>OX422221.1:328903715-329503715 GCA_949130495.1 Sambucus nigra | reverse complement strand
CAAATTACCTCGAATTTCCATCATTACAATCCTCTATTTCTAAGAAATCGTGCTGTCGACACAGGTCTCAATATATATATGATAAGAGCCGATGTTAACGCTTATAAAACCTGTGCATATGTTTCTTAAACCAACCAAGTTGAAACATCTTTAAGATGATGAAACATGTTAGATATCTCATTTCACTATTTTGATCTCTTATAAAGTAGGATTCATTCCTACGAGCATATGAGCGAGAGTTCTTATTTTTGCAATAGTATGACTTTGTACAGTATTCCAGTTTAGGCCTATTTGTGTCTATTTTGAAATATTGTGTATATATATGTGATGCCTTTTTAGTTGCATAGAATGGATCTTCTGCATCAATAATAGAATATTTAGCAGGCTCGGAAAGCTAGAAGATTGATCTAACATTTTTCTGCAATACTTGCTGCATTCTCGTTTTAATTTGATAAAAAAATTAAAAATATTATATAAGCTTCATTTCTGTTTTCTAGTGCCTGCCATATATGCTTTTTAATATCTTAAGTTGGAGTTATCTTTTTTTTTTTATTTGTGTGTTATTTTTATGCTCTGGCAATTTGCTATTTTCAATGATATTCTCAATTTTGTCATTGTCTTGTTACAAGTGCCTTGAGTTAACTATATCAGATTATATCTGATTTTCTCTTCTTGAGATATTATGTCGTGTTCAGGATCTTATGGACAAGAGGGGTCGTAAGCTGAGCCAGTGGATATACCTTGGTGGTGTTAAAGCTTTTGCTGATGGATCCTTAGGATCTAATAGTGCACTCTTCCATGAGGTAAGAACATAAAACTTTATTTTGCTGGTAGTCTTCTTTTATTACTGAGCCGATGTTTTATACTAGGCCATGCTTCCTATTAGATAAATTTTTCGCAGAACCGTAAGCGCAACAATTAGAAGACATCAGAAAATCTGGCATGTCAGTGCAAATTCTTTGTACTTCTGTCATAGTCTCACAATTCTTCCCAACTACACAATCACACTCCTTTTCTTCCTGGCATCTGAAATCCGAATCATCTGCTATGTGCCTGAATCCTGACGCAGGGGACTCAGGACCCTTTTATTTTCGGGGGGTTGGGGGGTGGAGGGAGTACATTTGTGATATAAAAGGAAAAAAAACTTACGTATTTGACCATAAGGTTATGGTGCTGTAATGAAAGACATGATATTATGGTAAAGCAAATTCTGTATAAAGATTTGAAATATTATGGAAACTCCAAACTGTAAGAAAATTCATGTATATCAACTTTGGGGAAAAGCACACAAGGAAGTGGATGAATTTGAGTTCGCTAGTCTCTGTACAAATAACCATTAACCATGTAATCTTAACACAATTCGGGAGGTGTTGCATTATGGGGATAGTAGGGTAGTGGAGAAGAGGGACCATCTTGAGGGGATGTACTTATTATCCTGTTTGTTCAAGAATGATTCAGATTTTGAGATGTCGCGAGAGACGATGCCGTTTAAGTTTTTGTATATGTGGGTTCGTGATAAGGGCTTTGCTGGGAGAGTGGCAGAATGGTGGAGTGGGTACCAGGTCTCTGGACAACCAACTTTGTTCTGGTGAAGAGGATATTAAGAAGTGGATAGGGGAGTATTTAGGAATGTCCAGTCCTATTTTGCTTGAGGGTTGGAGGGAGTAGGTTCCCTTCCAAATTAAACAGATTAAGAAGCGAGTGTGACACCCCGCCTATTTTAACCACGGGTGATTAGTCCTTCATTAAAACAATCAGGAATCCCATTTGGTTCATTCTTACCATCACTGTCGAAAACTTTTTAATTACTAGTCACCTATGTCAAATTAAGCTGGTGTCAATTTTTTTCTTTTATTATGACCACATGCGGAAATAAAATAAATGAATTAAACCATTTACATATAAATATAGTCTGAACAATCACACTACAGATATATAAATAAATGAGACCGAATAAACCATCGGTTCTCCAACTACATAAACCAACCATAATCTGAAATAAGTAAAACTAAAATCGGAATACAGTTTGATGCATAACTGA
Source organism: Sambucus nigra (assembly GCA_949130495.1). Taxonomy (NCBI): domain Eukaryota; kingdom Viridiplantae; phylum Streptophyta; class Magnoliopsida; order Dipsacales; family Adoxaceae; genus Sambucus; species Sambucus nigra. The sequence continues at coordinate 329,501,674 of OX422221.1, read as the reverse complement.
ATAAAATAAATAACATGAAGGGCAACATGTCCAAATGAAATACTAAGGAAATCTCTTGTTTAGAATCTCCTACAAGCCTCCACACTGCTGTAGTTACGCATCTTTGGATAGAAACTCTAAGCTTGGCGCCTCTGTGGCTGGACACCTAAAAGATTTTGAAAATATTTTTGACACGAATAAGAGCCTTGGGAAAACATTTTGCAAGTATTTAAATCAGTTATTTATTACACATGTAATATCCACGTACACTCTCTTGAGATCCTCACCTCTCAATTACTGTGCACGCCTAACGTATTCTACCTAGCTAGTATCCTCTTCCCTACTAGATAATGTATTCAACTACTCTCGATAAGTCTAGTTCCCTCGTATTTCCCCATACGACACGATACTACAGTCTCAATAATAAATTTATTTATTCCCATTTTATTATTGAGTCAATTATTTAAGTTTCACTTCTTAAAGTCTTTTAGATATATATCATCTATCAATTCTAATATCCCACATAAGTAGATATATCACACCAGTATATATTCATCGCACATATAATATTTATACAACTATAGCATCCCCGGAATGGCCCCACGTGATGCTGGCATACTTTGCTATCAAGTCCATGTACCTCTCTTATTCAATCAAGGACTATTGGTTCGGCATGTCTCCTCGAACCCAAAATCAATCAACACAACAATGGAGGCGAACGTGGTTTTAAGCCTTTGAGTTACACACATACTTAATGTACCCAAACTACCTGCCTGTCCCACTAATACACTGCACATAGTGGGCCGCCCTAAATTCTATGTTCTGGGGCACAGATGCAGACCTCACTTGAATCGTCAAGGTGGGATCGCCTTGTGCGCGAAAACCTCCTCATAGCAGGCAGCGTAGGTATGTTCATACTCTTAATCAAATCATATCTATAGGTATTCACACAACCTATATACATATTTTATTCAGTAGGTATGCACACAACCCAGTTTCATCAACTCGTACGTAGTATATATCGCTTGCATATTCGACGTACCATTAATTTCAATTAAAATTTCAATTCATATAATTTTGAGTATCGCTCACTACTCTAACGGTCCTAGTTACCCCTTACTTAATATGTAGTTATTCCCATCGTATACTACTGGTCGTAAACATAGGTTCACTCATTACTTCGTGATCCGTCTCAAATTTCATTCATTACTTAATTACGGATTTATACTCAATTATCCCTTAAACTCATCTTATTTTATGTAAACCTAATTCCCACCATAGGGCTATTGACATTTTCATATTCTCCTCTATAGTTTAAAAATGTCCCAAAAGTTCCCTCATGAATTATCCAAAATTTCAGGGCTTAAACAAAAAAGAAAAATTTCCAGTTATGGGCAAACCGAATCGATTCGCCCAAGGCCGAATCGATTCGCCCAAGGGCCGACTCGATTCGAAATGTATCAGATGCCTTCTTCTTCAGCTCGCTGTTACGAATATTCCATTCTATTCCTCGAACTTTTATACAACAATCCCAAACTCCCAATTAACATAACTAAACATCTTATATACATATAGGGATGATTTCTAACGTAAATCATGTATTAAATCCGTCCAAATGCCATCCAAGATCAGATTAAAACTCCATTAATCATTAAACCCTAAATTTTCAATTCTTCACATAAGTTCATCAAAACCCAGATTCATCTCACTAACTAAATTACATAACTTCCGATTTCGTTTTATTTATACAATTGGATTCATTCTACATGCAATCCTATTCCGAATTATGAAGCCTATTCATCAAATCACAAGAATAGTATCAATTATCCTTAATTCAACGACCCTGCTCTATATGGGTATTGTAACTCATAAAAGTGCAAGATAAACACTTGCCTTGTATGGGAGTGATTTGATTTGGTTCTCTTGATGATGATTCTCTTCTAATCCACACTCCAAAGGTGATGGTGATGTAAGAACAAAGTTGAAATCTCCAAGAACCCTCTTCTAAGCTCCAAGAATGCTCTCCCTTTCTTCTCTAATGCCCTCAAAATGTTTTTTGTTCCTCTCACCGTAGCCAATCACAACTATAAGTTAATATAACCTTTGGAAATTCGTAGCTCCCTTAACCCTAGGCTACCAAATGACTAAAATATGCCCTCTCCTGGTGTCGATTTGGTCTAAAACTTCCCCATGGCCGAAACTATACACCCGGGTATATTATTTTCACTGTTTCGACCCTTCCGGACTCAATCGTAACCTCAAAATCATCATCTGAGTTATTCACAAATAATTTCCTATCTCGACCTCATATAGTCCACACATGACGCCTAGTTGAGATAATATACCGCCCATAGTTGTCAAATCGCGAATCGTATCGTGAATCGTTTACCCCCCGAATCGCGAATCGTGAATCGAATCGTGAATCGTATCGGTCGAATCGGAACCAAACGATAAAAACGTAGTAAAACATATGTAAATGGAATTTAACACTATAAAATTGGTAATTAAGCGTAATATGACAAAAAACTAATCATAGCACATGATAATATACCAAAATATATCACAAAAATTAACCGTAGTACATGTTCTCATCCATTTTAAGCTTAAAAATGTAAAAAACAAAAATATTTCATAAAACAGCCTACATATTAATTTAAAACACCCTACATAAAACAAATATATATATATCATAAAGAGCCTATATATTAATTTAATGTAAAAAAATCGCGAAAAAAAAAAAAAAAAAAAAAAAAAAAAAAAAAAAAAAAAGTGAATCGGACCGAATCGTGAATCGGACCGAATCGGACCCGAATCGGAAGATTCGAATCGTGAATCGCCGATTCGGTCCGATTCTTTAGACATTTGCGATTCGAAGGTTGATTCGAATCGTTTTGGTAGTGAATCGAATCGAATCGTCCGATTCGAATCGCGAATCGGACGATTTTGACAACTATGATACCGCCACGCCACTATCACTCGCTATGACGTCAAATACGCAGTTGCTATTCACTTAGTAATTTTATTCGATAAACGTTAATTATTTCTCTCCAATTAATAATTTAATCAACCCATAATATTTAATTTCCATTAAATTACGTCACGCGTGTAATTTAAATTTAAACGAATTAATTTACTTTTAATTCCTCAAAAGTACGGGTTGTTATAGCTAGGAGCTTAAGGCTGAAATCCGTAAAAAGCTTCTGGATGAGAAGCTAGAAATTGCATGCTCTTTGGCTCAAGGAGGAGGATTGTAACACAATTCATTCTGCAAATGGTGAGCGCCCACCATCCATGGAATCATATTGGGAGTATAGTTGTAGATGGTCTTTTCAATTTTATGAAAAGTTGTACATAGAGAAGTTCAAATGGAGGCCGATGTTAGAGGACCTTGACTTTCCGGCTATTCTACGGAGAGGAGGGGGATCGGTTAGAGAGGCGATTCTCAAAGGAGGAGGTAGTGTGAAGGCCTTGCAGTCTTGTTACGGGAATAAGGCTCCGGGTCTCGACGAACCAACGGTGGCTTTTTTCCCCATCATTTTTGGGAGATGGTAAGTCAGGATGTGATGACAATGTTTCAGAAGTTTCACAGCGAGGTGTTTTGAATACGTCATTTATTATGCTAATCCGGAAGGAGGGATATGTTGGTACAAAGGATTTCAGGGCTATTAGTTTGCTGGGGACACTAATATAAGCTTTTAGCAAAGGTTTTGACTGGGAGGCACAGGAGGGTGATCGACAAGATTGCCTCGAACTCACAAAATACCTTTGTTCGGGGTAGGCAGATTTTGGATGCAGTGCAAGTGGCTAATGATTATGTGGAGGCTACGATTCGATTTGAGGTGCCAAAGCTAGATATTAAGAAGGCCTATGATAATGTGACTTGTTGCACTTGCTAGAGAAGAAGATATTTAGCGGGAGATGGAGGATTTGGGTATGGACGTGCACTTCTTTGTAAGATTTTCAGTCCTTGTGAAAGGCCATTTTTAAGTGGTGAGAGAAGTTCAGAAAGCATGTGGCATTTGAGGCTGGCGATTGTAGGAGGTTGTTTTCGGAGGATTGTGGCTCGGTGATGCCACAATACTCGGCTTATGGTGGTGAGCGGTTGGCCCAAATTCTTCAATGGCAGATTATGTAAGTATCAGTGGTAATCAGTCGGCGTGGGACGCCATATTTGGACAGTGTTTTCAGGATTGGGAGTTTGATGTGGTGGTGAAACTGTTAGAGATGGTGGGCTGCCCAGAAGGGAGGGGGTGTGATGAGGTGCACAGGCAGTGGTAGTGGGTCGGGTTGTTCACATTGAAATCCTTTTATACCATCATATAGGCTAACCTTAGGATAGGGTTTCTGTGCTATTTGGAAATCGTCTTCTCCTCTCAAGTTTTTGTGGTATTGTGAAGAAACTTAACCCTAACACACCTCCGCCACTGCTTTTCCATCACTTCTCAAACCCACTCAACTCCATCATTACTTCCGCCACTCACACAATCTATCTCTCTCCATTTCTCTCATTCTTCCACCTTCCCTCTATTTAGTTCTTTCAGGAAACCCTAGTTCTGGTGGTGTATTTTTTCTTAATTTTTTTTGTTGAAAATTCAACTTAAGTGAATTGGTTTAAGGGTAAATCCTTCAATAAATTAAAATAAAATATATACCAATAATTTGTGCAAAAACCTACTCATGATCGAGAAAAACATTCGAAATATTCTTCCAATTTGTTACCGAAAAAACTCCGAGCCAGAATAACTTCTGACAAATGTTTAACAATGCAGTGAACTGATTATTTTTGTAACAATTTATTTGACTAGAGTGAAAAAAAAAGAAGGAAGTTATAATGATGTAAGTATGAAAACATGTAGGGTACAATGGGTAAGCCAAAAAAACGAGAGGAAAGATGTACGAAAGTCGCTTTGCAGTCAAGCAAGTAGGACTTTTTGGGTTTGTGCACAAAGTCAAATCCTCGTCCTTGTGATTTTACTGTTTTCTTAGCAGTTTTCAGTTCTTTAATTTCCTTTTGACAATACCTATGAGGAATTGGAAAGTGTATCATAGTTACAAGGCATGTAGGTGGCTCAGCGGGTCCTCCATGCAGCTGACATCTTGTGACACAGCTTTTATATTTATCTTTAAGTGTTAAATGAATTTAGAACCTCCATCTCATTAACAAAATATCCCAAAAGTAACTGCTAAAGGAATTTCTTGTAGGATCTAAAGCTGCCACCTCACCTAAAGCTAATTGGTGTTGAGGAGAACAAACCAGTAATCTTTTAAAGGTTCGCTCAACATCGTTGTCCGGGGAAAGGCATTTGATGTACTCTCATTCCAACACAATCTTCTCAACAAATGACACGGACAAGAGTCGAACCCATGACAATTGGCTCCAATACCACGTTCGGATCTAAAGTTTCCATCTCACTTAATACTATAGTTGTTAAAGGCGTGCCTAGGCTTTAGGCTCACCAATGCGCAGCATTGGCGCCTCGCCTCACCTCAGGCAAGGCCCCTTCAATAAAGCGGGCGCAGAAAATGCCCCTAATACAAGAATGGATCAATTAATATGTTGACACTACATATTTTTCAATGAAATACAGAGATTGAACCATTTCCCACCCCAAAACTAACCAAATTCCAGCCTAAGTTGTGGTAAAACTTTATCTTTCTCACTAGTCACTACTTAGGCAAAAGATACCTAAAAAACTCCAACATTGTTGCATCTCCGATTGATTATAATTTTTCTTTTCACACATTGGAGTACATTTGTTTTAAATATATTAATATCTTTGTTTTTGTTGATTTTTGAATTAAAAATGTAAAATAAATTTGGGCAATTTACTATTTGGTCCCATGTTGATAATTTTTAGATGTTTTGAGGACAATTTACTATTAGGTCTACTTGTTATCCCACTAATGTGGACTTCTACAAGAAGATAATTAGTGGACCTAAGTACTTAAAATTTCTCAAAAATCCTTTAGAGTTTAAAATTTGTTTGTGAGGGACCTAAGAGTACTTTGCTCAATAAATTTTGATATTTGATTATATGTTTTTTCCAGATGGTATATTAAATATTTCTTCTTATGTGTCTCTTCATAACCTTGTATAATAGTAATTTATGCTTTTTTCAAATTTTAGATTATAAAATAATCTTATAATTATAGATATACAATTTTTGCATGTCTTGTATAATGTGCAGCTCACCTCAATCAGGGGTGCTCCTCGCCTTGTGCCTAGGCTCTAGGGAGACGTTGGCGCCTTGGTGCGCCTTGTGCCTCAAATAACTATGCCTAATACCAATTGGTGTTAAGAAGGAGAAACCTTTAATCTTTTACGGGTTCACTCAACATCGATGCCCGGAGAAATACATTTGTTGTACTCTCATTCCAACAGAATTAAACGTAAGAATGTAAAATGAGATACTGGCATTAGTATGCCATTTACCTTGTCGCCTAAAGAAAATTTCAGAACTTTGAGAGTTCATGGCCTCCTTATAAAGTCCTCCCCCAATCAGATGCAATTATGGAAGTGGACTTAATCTTGAAATCCTGCATAGGTCCTGTTAGCACAGAAACACTTCTGGAGTCAGCTGTTATGTACTTATGTTGATTTACAATTATCTAGTCCTATCGTTATTGATACCATACATTGAGCATGTCTTTCTATAGGCATATGTTGATGAGCCTCACAACTATGGGCTTCAAGTGACAAAGATTGAAAGTCTACTCAACATGACTGTCTCATCTGATAAATCTGGCCTTCAGGTTCTTCTTTTCTTGCTGTAAACACTTCATTTAAATCTGTAACTGTAAGCACTTAGAACTAATTCAAATGACAGTTTTGACTTTTGATACGTTCAGGTTGCTATCCATGCTATAGGTGACAAGGCAAATGACTTGATCTTGGATATGTACAAGTCGGTAGTTTCAACAAATGGGAAGAGGGATAGAAGATTTAGGGCAAGTGTAACTCTTGAAGACATTAGCAGTGAACACATAGTTTGTCTCAAGATTCAATGATTACATGTCATTTTCTTCTTCTCTCCCCACCCCCCTACCTCCACACCAACCGCCCGAATAACTGGAATGAACACTTGTTTGCAGATTGAACATGCTCAGCATTTGTCACCTGGGTCTGCTGCCCGGTTTGGGGAACAAGGGATTGTTGCTTCAGTGCAGGTTCTTTAAGCTCATGATCTTCATTTTATTTAATGTGCGACTATTTATTGGACACTATCAGTTGCTATCATTATGAGTTAGTTGCAAGTATTGATTTGTGCGACTATTTTTATTTTTATTTATTTTTAAAATCAATCAATTTTGCTGAAAGTTTTGTTTATGGTGTATCTCAGCAACCATGAGTTCATTTGGAAAGAAAAAAAAACTACTGTATTTGTCATTAGTGTATTAGTGACCCTTTTTAGTATATATTTTGCATTTTTTGTAGGTGTGTGGGTTGTAAATTATCATATATAGAACTGATGCATAATATAAAAAAAGGGGCTGCCCGACCCAGCCCCACCCGCCTGTCACCTCAGCCATATTTAGTCCACCCAAATTCTTCCCAACCCACATTTGTCCGTCCCAAACTCAGCCCAACCCACTCATCCAGCGGTGCTAGTTGTCGATCTTAGAGCTTGGGGGAAGGGCCTTGTAATTATGTTGAAAGCTTGGGGTAATTGAAGAGTAACTATCGCAGTTTAGTGGGTTTACAAGGCTGGGGGCATAAAGGGAGTGTTTATGGGTTAAGTATAGAGGAATTAGGTTTTCTGATCGCTTGGGCGCGGGATATGGGCATGAATATGCTTGTGGGTAGGGTCTATAATTGTTTGCTCTCCTTTCTCTTCTCCATCTGAGACTTAAGGAACTCGACAATCCCACAGATATCCTCCCTCTTCTATCTCCGATTGATTCTACTGACTGCTGCAACTTGATGGTGAAATGAAGGGCTGGGCTGCTGCACCAACGCGTGCTTCCTGAGATGACACCCTGTAGTGGCTTGTTGATGCATTAGCATCATCATCATTTGCTTGAGTTCATTGAACTTCTTGTGCGTCTTGTCATCAATTTCTTCTTCGTCTTCATGGTTGGAATATTGGTAGATGAGCTCTTCCATTCAATTTGTTCTGATTTAGAATCGGTGTGAGTTGAATACGAAATTATCTACACCACCACCACAATGAGCAAACCCTCTCTGAAACCAATTGATATAAACAACACGCTAACAAAAATCATGACAACCAAAATAGAGAAGCTCTCTCAATAATATAAGCAATTCTCCAATGAGCCATTACATCAATATATATAGTATCCTAAGGGTCTTGGGGGCCAAGAAACCCTTATAATAACAAAAGGACCTCACTACCCCTATTGAATATGAAGAATATTCTAATAAAACTTTATAAATAGATATACCTAATTTAATTCTTGGACCCCTTTGCACTTGTTGTTGCTCCATCATTTGCAACCCTGGGTATCAACTTTGGCAGAACGGAAGGTTGCTTCTGAACCCTGAAATGTTGGCTTTATGTTGCATTCACAATTTTTACATATTTGGTGTAGAATATACGTCTCCAGTCTTTTTTATCTTCTTACATCTGAGTGAGTTTTGTAAGATGAGTGGGCTCTTCTCTGTTTTGCTCGTATTACATCGTACGAATTATGAGACTCATAATTTAATTTGATTTAATTGTAATAGATTGAATATGATTAGCAACCACCCTACAACATGATCTATTTCCCCAAAACCCTGTATGCATATATGATACTTAGTATTGTCATGACACAATTGTATTTTTAATTCTTGACAGCCAGATCATTTACTGGATGATGCTGATTCTGCTATTAAAAAACTAGGTCTGGAGAGGGCTCAAAAAGGATCTTATTTATTTCAGTCGCTCCTGGCTAGCAATGCACTTTTGGCATTTGGTTCAGATTGGCCAGTGTGAATCTACACTTACTATTTGATTTTACATATTTTGCATTTGGAAAAAGAAGTACGTAGTATTGTTTTTACAATGACTATATAATGCAAATTTACATGCTTTATACCGTTATCTTTGTTTCAGGTGGCGGACATAAATCCTTTAGGTAGCATAAAGACAGCAATGAAAAGACTACCTCGTGGTTGGGAAAATGCATGGATGTCATCAGAGTCCATGGAGCTGACTGATGCATTAAATGCGTAATAAACACTAAATTAATTACCTCCTAGGATTCTTAAGTTGTTGATTGCATACAATTGCATCTGCTCATAAATGTAGACATTTTATGTTATTAAACACACTTTCGCCTAATGTTTTAAATAGGAAGATGCAGCATTCAATTTCAACCATTAAACATGGGTACCAAACTCCCAAGCATAGAACAATTTTGGAATTAGTAACAGCACAATCAACGTGATGATTTGGACTATTCGACTTCATGAATTTTGTCTATTTGTAAATTTAATTATGAATTTATTCACTTTGAGCTTTTTTCTCTCTTTATTCATTAATGATGGTTATCTCAGAATTTTCTCATGCTGAATGGAGATGGGTTCCTATAGCTATTGTAGACTTGTAGTAGTTGTATTCCATCTCTTCCACATAACATATTCATTTTGAAAACTGGTTATACTTTTGGTGAATATTTAGAAGTCTCTCAGTACTAATAACTATCTGTTGCGCCTGCGTAAGTATATTGTCATTGTATTTAACAGGCATGAATTAGTTTTTAGGATTAAAATGTAGTTCTCTTATATATATGTATATATATATATATATATATACATTCCACAGTTATGCCTTATAGATTCTATTCTACATTTTAATTTGTTTCTTTGGGAGAGCAACAGGAAGGTCTCACTATATGAGAGATTGCGTACATTTCAACTAATATTGCATCACATATCAGTATATTGATTCTACTGTAAGGGTAAGTTTGATTACAAAGTTGGAAAAAAGATAAAAAAAAACAATTCATTTTTAATAAAAAGGTTGAAAAAAGAGTGACTAGTATAAGACTTGGATTCTGGAAAATCGGAAAAGTAGGAGAAAATCTAGTCAAACCGCCATCTCTTCTTCCACTCTTTTTTCATTTATTTTTTAATTTTATAAAAATGAACTTTGTTTCCACTCTTTGTTGAACTTTGTAATCAAGCACACCCTAATAGTTTTTATAGACCAAGTTGTGTTTTATGCTTCATGCGATGTGTTTGCTCATCCATATTGCAATCTCTCATCAACTCATCATTGCTCTTTTGGGACCTGGACCATTGCAGGTACACTATTTCAGCTGCTCGAGCATGCTTTCTTGATGAGGAGTTGGGTTCATTATCTACTGGAAAACTGGCTGATTTTGTTGTGTTATCAGCTCATTCATGGGATGACTTTGCAGCACAAGGATCTGCTTCTGTCGCTGCAACATATGTTGGCGGTGTACGAGCCTATCCCTGAAACCCCAAGACTACACAGTGAAAAAAGGGTTATTATGCCTTTGACTCCCATTTTTTCTGCTATATTGAGCTTGACCCCATTAATTTCATTTCTTGTACTTTAATCCCTAAAAAGGTCATGAATACCAGTTTTTATGCTTCGTGAAAATCTTTTGGGACGTTTATGAGCATTAATGACACTTTGGGGTGTCAAAGTACAAGAATTGAACTAAATTTAATATAGCAAAACAAGGCCAATCAACCCCCCCCCCCCCCCCCCCCCCCCACACACACACACACACACACAAAAAAAAAAAAAAAAAGGCGCAATAGGGAAACCTCTAGGCTGATAATTTAGAAGAAAACAATGGAGGTAGCATAAAGAACAGGCAAAGCCATGTTCTCTAGACTGCCTTAACTTGAATTCTTATGAAGGATATACATTTAGTTTTGTATAATTTTAATGACATAGCGTATTGTTAAGTACTTATGAACTTTGATATATCTATCTTTATTTTTATGACATATTGTAAATTTATATTTATAATAATCGATTTGACCCAAGTTATACATCCTAAATGCTCTGGACCGGTACTATATAGTTCTGTAACAAATGTTGCTCCGGTCATTGTGAGAGTGAATGTTAAACATGGAACACCTTGTCTTATTCCGTTAGTTCATAAGAAGTAAACTAATGCGATAAATTACGCGTATTATGATAAGGGCAATCTCAGATGTAGTACATAATTTGAATTGCACCCCATTTTGTTTCTATGCCCAATCGGGGATGGTAGGCTTTAGAGCGTCTCTTTATAGGTTCCAGATAAAGTTCATCCAGATGGATTTGCATGTTGATCTTGGTAGATTTGGCGAGCGATCATCCCCAATCTCTGGTCATCCCCCGTATTGATAAAATGTGAAAAAGAAATTGAGGCTTTTACCGTTAAGTCCTTGGACTAACAATTTTGGACTATAAACTCGGGCCCAACAAATTTTAAACAATTAGGTCTAATATATAAATACCCCCGAATTCTAAAACAAACCCACTTCACAGAAATTCAAGTGATCAAAACCCTATTTGTGAAAGTTCTAACAAACATTTCACATTTTCAATCAAATTCTTCCAAACAACACTAACAGATAATACATGCTCATATATGTATTTGATGTAATATATTGTGAATTAAATGTAATATTGTGTTATTAAGTTTTGTTCTTAAAATTATCCTATACACTCTGTATATGTTGTGTTCTTAACATTTTGATTCTGATATCACTTGTTTGTCCTTGTATTTTGGGTGTTATGTTGTGTATTACATGTATTATTTTTTCGCCCTTAGATTTTAAATAACTTTTTCCTTATTTTATTATGTATTTTGTGTTCTCATATGTATAAATTTGTAGACATTATACATAGAATGGTGAAATCATATAATACTTGTTCATGATATAAAAAAAATCATTTGTTGCCTTGATTTTAAATGCAAAACACATTTTTTTGTATGTTGAGGACTGCACGTTTATGTATTTCATCAATGTACATTTTTTCCTGTATACATCATTTATTTCATCACTGGGAATATATACATGATTATAATATGTACATACTCTTTGTATATGTATAAGTTCTATATTAATTGTGGTCCACACCAGCAGCATTTATTTATGACTGCGTGTACTCTATGAATTTAGGTCCTATATTTGTATAGCTCCTGTATGATTTTCGTGTACTTTATGAATTTGTGTGTACTTTTAAACATTACACGCAAATTTATAAAGTACATGCACATTGAAATTGATTTGGTTCAATCTAATATGCGTATACTTTTTTATGTACTATGCATGTACTATATATAATATATATGTTATCACCATATTTAATAGATTCTATGTTATTTGGTCTGCGCCAACGACATTTGAATGATATTCCTCTCCATATTTGATTGTGATCTGTGCCAGTGGCATTTATTTAGTACTGCGTGTGCTTTATGAATTTAGGTCCTGTCTTTGTATAGGTCCTAAAGTACACGCACATTGAAATTGATTTGGTTAAATCCGATGTGCATTTACTTTTATGTACTATGCATGTACTTTATATAATATTTATGTCATCTCCATATTTAATCGATCTTATGTTATTGTGGTCCGCGCCAGCGGCATTTGAATGATATTCCACAGTTTGTAAGAAGTATTATTGTTGTGTTATTGTTTAGGAATCATACCCTCAAGCATGTTCAACTATAAAATTGCTGGTTGCACGTTTGAAAATCTTTACAATACAAAACCTTTCACATTGGCAATCAATACTACTTATGATTACGAAATTCATTTTCTGTTTCGCATCAATGATAAAGGGAAAAGGTTACTTGGTTTTTTCACTATTATGAAGACATTAAGTGCACTTTTGATGTACAAAAGCTTCAAGTAACTGAATCGAAAGCGAAGGATTTAGCAAAATGAATTGAACATTATTGCTTGAGAGGTTTTGAAAAGGCTGGCGCGTTTAGCATGGAGCTATCGTATCACTTCTTTTCTGAATGTGTAAGAACAAAGAATCTTGGTTTTTAACTTGTCAAACAATAGGTCTTAGGTATTACCATGTAACGAACGATAGGTATTAACGCGTTTAGCATGTATTTTGTTGAGATTTGTATGAAGTGTTTATGAGAATATTACATGTACTTTTGTTAAATATGCACGTATTTTAGTGTCTAAGCTTGTATTTTATTTTAATCGGATGTATTTTATTTTTTGTAAATGTAATTTATCATTATAGGTTTGTAATTTAAATTTTATGTGGGATGAAGATGAGGGCAAGAAAAGGAAAGAACAACAAGAAGAGCGGTTCTGAAGAAAGTTCTTCAAGCAGTGATGTGGAATCTACACGTGGTGTGAATAAACACGACCAGTATAGGTTGAATGTTTTTAGCTTTTATCATGATTTTTCTGCTATTAAAAATAAATAAATAATAGGCATATTGAACTTCTTAAGAAGACTCCATTCTGGGAGCTTTTTAATACCCATTATAGCGAGGAAGTAGTAGAAATGCACCACAAAAAATTCAATAAAAATATTTTATCCATTATCAAGCTCTACAAATTGGAAACGATGAGTTTTGAGATGAAGAGCAGTGTTCAAATAAACCCAAAAGATGTAAATGAAATATTTGGGATCCCAATGATAGAGGAGCAACAATCAATAAATCTGAAAAAGAGATTGGACTCGTCTGCTCCAAAACCTGAATTCCTTGTCCGATACTTCAAAGTTAAAAAAAATGAAAAGTCATAAATAAATAAGGGTTTGAAGATATCGGTAGAGTTGGACACATATGAGGGCATTAATTGATTTTGTAAAACTTGTTTGTCTCCACTTCATGACAATGTTGTTTTTCTACAACTCAAACTTCATATTAGGAGAATTTTTGACACCATACATCAACAGTATCATGACATGATTAAATATGATTGGGCATATATTGTGCATGAGTTTCTCATCAATTCACTCAACAAAATAACAAGTTCAAAGTCTAGCACAACAAGTGGATGTATCATTTCACTATTGGTGAGCAGAACTTACTAATGCAATCCAACAAACAAATTGGAAAAATTGTTTGAAAATCTGAGTTCACGTGTACTTTATAAATATTACGTGTACTTTCAAAGTAAACATGATATTTATAAACTACACGAATAATGTTAATGACTATGTCATTGAAATATCACGTGTACTTTTAAAGTACATGTGATTTATATATCGTACACTCGTGTACTTTATAAATATCACGTGTACTTTCAAAATACACGTGATATTTATAAAATACACGCGTGTAATCTATATATGTCACGTGTACGTTCAAAGTATACATGAAAGTACACATGAAATGTACTTTGAACGTACACGTGACATATATAGATTACACGTGTGTACTTTATAAATATCACGTGTACTTTGAAAGTATACATGATATTTATAAAGTACACGTGTTATTCCAATTATGAAAACTAGATAATACATTTATTAATATCATGTTTGTTTTTGCATGATCACAGTGTTGGGTATGTGAGAAGTTTGATATCATTCTACCTGTTGAAGTGATGGAAGAGAAGATACAAAAAATTCTTAGATGGAACTTGTCATATTTGAAAAATTAGTTATCGAAGAATGATATCGCTTCAGCAAATTTAAAGATGGAGACTATAAATAAAGCAACCAGTAAGGACACTGCAATGGGAAGTGAAGCTGATATCAACAAGGGCATCAAAAAGAGTAAGATTCAAAGTGAAGGGCCCAGTTTTCCTTTGAACATTTTTGAGTCAAGTCCTATACATACTGATTCATCGCCCGAAAAAGCTGCTAAAGAATGTGATGACAATGCATTTTCATCAGGTTGGAATATTCTCCTTAAAAACCTTGTGATTCCTTCAAAAAAGAACCGTGAACTATATTTAAAAATCTACAACTTTGTGATGACAATGCATTTTTAAGTAGGTAGATTATAAGAACCGAGAAATTTTAAAACCTTAAATTACCTACAACCTCGATTTAAACCATCATAAGACATGTAAAATCAAAAGTCTTCTAAAGAAGAAAGGAAATATGTTTAAAAACCTACAACTTTGTTACATTAACTTCAACCCCTTGAAGTTTTAGTTAATTACAAAAGAGTCCCTGAAACTTTCAAAATAAGATAACTTGAGATATATTTAGCTCCTAAACCCCAACCTTGAAAGACCTCATGCGTGATAAAGATTCAATAGTTGCGCAAATTTCAATCAAAAACTTATTTAATTAGAGTCAATTTAGGAATCAAATTAATTCAGCCCTTAAACTCAAATAGCTAGTGTGTGCAGTGTCAAACCAAAAAAAATAAAATATGTGACATAAAATTAAGAAAAAATTCCCTCAGGGCAAAACCCTTTTATTTCTAGAAGTTTGATAAGTGTACAAGACGACTGACTTACATACAACCTGATAATCGCCCACAAGTATAACGCACGGTGTCTTTGTCAAACCTTCAAAGCAACGGCTAAAAATCAGTAATGGTTCACACGCAGCTATACCATAAGGACCCGCAGTCTTAAAACTCCGCAGAGACTCCCTCCACAATAACACACAACTCTCGGTTGTAGATATCTCCCCACAAAGAATGAACAAAAACAAACTATGTTTTGGGATCCACAAAATAACTCACACAAAAGCAATTGGGATTGTGAATTGTAAAATAAAAGTTATGAACCCTCAAATGGGTTGAGAATAGTATAAAACGTATTATGTCAAAAACATTTTTTCTCCACACGAAATTTAGCAATTTGTTTATATTAAAAATCAAGGCAGTGACGTAGCAGATAAATATACCTCTCATTCGAACGACACGCTATCGTTTGAGCGAAATTCCATATTGTTTGAACGAGATGTGACGTCGTTTGAACGACAGTCACTTATGAAAAAAACTATAGTATATTACATATTTTGGAAACCTCAAAAATTAAAACTGTTCACGGGATAAGAAAATGTTTATCCAAAACTTTTATGATAAAATGTTTTTGAAATAAAAACCATTTATTAAAATTTTCAAAAACCATTTTTCATAAATAGAAAAATATTTTATCTTTCACAAAAATATCCCAACACTTTTAATGTAAAATGTAAATGGAACTTAAACATATTTTACCAAATTTATTCTTGTTGGCTTGAATGTTGAAGTCTTCTTGTAATTCAAATTCGTCTCTTGTAGATGAAATATTCTCAATTCTTCAACAACTTGTAGCGGTATACGACATACTAAATTGTGACGGACAATGTCCTTACAAATCTCCCCTATGTCTATGCTGGTTAAAAATTAAAATATCCGAATTATCAATCTCAAATGACCTATACAAATCTACCCTCCCATAAACTCAAACGTGGAAAGATAAATTGTCAAATCTTCAAAATTTTCAAACGATGCTTCAACAATCAACTTTTGAAAACTCCAAGCTTTTCTCATCAGGGTGTGCAACATAATGTTCTTCAATTATACCTACACATATGAGACAAAGCAAAAAACTCGTGACGTATCGAGTTTGAAATGATATAAGCATAAAACATGTAAGCATAATCAAATCTCCCCCATATTTAAACTCCCCCATAAAATCATAATTCGTTCTCCCCCTTTTTATTTGTCCAAAATAGATAAGGAAAAGAATAAACCACATAAATCGAATCGGGGTGTCACGGTAAACCAAGGCAAACACACTATTTTTTATTTTTCATATTTTTCATACAAATCAACAAAAATGATGTTACAAAAATCACACACCATGAATTTACACTAAGACAACCAAATCATGAATACGGAATGAATGAGTATGAACAAATTCGATAGGAAAATCAACTCAATCATATCATATGTGCAAGATGCATAAGTGTACTCCTAACTAATGAACATAAAAAATAGTGCTTTGGTGTAAAATTGTTGAATTTAGATGACATCGTCTTAATCATATCAACAAATCAAAGTATAAATGATTTTCACACCAATAACGTCCAAAACTATGTAATGCTTTTTCATGACTTTCAAGGATGTGCAAACTGTTGAAAATTCCATCCAAAATCCCTCATTCAAAGATAATGCATTTTATTATTCTTATGAGGTGATGAAACTAAAATCAATTGGTCCATTTTTGGCATATATTTCTTTCTATTGCTTTTCAATTTTTTCGGGCTCTTTTAAACCTCATTGGACCCCGGATAATTTTTAATTCCTCACCTTTTTAGGTCCATTTAAACGGTGGCTTTATCGCAAAGGAAAAAATGAAATACCTTTCGCAGCCCTTTTTCGTTTTTCAAAATAAATCACACAACCTCACAAACGGTTTTTAATATGCACTACTTTTTTTGTCAAGTTTTATCGCATTTGGTTCGTTGTATATACATAATTGAGATGGAAACACTCAACCAACATGTGATAGATAGGCACAAAAGTAAAAAAAAATCGTGCAATTGTACAATAAAGGACAAATAGAGCCAATCATGTAGAAAGCATCAACTAATAGCATCTCAATAGCGCCAAACATTGTAAAGCACATGAATGACACAATATACTCTCTCAAAACACTATCAAATAGTCACATGGATATGGAATGAAATTGTGACTTGGTCATCCTAAATGTCAATTCATATAACGTGCAAACAAAATACAAAACTCTTTTTGGATTTTCAATTTTTTCTAAAAAAATAAAAATCTTTTTGTATTTTTTCGAACATTGTTCAGAAACAACCCAACAGTACCAAATAAGTATAACAAGAGGAAACAAAGGACTGCAAATAGAAAATTAATTCCAGGGATCGTTCGAACGAGATTCCTTGTCGTTTGAATGACAGAGGATATTGCGAGAAGGCTTCGCGCGAGATGAATTCTCGTTAGAACGAGAAAAGAAAAATTTCCCAGTTTAATCAGAATGTCATGCAGTTTTGTCCAGTGAGAAAATTTTGAAAAAACAGTTCCTGGAATGGGCAAACAAATCCAAAATAGTACCAAAAATAAGAAAAGCAAACATAAAATGCTAACAAAGTATAAAACAAATGCTAGCAATAGGCATACGATAACATCGTGAAAATCAACCTATGCTAGCAAACATGTCTAGACCCCAACCAGGAGGTGTGGTAGAGTTCTCCAAAGACGGTGACATCTTTTGAAACAACTCCATCAAATCATGAGAAGTCTTGATAAAAAACTTTACTTGCTCTCGAATATGTGCAAACTCTCTATCATTATGTGCAAGAAAAGTATCATGGGTGGGTGCATGTATGCGAACATGTGTAGGAGTAAAACGTGACATGATAATACGCAAATATTGCATATTTCATCCTCCGAACCTACGCATTTTAGCCCCTTCAGGTATCTTATTCCCTATATTTATGCTCGTTAACCAGACAACCTCGGAATTCTACGTTAACATGTTTTGCAAGGGTTAATTGAGCTTTTATAGGTATTTGGATGCTAAGTGTGAAGTTCAGACGCATTTCGCTCGATTCCCGTACCCGATCGCACGTTCAAGGGCAATTTAGTCTTTTCACAGCTTGGACACTTGGCCCAACATATACATGAAAGTTGTAGCCCTTCTCACAAGCTTCGCGTGGCCGCAAATGGTGCCAGATTCCGAGTCCGTATGAAGATTACGGCGATTCTAGTGGACGAGAAAGGCAAGCATCCCAAAACAGCAATGCAGTGTGCTGATACTTGCTTGATCGTTCGATCGGAGATTTTGGTAGATCGATTGATCCTTCTCTGTAGTGGACTTTTTTCTTCTTAATCGATCGATCGACGATTTTGGTCGATCGATCGATCCCCTGTTTCTAGGAGATATTTTTGCCTTTTAATTTCTTTTCTCTTTTCTTTTCTTTACTTATTCCAACTTACTATAAATACCAATTTTTGTTGTAATATCAGAGGGGAACATTTTAGGTTAGATTTTAGCTTAGGGTTTGGGGGATTTGAAGATTTATTCTTTGGTTCTTCTTGGTTTGACACCCAACTGGGTTGTAAGTTGCACTATTCATCTTCCTCTCCATTAATATAGTAGTTTTCCATTAATTCTTGCTTTGATAATTAGGTTTACATGCTTTGTTAATTAGTTTACGTGCTTTCTTCCCGTGCTTTCTAGTGTAAATTTACCGCATTTATTTATTACGTTTATTTACTGCGTTTTTAACATGCTTTCTAGGTAATTTAAATTAGGTTGTGTTTGAATGGAACTCACTCGGGTTAACACGTTACTTTGCTTTGGTGATAGTGTTTAGGGGTCTATTTCGGGTGCGTTGTCCTAGTTATTACGCCTAGGAGATTTGACGGGCATATCATGTATGTCCCGTGCTTACAACCTTTCGCGCGTAATTTTCGGGATATTTATTGACGCCAAAATCTTATTAGGCTTTTATGAGGATTTGGGGGCGTGACAACCCTTGATTTAATTGACTGTCGAAACGAGATGCATTTGTAATAACTCGTCGACCCATGTAACCATTTTATACAAAATAACCCGGGTGAGGGATATTCGACGCAACCTATAGTTTTACCGCTTTGTTAATCTAGTTTCAATACCCTCCCCTAGATAATCATTTCCCTTTTATACATCTTTTTCTCTTTTAGTTTGTAATTCACCTTGTACACTTTTATTTGGAAGCACTAGATCACTTAAATTCTAGCATCTCGTCCCTGTGAATTTTTTATACTCGACTTACCGCTGTGCTCGCAAGTGTAGTAATAACTTAGGTTTGTTTGTATAGTCACGGCGAGACAAAAAACAACGACTGTGCACTTACACGTGCACACTTCTCGCGCGCTGTCAAAATGGCGCCGTTGCGGGGGATGAGTTTGTTTTAGACTTTATTTGATTTAGTATTTCATAGTATTTTCTTTCTATTTGTATTATTTTCTAACCTTTTTGCAGGACTTTCACATTTGAGCACTTAGAAACGCTCGAATTTTTCCAGCGCGCACTTACTTTGTGGAATCCGCCATTTCGAACATTTTTTGGGGTAAGCATGTCTTATTCCAGTTCTTTCGGTAATCATTGTTATAATTCTCAAAATTCTCACAAACCTATGACTTTCGGTGAATACTTAGAATCCCAAAGTATAACAAATTCAAATATGACTTTGGGCGAGTATAACGAAAGTCAAAATTTGGGTTATTGGAATTTCGATGATGATGACAATGATTTTGGGCCTTTACCTCCTTATAGGAATTTTGAAACGAATTGCAATAGTTTTCAAAATTCCTATCATAATGAGTTTTCGTTTAAGTCCGATGGTAATTTTCAAAGTTCCCATTTTCATGCATCCGCACCTCGACCTATGACATTCGGTGAGGGTTTGCGTATGTATGAAAATGAGAAAATTGAAAATCGTTATCGGGAAGAAAATCGTTGTTGGGAACATGAGTTGGATTTATTATTAGAGTCCGACGACGATTTTGCTTCCGAGACTTTCGAAGTCGACGAGTGTTTTGGACCAAATGAGGTACTTTTACCTACTGTGGAACAAACCATTCTAGATTTTTTCCCATTGCGTAATAGATATTGAAAGTGAGGATGAAAATGACGTAATATCTATTTGCAATGAAATGATTTCTTCTTTGGCTCCCAAAGAAGAACATTTCATTGAAAATGATATTATTTCATTAGAAACTCAATCTTCATGCGATGATGATTCATCTCATGAGATTGAATTTCTTTCATCCCCATTTTCATTCTCTATTATCACACCGTCACAAGTACCCGATGATTCGGTTTCAAACTTTAATGTTTTAAACCTTTTCGCCGATGAGGAGTACTTGCTCGAGTCGCCTTCTATGATCGCATCCGTGCCTTCGTGTGCGCCACCTCCCTTTCCAATTTCAAAATTATTGGGAGGTTATTCGTCTTTTCTCGGTCCCCACATGTTTTTGTCACCCGTTCAATCCAAACCCCCCATCGCCCCTCCAAAAATTTTAATTGGCGATGGTTCCTTTCTTCTGCCTTACACATGCATTCCGTTGTTCAAACGAAATTCATATTTTTTGGAGGGCATGCTTGTATGTGAGGGTACACCGATTATCCTCCAAAGTCAAATCATTTTTGCGGTGGACCCTCAGCTATTTAGACTTCCAGTGTATAGTTAGTGTGAAGCCTAAATAGTAGGTTGTATATAGTTAGCTTTTTAATCTTTCTTTTTTATTCTTTCTTTCTTTTTATTTTAGTCTAGTGTAATTAGTTAACTTTTTATTATTTGTTTATTATGCTCGGTACTAACTTGTTTTGTAGATTCTTTGGACTTGTTCTTATGGGGATCTCTTCAATTTTGGGTAATATCGCTCTTTTCCTCTCTTTAACTTGGTTCTTAATTCACATTGAGGACAATGTCAAGTTTTAAGTTAGGGGGTGTGGGATATTCTATCCATTTCTTTTTTTAGTCCATGTTTTTGCTCACATGTTAGTTACTTAGTATGCTTTTCTTAGAAAAATGAAAATTTTCAAAAAGATTTTCTTTCTTTTTTCTCATTTTTTGAGCTTTTTGCCTTTGTTTCCGATGATAAATTTCAATAATTGTCCGATCCAATAAACAACCCAATGATGCATGTTCTCGATTTTAGAAGTTATTAGACTTTAGTCTCCATTATTGATATTATGAATAACTTCATGAATTAAACTTAATCCCATGAGCACATGCACTTTTATTATTATATTGATTTGGTTTAAGATTTTTATAACTCGGTAATCTTTTGTTGCATTGTATATACTTACACCGAGTAAGCTTTGTACCTTTCGTCGTTTGTGAGTGTATACACTATTCTTTCCTCTTTGAAAAAGTTGAATTCGTTGGTAATCTCACTATTCTTTCATTTGATCGTTCATTAATTGAGTTCATACTTGAAATGTGTTACTTGATCATGATTTTCATATATTGTTTTGACTCGAGAATTGTGTAAACTTTGTGAAATGATCATAGGCCATCTTTTTTATATCACCCATATTAGCCTTGACCTAATCCTTATATGTTTACCCTCGTTAACCCCTTTGAGCCTAAATATAGCCCTTCGTTTTATAACCCAATCCCATAACCAACTCCGCATTGGAGTTTTATACCATGCTTACACCTTCCATACCTTTGTTTGGAATGTTACTTGGGATTGAATGTTGTTGTTGTGTGTCGGTTGAATTTAGGCATATGAGAGTTTGAAAAGTAAAGAAAAGAAAAGTGAAAAAGGGAGAAAACGAGAAAGTAGAAAACAAAAGAAAACAAAAAGAGAAAATGAGAAAAAGAAGAAAAGAAAAGAAAGAGAAAGTTGTAAATGTTGTGTATAGTGTTCAATAAGCTTCGTTTACTCTCCCCATTGTTATATTCAATGCCTTATTTGGAAATCTTTTTCCAACTTTTGATTATTGCCCTCATTTTCCTATTATCCCGAGTTTTCATCCCCGAACACTTTGAATTCGTACATACATATCCTTTGTTTCGTACCCTAGCCTAGCCTACATTACAACCCTATTAAAGTCCTATTTGATCTTAGGTTGATGTAATTTAAAAGTTTGAATAGTTTTGATAATCTGTGAAAATGCATTTCGCCTCCTTTAATGTGCGGTATATTTCATTGAGATTACACTTTTTCATTTTATATATAGCGTTCTTCATTTGTGATATTTGTGCGGTCTGGTTTCCACTTACATTTACTCTTTATGCCCGCGTGTTCCGTGTGTTAACTCCCTGTTTCGAGTGAATTCACTTGATGAGTGTAATGCCCGTGAGGATTGAATGTATGCTTGCTTTAATGTTTATCCGATTTATATAAGTTTTTTGCCAAATCACACTTTGCATGTGCTCGCTCCCCTCCCACATTTTAAGGTTTCTATTCTATGAGGTGCATTCTATAATGTTAACGATTCTGACTTTTGTTTGAATTCGTTCACTTTGCTAATAATGCGTATGAAATCTTGTTCTCTATTGTTGGGCTTATCGCATGTTGGTTTGGGTTTATTTTGAGGAAACCATGTGATGTTTGTGGGTATCAACCCTGAAAACCCTCACGAGACAACACTTGTCTACTAGGGTGACCTAGGGGTTTAACAGCTTATTGCATACGCTAAATGCAATCGAATCTCCCGCGAAAGTGACCTTTTGCTTTTATACCATACTTTTGTACCTATCTCCTATTTTGGTTTGCTTGTAGTTCTTGTTGCATCCTATTTCATTGCTAGGGACTAACAATGTGTAAGTTAGGAGGTGGGATAATACGCAAATATTGCGTATTTCATCCTCCAAACCTACGTATTTTAGCCCCCTTGGTTATCTTATTCCCTATATTTATGCTCGTTAACCAGACAACCTCGGATTTCTACGTTAACATGTTTTGCAGGGGTTAATTGAGATTTTATAGGTATTTGAATGCTAAGTGTGAAGTTCGAACGCATTCCGCTCGATTTCCGTACCCGATCGCACGTTCAAGGGCAATTTAGTCTTTTCATAGTTTGGGTACCTGACCTAACATCTACATGGAAGTTGTAGCCCTCCTCGCAAGCTTCGCGTGGCCGTGAACGGTGCGCGATTCTGAGTCCGTATGAAGAAGTTACGGCGATTCTAGCGGACGAGAAAGACAAGCATCCCAAAACAGCAATGCAGTGTGCTGATACCTGCTTGATCGATCGATCGACGATTTTGGTAGATCGATCGATCCTTCTCTGCAGTGGACTTTTTTCTTCTTGATCGATCGATCGATGATTTTGGTCGATCGATCGATCCCCTGTTTCTAGGAGATATTTTTGCCTTTTAATTTCTTTTCTCTTTTCTTTTCTTTACTTATTCCAACTTACTATAAATACCAATTTTTGTTGTAATATTAGAGGGGAATGTTTTAGGTTAGATTTTAGCTTAGGGTTTGGGGGATTTGAAGAGTTCTTCTTTGATTCTTCTTGGTTTGACACCCAATTAGGTTGTAAGTTGCACTATTCATCTTCCTCTCTATTAATATAGTTGTTTTCCATTAATTCTTGCTTTGATAATTAGGTTTATATGCTTTGTTAATTAGTTTATGTGCTTTCTTCCCGTGCTTTCTAGTGTAAATTTACCGCGTTTATTTATTGCGTTTATTTATCGCATTTTTAACATGCTTTCTAGGTAATTTAAATTAGGTTGTGTTTGAATGGAACTGACTCGGGTTAACGCGCTGCTTTGCTTTGGTGATAGTGTTTACGGGTCTATTTCGGGTGCGTTGTCCTAGTTATTACGCCTAGGAGATTTGACGGGGCATATCATGTATGTCCCGTGCTTACGACCTTTCGCGCATAATTTTCGGGATATTTGTTGATGCCAAAATCTTATTAGGCTTTTATGAGGATTTAGGGGCGTGACAACCCTTGATTTAATTAACTGTCGAACGAGATGCATTTGTAATAACTCGTTGACCCATGTAACCATTTTATACAAATTAACCCGGGTGAGGGATATGCGATGCAACCTATAGTTTTACCACTTTGTTAATATAGTTTCAATACCCTCACCTAGATAATCATTTCCCTTTTATGCATCTTTTTCTTTTTTAGTTTGTAATTCACCTTTTACACTTTTATTTCGGAATATTAAATCTTATAAATTCTAACAACTCGTCTCTGTGGATTTTCGATACCCGACTTATCGCTAGACTTGCCTCACAAGTGTAGTCGTAATTTAGGTTTTTGTATTGAGTTGGCGAAACGAAAACAACGATCGACGTCTGACACATGCCGCGTTTTTCGCACTCGATCATGACACATAACCCAATTTAAAGCAAAACTCCCTAAGGTGTTCTCTCTTTTTGCAATGGGAGTAAACATAAACCGTCCTGGGTACACCTATCTCAAAATGTCTCTTATACACTCTCCTAACAGGTACGGGACACCTAGGTAGGTTGGGTCGAGAGTCATGTGAATCAAACTCTAAAGTATGAACCGACTCGAGTGCAACAAAAGAAGTAGACACACCGTCATGACTTATTCCTAAACTCTCACCACTCCCCAAAACACGATTGAGAATCGTATTTCCCACCTTCTTAGATGCGTTATCCAAAGTGACTTTAGCCTCCAGGGCGTGCTTAAGATCTGTCTCGAATTATGACACATGGGCTATAAGCTCACTCTTTTCCCTATTCAAAGCAATCAACTGCTCACTCAAAGAAACCTTCACTTTCTCGAGTTGACTTGATTTTGCCTCAAACTACTTCAAACTCTCTCTCCAAATATTTCACCTTGAGACCCAACTTATTATTCAATTTTTTAGTCTTTAAGGTCTCGACTCGAAAAAGATACTCACATCCCATATCCTAGATCTTTATCAAACTCATCGTCCTCATTTCCCTTTTCTCCCTCACTATCACTAAGGGTGGCTGGCATGGCAACTTTCTTTTCCTCTCTCCTAAGTCTAGTGGGACACTCAAATGACATGTGCCTTCTCCCCTCACACTCAAAATATTTTAAATTTTCAACCTTTTCTTCACCCTCCTTCTCTTTCTCACCGCTTTCTTTGTCCTTGTCTTTCTTTTTCTTTTTCTCCGAAAATCTTTTATTGGAAGAATTTTGTTTTGAAAACTGGAGATTTTTTTTAAAATTCTTTGCAAGTAGGTCCACGTCAAACTCAGACTCGGACTCATAAAAACTCACTTTCTTTTTCTTAGTTTGGGCTTTAAGCGCTATCCCTCTATCCTTAGGTTTGATAATATCGAAAAACATGTCAATTTCGTACGTCTGTAGGTCTCCTACCAACTTTTCTAATTTCAAACGATTCAAATTTCCCAAGGTATTCAAAACAATCACTTTAGGGATAAAACGTTTAGGCAACGATCTTAAAATCTTTTTAACCACTCGTGCATCAGGTATAAGCCCACCTAGGTTAAAACTAGTGTTGATAATATCCAACAAACGTGCATAAAACTCGTCAAAACACTCAGTCTCTAACATAGTGATTGTCTCAAATTGAGTGGTCAAATTTCTAATTTTAGACTCTTTGACCGCGTTAATGCCCTCGTGGGTGAGTTGCAAAATATTCTACACTTTTTTAGACGTAGTTCACGTCATAATACGTTGGAACTCGTCAGGGGTGACGTGTCTGAAAATTGTACTAAGCCCTCGTGAAATATAAGTGCTCCACCTAAACTCATCCTCAGTCCAGTCTGACACAGGTTTTAAATTCGTGACATTATTTGCGATGACAGTGGGAGGATTCCAACCTCTTTCACAAACGGCCCAAACTCTTTCATCGATTACTTTTAAATGGGATTTCATTTGGGCTTTCCAGTAAGTATAATTAGAACCGTAAAAAATTGGCCACCGACTAAATAAGTTTTCGTTTGGAAACATTGTGGCAAACTTTCAAAAATCAGATTTTTCAAAAAAATCAATATCACTCAATTTTTGTGCGAAAAATAGGAATACGCGATAAATTAGCGTAACCTACTCTGATACTAATTTGAAAGACCTTCTGTGTGATAAAGATTCGATAGTTGCGCAAATTTCAATCACAAACTTATTTAATTAGAGTAAATTTATGAATCAAATCAATTCATCCCTTAAACTCAAATAGCTAGTGCGAGCAGTGTCAAACCAACAAAAATAAAATATGCGACACAAAATTCTGAAAAAATCCCCTTAGGGCAAAACCTTTTTATTTCTATAACTTTGACAAGTTTACAAGACCATTGACTTACATACAACCTGATAATCACCCACAAGTGTAACGCACAGTGTCTTCGTCAAACCTTCAAAGCAACAACTAGAAATCAACAATGGTTCACACGCAGCTATACCACAAGGACACGCGGTCCAGACACGGAGTCTTAAAACTCCGCAGAGACTCCCTCCACAATAGCACGTAGCTCTCGGTTGTAGAGATATCCCTACAAAGAATGAACAACAACAAACTTGTAATACCCCGTATTTTTGGCTATATTTATTTTTGGGATTAATTAATTAAATGTAAATTAGTTGGTAATTAATCCGGATAAAATACTAGCGAGATGTGAGTTGGTATTTGACTATATTGAGCATATATGATGTTATATGAATATTAAATTATGAAATTTGTCGTGAGATTGATATACGACGATTTGGTCATTTTATTGGGACGCGTGTGACAGTCGCGTCGGGATATAATTATTTTATTTATAAAAGTGAATTTAAATTTTGTTAACCGTATGGTCGTTTCGAGTGCACCAACGCGTCCGGAAGGGTCGAGATATTCAGAAAACACTAGCTGGGGGTTTAGTTTGGGTCCCGGGGTATTTTTAGGCCATACTGGCAACATAAAGGGCATTTTGGTAATTTTGTATTTTTGGAGAATTAAAAGTGACGAAAATTGGGAGTTTTAATCTGATATGGATTTGACCCACTAAGCCACTAACCAACCCTTAATGACCCAATAAGCTACGGAGGTTATCAAATTAGGTTTCCAACTTTCCCAAAGAAAAACCCTAGCCACCATAGCCACCTTTGGAGAAGAAAGCTTGTAGAGAGGAAATTCTGCAGAGAGAGAGAGAGATAGCTTCAACAAATCAACATCAAAATCAGAAATAAACTCAAGGCAAGTGGTTTAATATCATTTAATTTCAGAGAATGCTCTTTCCATGTATAGGAATTTAATAAAA
This sequence comes from Sambucus nigra, assembly GCA_949130495.1. Lineage (NCBI taxonomy): Eukaryota > Viridiplantae > Streptophyta > Magnoliopsida > Dipsacales > Adoxaceae > Sambucus > Sambucus nigra. The sequence continues at coordinate 329,474,164 of OX422221.1, read as the reverse complement.
TTGATTTGTTCTTGGTGTAATATGAAAACCCATGTATTTTGGAACTTAGAACTTGAAATCTTGAGGAGAATTGCATGTAGAATGATAGGTAGATGATTATACTGAGGATATTAGTGATTGGGTGAAATTAAAACGGATTTTTATTGGGTTAATTCATGAATTAAAATTTTAGGGTTTGTGTTCTTGAATAATTGGGGGAAAGTGATGAGACTTGATGATTTAATGATGATTGGGATGAATTAACTCAGTAAAATACGTTAGTTTATAACCTTATTATGTTTAGGAGTGATTAGAGACCTTTAAACATTGTTGGGACGAAGTTTAGAGGAGATTTGAGGAGTAAAAATTGATGAAAAACGTAACTAAGAAATTCTGGGCCGAAACTGGTCCCTCGTTAGAAGACCTTCCCAGGTCATTCAAACGAGCTTCTAACGAGTTGACCAGTCGCTTCTAACGAGGGGAGACTTCGTTCGATACCTTCGTTCGAACGAACTATATTTCGTTCGATACATTCGTTCGAACGAGACGTCGTTAGAAGGTACAGTTCGTTCGAACGAACTGGAATCTCGTTCGAACAGCCTCGTTCGAACGAGACTTCTAACGAGCTGGCAGTTTAGGCCTTTTTGGCCTGTTTTGATTTTGGGAGTCCCGTAATCTTGTTCGAGGATATAGATAACCTTCCTTTGATGATGTATTGATAGGTTTGGGACGCTAGTGTTATTTTGAGGAGTAAATTATATACGAGTGATCTACATAATGGTTGATATGGGATTGAGACGTGAGTGTTTACCACGACGTTAGAATAAATTATGGCACGTGTAATTATGGACCGGGATTATATAAGTTGTATATGTATTAAGTTGGTACGAGAATGCGATAAGTACTACAATTAAACTACGGGATTACTAAGATGTGTGTTTACTTAGTATTGGTATATGAATTATGTGTATGACATACCTACCATACTTGCTATCACGGGAGGTTTGCGTTCGCTTAGGGCCCTCTAATCCTTGTGTTGCCCGGATTTAGACTGGTTACCTCGATGAACATAGGTCAGAGAAGGACTTATTGGGATGTTAATAAGTCTGCTGATCGTGGGAGCGCAGGTATGTGCGTGACCCATGTGATGGGACTGTGTTCGCCTCCACTATTTGTGATTTGTGTTATCTGAACTATTCCTGAGAGATTCGGAATATGTGATCCTTATGTACGTGATGTACCGGGATGGATAGTAGAGTATGTGTGCACCACAGCTTAGTCTCGGGGTGATTATATTGCATATTTATGTTGTGTAAAGTATACGCTTAATAAACTGGGAACTTTCATATGGTATTGTGTGTAAATATGGAAAAATATAAATGGGATAATCTATACTGAGCTGTATTACGTTTGTGAGAACCTGAATTTACGTTAAGCCCCTATTTAATTGAGATCGTTATTATATTAATGAGAACCGAGTAATAAGGGTAAAACCTATGACAGTCTAGCTAGATATGATGTCACTTAGCTAGTGATTTGTGTCGTTTTAGATTGGTACTTACGTTAGGAGTGCACAGTTAGACGAGAGGTGAGAATATCATGTGAGTGCACGTCCTAACATGTACTTAACATTTAATGTTTTAAATGTTTTAAAGCACGTTCAGGTTTTTAAAATATCTCCACATTCGGGCTCTGACCCGTTTGCTTTCAAATCTATTTTTCTTGTAAAACCATTTTAGGTGCCCAGCCACAAGGACACCATGCATAGGATACTCATTCAGGTGACGAGCTGTAGCTGTTTGTGGAAGCTACAGGGATTTGCTTGTAGACGCTTCTATCACTTGGATTCCAGATTCATTATCTATCAGTTGTAGGGCATGTTGCCCATTTCTATTAGAGACATCTTTCCATTACAGTTTTCAGACTTTGGCATGTATTGATTTAGTATTCAGTTTACTTATTTCAGTTGTGGGATTTGTAGTGAGGAGTTTTTCCTCCAGCCTTTATTTACATTATGTGATGGTTATTCTATTTACTTCATTATGGTGAATGGTGTTATTATTCTTTATTACGCTTGTTGCATGTTAATCAGACTTTAAATAAAATTTGGCACTTACTTTTTAAATACTAGGTGGTTAGTAATAATAAAAATGTTTTCGACAGTGATGCTATTAACTGAGCCAACTTGGCATTTTGAATTAATTTAATAAAGGAGTAGCTACCCGGTATTTAATTAGTCGGGGTGTCACAAGTGGTATCAGAGCATCAGGTTCTAGTGTTCTTTAGGATCTGTACGGCTATTATGTTTCCGCTAAGTTTCTTTGATATAGAGCCCTATATTTTAGGACTGTTGTACTCTTTTTGTGTATGCTTCGTTCTTCAGCTATTTTAAGTTTATAAACAGCGAACTTATAAACTTTGTTCTTATTTCAGATGCCTCCACGACGTGCACGACGAGTTCCCAGGGATGCAACGCCCGAACCCCAGCCCGCTCCAGTTCAGGGCATGATGAACGCCGCTGAGGTTGCAGCTATAGTAGCCCAAGCGGTAAATGCCGCAATTGCCGTAGTCCAGCAGGCACCACCTCAGGCGCCGGTTGCCGCTCCAGTACAGGCAAATGCATTCCCGTCTGCTTGGGAGCATGTACGTGACGCTTTTCAGAAAGCGCATCCGCCAGAGTTTGCAGGTAGCTCAGATATGGTAGTCTCGAGCCAGTGGAGGAAGGATATGCAGAGGCACTTAAGGATGTATGAGTGCACGGACGTCCAGAAGTAGGTGCTAGCTACTTTCAAGCTAGTTGGATCTGCGCTACAGTGGTGGGAGTCTATTACCACCGTGGAGGAGAGGGATACTCTCACTATTCAGGACTTCTGGGTGCGGTTTGACCGCAAGTACTTTTCGTCGGCTGTTCACACGGAAATGAGGAGGAAACTGATGAATCTGAGGCAAGAGGGTAAGACCGTGGCCGAGTATGAGGCCGAGTTCACGAATCTGTTGAATATCGTTCCAGATGAGATACCAACAGAGAAGAAGAAGATTGAGAAGTTCACGGACGGGTTGACATGGAGGATCCGTCAGCATCTGTTAGGGAACCTTTCGTTGGCCACGTATTCTGATGTGGTTAACGCTGCTTTGTTACACTTCCAGGACCACCGCTTTCATATGACTGAGGGCAAGAGGTCGGGAGAGTCTAGCCATCAGGGCAGGACTGGAGGACATGGTGCCGGTGGGGCACAATCTGTTCAGGGGCAGAGACAGGGTGAGCAAGGTTTTCAACAGGGGGATCAGAAGAGGTTCCGATCAGGGAACTACAGACAGGGACAGGGAGGTTTTCGTCAGGGCCATCAGGGTCCAAATGGTCATTAGGACCAACAGGGACAAAATGGGCAACAGTTTCAGCAAGGACAGCAGGGCCAAGGGAGGAACGGTAACGGCCACCAGGGCCGGGGACCGCAGGGGCAGAGAGGAGGGAACTTCCCAGGGAAGTGTTTTGTTTTTGGCAAGACTTGCCATAAACGACAGGATTGTCCTGATAGGGGCAGGGCCCCACAGCAGCAGCAGCAGGGTACTCGCCAGGAGCGGCAGAGGCCTATATTTCCCGCCGCTCTCCCCGCACCGCCACAGATGACAGCATTGCCACCCATTCCAGCAGTCCCAGTTCAGCAGGGGAAGCTACAGTATGGACGTGTCTATAACGTTCACCAGGCTGCGGTTCCTCAGGCACCGCCCGCGATTGAGGGTACGTTTCCTATCCATGGTACTATGGGTCGGGTATTATTTGATACGGGGGCTACACATTGTTTTATAGCTACACACTTCGTGAAAGCTTTAGGATTGTTAGCTACGGCAGAGAGCACAGTGACGTGTGTCGACTCACCATTGGGGAGTGGGTCACTTATTTTCTTTATATGCCGGGGAGTGGGGGTAGAGATTGGTGGTTTGGTATTACCTGCAGACATGTTGGTATTAGATATGCATGTTCACGATGTGATTATCGGTATGGATTGGCTCGTAGCTTATAGGGCCATGATTGATTGCTTCAGCGGGAGCATTATTTTTGCCATTCCGGGGCAAGAGATGTTTGTAGTGGCGATGCCTCGCCCAGAGGGAGGATCGACCGCTCATCTGTATTACATTGAGGAGGATACCTCTAAGGAGGTAGTGATTCCTTTAGATTCTATTCCAGTAGTCAGGGAGTATTCGGATGTGTTTCAGGAGATACCAGGCCTACCCCCTAGTCGAGAGATAGATTTTGTTATAGACCTATTGCCAGATACGAGGCCTATAGCACGCGCACCGTATCATATGGCTCCGGTAGAAATGCGAGAGCTACGAGATCAGATAGAGCAGCTGTTAGGTCAGGGCTTTATTCGCAGGAGTACCTCACCTTGGGGCCCTCCAGTTTTGTTTGTGAAGAAGAGGGACGGTTCACTGAGATTGTGTGTGGACTACCGAGAGTTGAATAAGGTCACGATACGGAATAAGTATCCATTGCCTCGAATCGATGACTTATTCGACCAGTTGAGAGGAGCTTCTTTCTTCTCGAAGAATGATTTAAGATCAGGATACCATCAGTTGCGTATCAGGGAGGAGGATGTCTCGAAGACTGCGTTCTTGTCGAGATATGGTTCATACGAGTTTCGGGTTATGCCTTTTGGTCTGACCAACGCTCCAGCAGTGTTTATGGACTTGATGAACAGAGTGTTCAGGGATTTCCTAGATCAGTTTGTCATTGTCTTCATTGATGACATTCTGGTTTACTCTCAGACAGAGGAGGAGCACGCCGAGCATTTGAGGCAGGTTTTGCAGACACTTCGTCAGAACGAGTTGTATGCAAAATATGAGAAATGCGGGTTTTGGTTGAAGGAGGTCCAGTTTTTGGGACATATCATTTCCGATCGGGGAATATCTGTTGATCCGGGGAAAGTATCAGCGGTGAGGGAGTGGGGACAGCCCACGACACCGACGGAGATTCGTAGTTTCTTGGAACTAGCAGGATACTACAAGAGGTTCATTCGGGGCTTCTCGAAGATAGCGGGTCCTTTGACACATCTGACTCGTAAGGGTGTGCCATTTATCTAGAGTGATGCCTGTCAGTTGGCATTCGATGAGTTGAAGGATAAATTGACCTCAGCACCTGTGTTAGCATTGCCGAGACCGGGAGTTGAGTATTTGGTTTACACCGATGCGTCTTTGCAAGGACTTGGAGGTGTATTACAGCAGGAGAGACAGGCCATAGCTTATGCTTCCCGTAAGCTTAAGACTCATGAGAAGAATTACCCCACCCATGATTTGGAGTTGGCGGCAGTGGTATTTGCCCTACGGATTTGGAGGCACTATCTTTTGGGGGAAAAGTTCCAATTGTTCATGGACCACAAGTCCCTACAGTACCTATTCACTCAGAAGGAGTTGAACATGCGACAAAGGAGGTGGCTTGAGTTTGTGAAAGACTACCAGTTCGACATCCAGTATCACCCGGGAAAGGCTAACGTGGTAGCAGACGCGTTGAGCCGTAGGCCAGCAGATGAGGTGGCAGAGGTGTGGAAGGCTAAGTGGAAGGAGTTGGGATACCAGGATGCAGTGGCCCGATCTTTCATGTCTGTGATGACCGTTACACCGCAGATTGTCACGAAGGTAGTACGGGCACAGGCTAATGACTCGTTCTGTCAGGAGCAGATAGTTCGATTACTAGCAGAGGGAGCCGAGTCCTATACCGTCAGCTCAGACGGGGGATTACGCTTCAATGGGAGATTGGTAGTTTCGCAGGGGGAGATATTGCGACACGAGGTGATGGCAGAGTCGCACGGCTCATGGTTCGCGGTACATCCCTGAGGGGACAAAATGTTCCAAGACATGGGACGCCAGTATTGGTGGAGCGGTATGAAGAGAGATATCGCTGAGTTTGTTTCGAAATGCGCCACTTGTCAGCTTGTAAAAGTGGATCATCAGAGACCGACAGGACTGTTACAGCCGTTGGAAGTCCCGGTGTGGATGTGGGAGAGCATATCCATGGACTTTATCACGGGGTTGCCTACGTCGTAGAGGGGTCACGACTCCATTTGGGTAATTGTGGACAGGTTGTCCAAGGTCGCTCACTTTTTACCCGTAAGGACTGACTACACTACGGGACAGTATGCCCAGCTCTTCATTTCAGAGGTTGTGAGACTTCACAGTGTGCCCCTAAATATCGTGTCTGACAGAGACAAGATATTTGTTTCGAGGTTTTGGGAGAGTTTCCAGGAGGCCATGGGCACGGAATTGCGGTTGAGTACGGCTTATCATCCGCAGACCGATGGGCAGACAGAGCGCACAAATCAGATGTTGGAGGACATGCTACGCATGTGCATTATTGACTTTAGGGGTGGATGGGAGCAGTACCTTCCACTGGTAGAGTTTGCTTACAACAACTCTTATCAGTTCACTATTGGCATGGCTCCGTTTGAAGCGTTGTACGGTAGGCCTTGTCGTTCCTCAGCATGTTGGTTAGAGGTGGGGGACAACAAACTACTTGGGCCGGAAGTGATTCAGGATACTTAGGCAAGGATTAAGTTGATTCGGAGTCGCATTCGGGTAGCTCAAGACAGGCAGAAGAGTTATGCTGATGAGAAGAGATTTTTCAGAGAATTCCATGTAGGGGACCAGGTTTTGCTCAGAGTATCTCCTATGAAGGGGATTATGCGTTTCGGGAAGAAGGGGAAGTTGGCATCGAGGTATGTGGGGCCGTTTCCTATTATTGAGCGGATCGGACCGGTTGTGTATAGACTTGGATTACCGGAGCATTTGCATCAGATCCACGATGTGTTCCATATTTCCTCACTAAGGAAATACCTTAGAGATAATTTGGCTCATTCTCACATTGCGGTTAAGGACATCGATCTCCAGCCGGATAGCTCCTACGAGGAGGGGCCGATTGCTATTTTGGACCGAAGTGAGAGGAAGCTGCGGTCAAAGATAGTTCCGTTAGTGCGTGTTCAGTGGCGACATCACAATGTCGAGGAGTCCACATGGGAGCGCGAGGATGAGATGCGCGAACGTTATCCAGAGTTGTTCATACCAGGTACTTTCTAGTTCCGAATTTCGGGACGAAATTCAGTTATTAGGGGGGAAGTATGTAATACCCCGTATTTTTGGCTATATTTATTTTTAGGATTAATTAATTAAATGTAAATTAATTGGTAATTAATCCGGATAAAATACTAGCGAGATGTGAGTTGGTATTTGACTATATTGAGCATATATGATGTTATATGAATATTAAATTATGAAATTTGTCGTGAGATTAATATACGGCGATTTGGTCATTTTATTGGGACGCGTGTGACAGTCGCGTCGGGATATAATTATTTTATTTATAAAAGTGAATTTAAATTCTGCTAACCATATGGTCGTTTCGAGTGCGCCAACGCGTCCGGAAGGGTCGAGATAGTCAGAAAACACTAGCCGGGGGTTGAGTTTGGGTCCCGGGGTATTTTTAGGCCATACCGGCAACATAAAGGGCATTTTGGTAATTTTGTATTTTTGGAGAATTAAAAGTGAAGAAAATTGGGAGTTTTAATCTGATATGGATTTGACCCACTAAGACACTAACCAACCCTTAATGACCCAATAAGCTACGGAGGTTATCAAATTAGGTTTCCAACTTTCCCAAAGAAAAACCCTAGCCACCATAGCCACCTTTGGAGAAGAAAGTTTGTAGAGAGGAAATTCTGCAGAGAGAGAGAGAGATAGCTTCAGCAAATCAACATCAAAATCAGAAATAAACTCAAGGCAAGTGGTTTAATATCATTTAATTTCAGAGAATGCTCTTTCCATGTATAGGAATTTAATAAAATTGATTTGTTCTTGGTGTAATATGAAAACCCATGTATTTTGGAACTTAGAACTTGAAATCTTGAGGAGAATTGTATGTAGAATGATAGGTAGATGATTATACTGAGGATATTAGTGATTGGGTGAAATTAAAACGGATTTTTATTGGGTTAATTCGTGAATTAAAATTTTAGGGTTTGTGTTCTTGAATAATTGGGGGAAAGTGATGAGACTTGATGATTTAATGATGATTGGGATGAATTAACTCAGTAAAATACGTTAGTTTATAACCTTGTTATGTTTAGGAGTGATTAGAGACCTTTAAACATTGTTGGGACGAAGTTTAGAGGAGATTTGAGGAGTAAAAATTGATGAAAAACGTAACTAAGAAATTCTGGGCCGAAACTGGTCCCTCGTTAGAAGACCTTCCCAGGTCGTTCGAACGAGCTCGTTCGAACGAGCTTCTAACGAGTTGACCAGTCGCTTCTAACGAGGGGAGACTTGGTTCGATACCTTCGTTCGAACGAACTATATTTCGTTCGATACATTCGTTCGAACGAGACGTCGTTAGAAGGTACAGTTCGTTCGAACGAACTGGAATCTCGTTCGAACAGCCTCGTTCGAACGAGACTTCTAACGAGCTGGCAGTTTAGGCCTTTTTGGCCTGTTTTGATTTTGGGAGTCCCGTAATCTTGTTCGAGGATATAGATAACCTTCCTTTGATGATGTATTGATAGGTTTGGGACGTTTGTGTTATTTTGAGGAGTAAATTATATACGAGTGACATAATGGTTGATATGGGATTGAGACGTGAGTGTTTACCACGATGTTAGAATAAATTATGGCACGTGTAATTATGGACCGGGATTATATAAGTTGTATATGTATTAAGTTGGTACGAGAATGCGATAAGTACTACAATTAAACTACGGGATTACTAAGATGTGTGTTTACTTAGTATCGGTATATGAATTATGTGTATGACATACCTACCATACTTGCTATCACGGGAGGTTTGCGTTCGCTTAGGGCCCTCTAATCCTTGTGTTGCCCGGATTTAGACTGGTTACCTCGATGAACATAGGTCAGAGAAGGACTTATTGGGATGTTAATAAGTCTGCTGATCGTGGGAGCGCAGGTATGTGCGTGACCCATGTGATGGGACTGTGTTCGCCTCCACTATTTGTGATTTGTGTTATCTGAACTATTCCTGAGAGATTCGGAATATGTGATCCTTATGTACGTGATGTACCGGGATGGATAACAGAGTATGTGTGCACCGTAGCTTAGTCTCGGGGTGCTTATATTGTATATTTATGTTGTGGAAAGTATACGCTTAATAAACTGGGAACTTTCATATGGTATTGTGTGTAAATATGGAAAAATATAAATGGGATAATCTATACTGAGTTGTATTATGTTTGTGAGAACCTGAATTTACGTTAAGCCCCTATTTAATTGAGATCGTTATTATATTAATGAGAACCGAGTAATAAGGGTAAAACCTATGACAGTCTAGCTAGATATGATGTCACTTAGCTAGTGATTTGTGTCGTTTTAGATGGGTACTTACGTTAGGAGTGCACAGTTAGACGAGAGGTGAGAATATCATGTGAGTGCACGTCCTAACATGTACTTAACTTTTAATGTTTTAAATGTTTTAAAGCACTTGCAGGTTTTTAAAATATCTCCACATTCGGGCTCTGACCCGTTTGCTTTCAAATCTATTTTTCTTGTAAAACCATTTTAGGTGCCCAGCCACAAGGACACCATGCATAGGATACTCATTCAGGTGACGAGCTGTAGCTGTTTGTGGAAGCTACAGGGATTTGCTTGTAGACGCTTCTATCACTTGGATTCCAGATTCATTATCTATCAGTTGTAGGGCATGTTGCCCATTTCTATTAGAGACATCTTTCCATTACAGTTTTCAGACTTTGGCATATATTGATTTAGTATTCAGTTTACTTATTTCAGTTGTGGGATTTGTAGTGAGGAGTTTTTCCTCCAGCCTTTATTTACATTATGTGATGGTTATTCTATTTACTTCATTATGGTGAATGGTGTTATTATTCTTTATTACGCTTGTTGCATGTTAATCAGACTTTAAATAAAATTTGGAACTTACTTTTTAAATACTAGGTGGTTAGTAATAATAAAAATGTTTTCGACAGTGATGCTATTAACTGAGCCAACTTGGCATTTTGAATTAATTTAATAAAGGAGTAGCTACCCGGTATTTAATTAGTCGGGGTGTCACAAAACTATGTTTTGGATTCCACAAAACAACTCACACAAAAGAAATTGGGATTGTGAATTGTAAAACAAAAGTTATGAACTCTCAAATGGGTTGAGAATAGTATAAAACGTATCCTGTCAAAAATATTTTTTCTCCACACGAAATTCAGTAATCTGTTCATATTAAAAATCAAGGCGGTAACGTATCAGATAAAACACCTCTCGTTCGAACGACACGCTGTCGTTTGAGCGAAATTCCATATCGTTTGAACAAGATGTGACGTCGTTTGAACGACATTCACTTATGAAAAAAAACTGTAGTATATTAAAGATTTTGGAAACCTCAAAAGTTAAAACTGTTCACGGGATAAGAAAAGGTTTATCCAAAACTTTTATGATAAAATGTTTTTGAAATAAAAATCGTTTATTAAAAATTCCAAAAACCATTTTTCATAAATAGAAAAATATTTTATCTTTCACAAAAATATCCCAACACTTTTAATGTAAAATGTAAATGGAACTTAAACTTGTTTTACCAAATTTATCCTTGTTGGGCTTGAATGTTGAAGTCTTCTTGTAATTCGGATTCATCTCTTGTAGATGAAATCTTCTCAATCCTTCAACGACTTTTAGTGGTATGCGACATACTAAATTGTGACGAACAGTGTCCTTACAAACCTTATACCAAATTAAACCTTTGGACCTCAACTAATAAAAAATTATAGTTTCAACCCATAAAACTTTACAAAATTACCAAAATACCCCTAAACTTTATAAAAAGTGTACTTTTATGGTTATACATGCAATTATACAAATGATAAAGGATTAAAATCAAAACTTTATTAAATTTTATTTTAACCACCGTCCACATACTACCCCACATCAGAGTAAGAGGTCAAAAACACATGGTAAACCCTAGGAACCCATGTGCACTGCATTTACCCACAATTAAAACTTTCCCTAAACTAGCTCAAATCTACCTCCTTTTATCTCCAATCAAATCCCCACCTGAACTAGTATAAATACCCCTTGACATAAGTAGTAAAAACTCACCCCACAGTTCGGTTTCAAATCTCAAAATTTCTCTCAATTCAGGTAGCTCATCATTTTATGCTTCATGTTCAATTCTTTCAATTCTAGTAGTTTTTTGCATAGTTAATACAGTTAGAACACTCACAATATGCAAGCTTTTATGTGTAGAATGGCCTAGGATAGTAAAAATCAGTAAAACAATATTAAAGCTTGAGCTTTAATGGTGAAACTCATTATAGTGCCTTAAACTTTGATTTAAAGCCACGGATAAACTCATTATAATATAAGGATATCGAGTGTAAGGAGGAAAATCCATGAATGTTCATGTAAAGAGCAAACCGATCGAAAGTATTTTTTGAACTCAAAACCTGCAAATTCAAAATTCTCAAAGTACAATCCATAAAAATCTTTGAAACCAAAATCAAACCACTCTCACTTATAGCAGAAACCAAACCCAATTTATAAGAGACCTTGCCATACTCTAGAAATCCACAAAAGTTAGGTCAAATTTTCATGAAAAAGCACAATTTTGAAACTTGAGTTATATTGAGATTAGATCCATGACACTTATATATTTGGATTCCTCATGGAAAATTAGGTTAAGTTAGTTAAGAAATTATCTGAAATGGTATAACAAGGAAGGAGAAAACCTCAGTCAAAGATTGAAACCCTAAAAAGTCAAAATCGAGCATGAGGGCGCGTTGCCAATCAGAAAATTCTGATTTTTTTTCTCAAAATTTTTATTTAATTTTTCTGATCAAAATGGTATAGAATAAGACCATGTTTAGATATTCCTAGCCTAAGTTATGTAAAAATAAGATTTTTCCTTAAAATAAATTAACTTAAAATTATAAATCAACCCATATCAACTTTTTCAACTTATGAATTTGAACCCCAAATTTTGCCCATACATACATAAAACTATTTTACGATAAAAACTCTTTTGCACCAAAGTTAAAAAATGGGCTTAAGGTCACTATTTCAAAGTCCCAAGATAATTACAGATAAGCCCCGAAACTTTAATAAAGACAGTCTTGAATACAAAACTGACTGATTAAACCTTAATATTCTTATACCACACATTGTATAACAAAAGCCCCAATTCTTTCGAATATCCCAGCGTAACAACAATTCAATCGAATACCAAGCAAGTAGGTTTTTCCTACCTTTTTAGTATTATACTTTGTGTATTTGAAATACTACTATTGATATCACTACGTGATAGCCACATTTGCTGTGAGTATGTGCATGTTATTATACTGCCATACTACATATTTCGTTAACCATCATCAATATTTGAATTATCACCAGGATTTAAATTTTTGAATCAATTTTAACCCTTCTCACCTAATAATTGATATCATACTTTTTGATTCAGTTTGCCCTTGCACTTTTGTGACATTTTTACTATAAGCATCAGTAGTAACTAGGAAGTAGACAGACGTGTTGTCCCACGAAACTTTCTACGTGGCCTATTGGTCTCAGATGATTGAGAGTCGTGACAATAGCTACATACATATGAGTGCCACTTTAATTGTGAGCATACCAGGTTATTTCCCCCCAAAAGTTTTGGCATTGTTTACAATAAAGTCAAACTGATGGATTAATTACCTCTATACCTTTTAGTGAACTAGTAAGAATGAAATTATTAGTTTAATTCTTTGACTTTCTTCAAAATATGATTCTAACTAAACTGGTAATGTACCGTATTTTCCTAAACGGACTAATCACTATGGAATTATTAATGCCAAACATTTTGATGTTTATAATTTGATAAATATGGAATTATCAGCTTATTATTGTTAGCCGATTTAAACACGAATCTATACATACTTCAACTCTCATTTGTATCTATATCATTTGTTATAGAACTGAAAGAACCTGCTTAGCATATTTGTGCTAATTCTTTCCTTCTTCAGATGCGCCACGAGAAAGGAAATAGTATCTCTTCCCTACTAGAGACATAAACTGATCACCTGTTTGCGTATGTGACTTTATGGGCAGAGATTAAACCAGATGGGAGTAAGGAGTGGCGCTTTTCAATTTTCCATATTGTCGTATGTACTAGAAACGTGTAACTCACCCCTGCGGTGGTTCAACCCTATGTAACATATTAATAATGAATAAAAGGTTATGTTATTCAGCCTTAACTTTAATTCATTTCTTTATGTGTACTTCTTATTCATTCATACCGAAGATAAGGGTGTGACATGGTTGCTTGTTGTTCCCTGACAAATTAGGGAATCGAGTCTCGGTGTACAACCTCCAGTCGTTGCGATAAGTTGGGAAATGTAACGAATATTCTTGGGGGATGGGCGTATTGTTGCATTTATATCGGAATTGGGAAATGTAATGAATATGCAGGGTGTGACAAGGTTGCTTGTTATTCCCTGATAAATCAGGGAACTGAGTCTCGATGTACAACCTCTAGTCATTGCGATAAGTTGGGAAATGTAACTAATATGCTTGGGGGATGGGTGTATTGGCGCATTTATATCGAAAACTGAGGATTGCGTCATGGGTAAACTTCGAAAGGTGGACGGATATCTCCCCCTTCTAGTGGTAAATGTTTTAAATTCAACTCGTTCTGTTAATTTTGTTGTTCTATATAAATTAACCAATTAATATGTCAATTTGATTGCAGGCATGGATATACGACCACTTCAATGTGGCGAGGGGTGTTAAAAATATGGGGTTTCAACATAGCGAGCCATGTCTATGTAAATGGAGGGCGAAAATTGTGTCAAGTGATTCCTTTGCATATATACTCGAGGTAAGGGAAACCTTGGATGATTAAAAAGGTTTAGATGTAAGTATTATTTGTTTTAAATGCAATATTTTAACAAATTTCCTCTTTTTTTATATATTAACATTAGGAATTTCTTTTAGGTTGTATGGGATCCCTACTTTAAAAACCGTGAGGCCTACCCATTTTAGGAGGTCTCATGGTACAACGACCTCCTTATTTACTATGATATCGGTGAATACTATTACCCGAAGAGGGTCCTACGCCAGACTGTCCATATTCAAACAATCCCTACACCACCAATGCGCCCTATATCGGAGGAGAGGGGAAATACTGAGGCCCGCTACAAAGTTTAGTTTGATATCAAGAAATGATATCAACTTAAATGGGTGGACCATGTTATTTGATGCCATACGCTCTACGACGGTGAGGCCCATGACTTGGGAATCTGTGGATGGTTATATGTCTTGGTACCTAGAAAGATCCCATCCATATATTCAAAATCTCGAGCATCGTATTCGCAAGTTGGAGTTAAAGCACTCCGATAAAGTGGTAAATGATTCGAAAATTCCTAAATTGATTTCTTTTATTCAAGTATTTTTCTACCACATTTGATGGTAATATGTATATAGGCTCAGGGGATAGATGTAGCCATTAGCCTGCTCTAGGAGACTATTGAAGCTGACTCGGACCAAGAGGTTTAATATGTTCTTGAATTATCACGTGCAACGCTTGACGCCCTACTTGAGGCCAAGGGAATGCAAGATCAAAAAGAAAAGAGAAAGGCTTCGACACATCAAAAAACTCGAACCAAGGCACATCATGATCCAGCTCCCAAGAAAAAAGCCCCCGAATAGCGTTTAAAGAGAAAATAGACAAAATTTGTTGGAACAATTTCATTATAACTGTATTTAAAAAAAATTGATTGTAAAGTATGCACAATTTTGAATTTTCACATGTTGGAACAATTTTGAAACAAGTAGTTTGTATGAACAATATTGTGTTATGTGTTTGAATGTAAACTTGTGTTTGCATTTTGAATGTGAGGGAATGCATTAACTATATTATCAATGTAATTCTTATTTGTAATCCTTTAATTTTCTTTTATATTTGATTCACCATGCTTGGATAATAGCATGATTCATTCTAAATATGTGGCTCATTGTAAATACATTATAAATTACATTACGATTCATTGTGTTTGGGTTAAAAAATCCTTCAACTTTCTACATAAAAAGCATGGTAGGATCCAACCGTTGTTGGGTCTTTTATGGTGTGGTGTTACCGTTAGATAAATAATTACGGTCTCAAGTGATCGTGGTTATTATGTTAAAAAATTCTTTAACTTTTTACATAAAATCCATGGTCAAAGGTAACAGTGTGCAGGTCATATAAGGTGTGGTGTTACCATCTGTATACATCCCATGGTTTGGTGTTCCCTCCCTATTATTACATACGATCTCAAGTGATCGTGATATTTCGGTTAAAAAATCCTTTAACTTTCTGCATAACATACACGGTGGGATCAAATCGTGGTTGGGTCATATACGGCTAGAAGCAATCGTTACCTTATAATATATGGTCTCCAGTGACCGTGATATTTGGGTTACAAAATCCTTCAACATTCTGCATAACATACACGGTGGGATCCAACTGTGGTTGGGTCACATTCGGCTAGAAGCAATCATTATCATATGACATACAGTCTCATGTGACCGTGATGTATGGGTTAAAAATTCTTTAACTTTTTTCATAACATACATGGTGGGATACAATCGTGGTTGTGTCACATATGACTTAAAGAAATCTCCAAATTACAATACACGATCGCAAGTGACCGTGGTATATGGGTTAAAAAATCCTTCAGCTTTCTGCATAACATACACAGTGGGATCCAACTGTAGTTGAGTCACATACGTCTTGAAGAAATAACTAAATTATAATACACAATCTCAACTGATTGTGGTATATGAGTTAAAAATCCTTAAACTTTCTGCATAACATATGCGGTGGGATCCAACCGTGGTTGGGTCACATATGACTAGAAGCAATCGTTATCTTATAACATACGGTCCCAAGTGATCGTGGTGCTTGGGTTAAAAAATGCTTCAACTTTTTGCATAACATACACGATGGGATCCAACCATGGTTGGGTCACATACGACTAGAAACAACCGCCGTCTTATATTATACGGTCTCACATGATCGTGCGTTTTGGGTTAATTTTTTTTTACTTTTTGCATAACATACACGGTGGGATCCAATCGTTGTTGGATCACATACAACTAGAAGCAATCGCCATCTTATAATATACGGTATGATCCAACCGTGTTTTTTTTCTTAACAAGTAGAAGAGACCGTATGTTAGTTTGTTATATTGTCCATCTTAATTTTATATATATGTGATTTAAAGATAAAAAAAGCTTGCTTTATCCAGTTTAAATGAAATAATTTCTTTATCCAATTATAACCAATTGGTGGGATCAATTTACATATAACCAATTTCAATCAATCTATATATAACCAATAATTGCTATAAACAATTTACTATAACCAAATTTCAAACCAATAATAACTATAACCAATTTACTATAACCAATATTTGCATAAAAAAATATAATCACCCGTAGGACTTTCACCACTAACCAATTTACATATGATCAATATTTGTACAAAAAGTAACAATCCTCTGTAAGACTTACACTAATTTAAGCCACCGTCAGGTCCTCATCTTCATCCGACGATATCAAGCATGGTTCATCTTTCGCTGCAATGTCTTTAGGACATATATTCTGAAATGTTTGTAAGCAAGACTTGAACATACTAGTCCACTCTAAGGCATCTTGACGGGACCTTGATATCCAGTGAGAGGAAATTGGAGGTATAGGATAAAACTGTGTACATTTTAAATTCACCCAATGAGTATTAGATACATTGAGGATAAAGATGATGCGATTCTCTTCCATAATATATTTTGGCTGGACATCGAATGGAACCAAAGTTAAGCATTATAATTTGGATATCATTACAACCATTAGCTTAAGTGCATTAGCCTCAAGATAGCCAAACTCCATCATGATAAAATAATGCTTGCTTGTTCATGAGTATCTGAAATAGTCCAATCTCCTCTCGTAATCCTCAATATCATAGGAGTTCATAATGGTAGCCCAGAACGGCTTGTCCTTACGTATCTTGGACAACAGTTCACTACGAATAGCATGAGAATATTCTAGTCCATCCCCAACACCAGCTCCTTTGGAAATGGTCATATATTCGTAGTTCCCATCCAATTTGACATCATATATATCTTCCATAAATGATTGGAAGAACTCGGTAACGTGCTTGATATACATCTTCTTCTCCCAAGACCATGTCTCCAGTTTCATGCCCGTCAACGGGGATTTGTTTGAAAAGATTTTTTAAGCTCAGTCATGGATGGTACATCCTGCTCCCAATCACAAGGGGTTCTTTTGGTAGATATATCAGAATACTTCTTCCTCTTAGGTCGCCTACCCTTTTGACAAATTTTTACAGGCTTGATCAAGGGTGTGCAAGAGGGTAGAGCAATTTCCAATAACTTGCTTAACATCATCTTTCTAACAACTTCACCTGCCTCAGTCCACCGTTTCTTAAACGATATCATCTCAGGAGTATATTAAAGCTCACAGTACCAAGGGATGTCCATGATAATGGCAAGTTCCTTCCAATGATTGTCTAGCACCCATTGTGGAATTGCTTGACTTAGCTTCTCCCATTGGGCCAACCCATGGACACATGGTAATCCATAGATGGTACGGATTATGTGTGAGCATCGTATCTCCATATATTAGGTGTTTGAGGCGGATTCACTTGACACAGATCTCATGCAATCGATCTCCAAAATAATTAGTTCTAAATTATTGTGTGATCCGCTAACGTGGATCTCATGCAATCATGCGCCATTATGGCCATGCTTGGTTGATTGGAGTGATTTATGAAACTCTGTTTGTATTTGAGTGACTTGGTGGCCAAACAATGCATTCATAACCTTACAAACCATCGTAAATGAACTGGTGCTATTTATTAAGTGTTTTTTAGTTGGGAATGGGAACCCTCCGCTCTGTTAGGTATGCACTTGCCATGATGGGGTACCCGATTATTCCACACATGTGCGAACTGAAAATGTAAAGGCATCTAGTTCTTCTTTATGTACGCTATCATGTTGGTGTAGTTTTTCCAGTTTTGACGGAAAACCACCCATGGATTCTCAAGTTCAATCAGAATCTTGGATTCCATAACCCTAATCCAACCCTACATAAATAGCTTCTTATCCTGGTATTTGATGTTATGTTTCAACCTGCACCTTTTATGTTTTTTTGAACATGGAATAAACATGATAGAAGGATGGCAAGTGGAAACACCTTTGGCATCACGTTTGGACAAGATTATTGTTTGTCAGAGATAATAACTTACGACAAAGCTTCTGGCTCGTATAGTGACCGCAAATGTTGTAATGCCCTGATAAAATTCTCCTCTTTCTCATTCTTCAGAAAAGAAAATTCAATGCAAAATGATTGCCCGATGAACTTGACTCCAATTATCTCAAATAATGGCATATTTGACCAATTGGTCTTGTAAGTGCAATCGATTACCTATATAGTCGAGAAGCATTTCACCAATAAAAAAAAGGTATGATGTGTGAAAAATAAATCCTCCGCCAT
The DNA here is from genome assembly GCA_949130495.1 of Sambucus nigra. Classification (NCBI taxonomy): domain Eukaryota; kingdom Viridiplantae; phylum Streptophyta; class Magnoliopsida; order Dipsacales; family Adoxaceae; genus Sambucus; species Sambucus nigra. The sequence goes on along the minus strand of OX422221.1, from coordinate 329,455,660 downwards.
ATTAGTTTTCTTATTCCTTCTATGCTAGTGAACATAACTCTTCTCCGTTAGCAAATGCATCAACTGCTGCATGGCGGTGGGCCCTTCCATCTCAACGTTTTTCAATTTTCTTTTAGCATTATAAATTGTTCTAATGGATGAACAATTGTATTCCAATCTTTATTTCAATGTGTGGAGTACTTCCTTCCGGACCATCTCATTGTTAAGGATCTCATTAGCAATGTTCCATTCTTCTTGTGAAAGTCGATCGGTATAATGGTTTCCAATAAGTGTTTTAGACACCTCGTGATTGTGTAGCCCACAAACAACTTCCACCCCCAATGGACATCATCGTGTGGAACACCTTTAAATCGAAAGGGACAATCAAACTTTTGCTTTCCAGAACACCGCTTTCTCTTCTTGTCCATCCCCTTGTAATTTCTATTTCTATGATGCTCGCTTCATTCACAATCAAGTACGACCCTTCTCTTTCTGACTAAACTCGCCTTGTCATATTTCTAAATGATCACAACGGCATGAAACTTTCGACCAACTTGTTGACACCAATCATTCATCTTGTCACAATCATAAAAAATCTGCATAAGACGAACATTGTTAGTTGAAAGGATAATTTATATGGAAATTTCAACTATAAATGAAAAATCATGTTGAGTACAATATAAATAAACTAAACATGCCTCCTCAGTGGTGAATTCGACTGTATGGTCTTGCGCAATTGCATTAACATCCAATCCTTCTTCTACTGTCGCATCCTGTCAATGCATACAATCAAATGCAGTGTCATCCAATTATGTCATACATTAGAAATCTCAAATTGTTGAAATTAAACTGCATGATATGTTTTTCTTTACCATAGACAAGGTGAAATATGGAAATAAATCGCGCAAATATTTGGGCAAGGTTGATGCCATGGCTTGTTCATGCATATTCGGTTCATCGGTGGAAGTACGTTGCGTAGATACACTCAGTACAATAACATTGTCTATATCTTGTCAAAATGCATCATCAAGTACCGAGTCATCTAACTGAAATGATATTACTATAATCAGTACAATAAGAATTGAGAATATAAGAACAAAAATTCAATAAAAACATATACACTGTTTAATAATTGAACTTTAATTTCAAAATGGAACCCATGGCTAAATATAACTGCTAGAAGGATACACACGGTGTCAAGTGACCGCGAATAGGTAAGCCCTGTCCTCTTTCAAATCGTTGAAGCCTCACCATGGTTTTAAGCTACCGTAGAGTATGGTTTGACGACCACTTTTGGTCATGATTTAATTATTGACAACAAGTGACACACAGTCAAAGGAAACCATGGTTTAAGAATATACGATCACAATTAACCGAAATTATCCATCACTTACATCAATGGGTGGCTGTAAGTGCATTCAACCAATTTCTTTAATATTTTCATCATTTTAAAAATTGTTTTACACATTATATACTATGCAGAGGTGTTTTAATACCACAAAAATCATCAAAAGGGCATTGGATGTTATGAGTTTGGGAAGCTTCAACATCGATTTTCTTTTCCTCAGCCATTGCAATGTAGCCCCTTTAACCATAGTTTTTTATATATAAATAACACAACAAATACTAGAGAAACACAACAAACCCACGAAAATGGAGCTTTGGAGAAAAATGAACAAGATGATTTCAGCTATGTTAAACCGTAGGTATGTATGTTTCTGTGGGAGTGGAAGAGTTTTGATTTTATTTATTTATTATGGTGTTTTAGAGTATGTGGTGTTAGTTTATGTATAATGTTTTGTTTAGTTTGGGATATATTAGGCATTTTAAAAGAAAAAAAGGTACAAAACTTTTGGGTGTTGTTAGTAAAGTGTGTTTTTATTTTTTATGTCGTGTTTTGTAGAAATATTTTCAGTGAAAATATCAGGACCTTACCTAATGACTTTCTTATAAGTGAGCATGGTATGATTTGAGGGTTTGTTATAGAGTTACACTTTTTTATATTGATTTTGTAAAAAAATCATAAATAAGAAATTTGTTGAAATCCTATATATAGATCGATACTCATTGAGTTTGTACACACATCGAAATAAAAAATTCATTCTTGCTCCAAATTATGTCCCCCCTATTTTCACAACACATTATGAGCACGATGTCTCTACCTCGCTCGATTTGAAAATCATCGACCCTCTCCCTAATATTACACAAAGCTCTTTCAAATTCAAGTTCGTAATCTCCTACAAAGCCTAAAAGACGTGATCAACCTTTTCAACTCTAGGTAAGAAAGTAAAGCCTACAGTTTACTCACATGTACAAACTAAGGTGACGATGAGTTAGTTTTGATAGTCATCCTATAGGTGTAAAGCATTTAGATGCATAGTTTATGTAAATAATATATTTATATGCTTATAAATTTGTATTTCTTATATAGTATATTAAAATGTTTTGCTGTGAATAGTATATATTTACAAAAATCTGCATATTCACTATTGTCTTAAGTCTTATATCTCACCAAACTCAAAATCAATGTTGAGGTTAAATTTTATATTCTCACCAGTTTTTTTCACATAGATTATCAAGACGAAAATTTATATGTGACCCTAGGAATGTTAATTTTCATATGCACAATCTAGTCATATAATTTAAAATATTTATCTTATTTATGATCGAACCTCCTTATATGTGTCAAATTAAGGTTTTCTCACCTTTTAAAATTTCTATTTTCAATGTATGGACCATGTCGTAGGATGTATTTACACATTAAAAAACTTATAAACTCTTATGATCATATTAAACATTCATAATTTCAATTTATTGTGGAGTAATGATGATATAATAATTTTTTTCACTTGTATGTATTAATGGGATGAAAAGTAACGAATATACTTCTTTTTATTTGAACTTGTGGCACTAGTTTAAAAAGTTAGCGCTTATTATTTTTATAAGGCCCTTGTACTTTAGTTGTTTGCAATTTAGGTTTAAATTTTGCATATTTACAATTTAATTGCATATTCGAATATTTTTAAAATTTTGATTATTCAAATGTGAAAATTATTTCAAATTTAGGACCTAATTTCTAATCAAACCTGAATTTTTGATTATTTTTACAAGGGCACCGACATTAAAAGTCTCCAAATAATTATTTTGGACCTAAAGCTCCACATTTTGTTAGTTTATTTGAATTAGTTTGAAGATAAATCAAATATTACAACATGATCTTTCAATTTTTTGTCTTGTCATTTTTTTTATCAAAATAAATATCTTTTTAGATATCATTTTAACGGTTAAAGGTCCATTTGACTATTCTATGAATCGTTTCACCATTAAAACTTTGTCTTTTGACCTTTCAATTCTTTAGAGTATTCAATAGTTTTTAATAGTTTTTAGTTATTATAAAATTGTACCCAAAAGTTCCTTTATATATAGAACCATAATTTCTCACAAACAAATAACAAGAAGTTAAAGTTGTAGTATCTCTACTACTCAAAAGAGACTAAATCTTTTAGAATGGTCAATTGTTCCAAATACCCACAGTTAATTAAAAACTCCACTTGTACCCTACATCACTCACCCATTTATCCCTTTCTCGCTGTTAGAAATGTGTACCCTCCTATTCCTCTCCGATCGCTCTACGACTCTCTCTCTCTCTCTCTCTCTCTCTCTCAAAATAAGAAATCCAATGGACACCTAACCAAACAGACTTGCCTGAAAAAAACTTCAGAAAACCAAATGGCAGAAAAATACAAAGCACCACTTTAATATTTTTCAAAATAAAAAATCAAGGGTTACCCCCTCATAATTCCATCACTGTCGACCACAACCTCTCCCTTAATATCCACCATCACTAGGGCCGACAATATGGGCTCTTGAGGATGAAATCACCCATAATCCACCCAAAATAAGGTGTTTGGATCCCATTAATTGTGTTTGTGGGTCAAAATGGTTTGAACGATCCAATAAGATAGTTTGTTGGCGGGCCATTAGCGGGTCAAAATGGTTTTGGACCCTCACAAAAATAAAACTCAAATTACTAAAGAGTTTGATTTTTTTTATTCAAGTATTTACTTGTATATTTTTTTTCTAAATTATTATACCATATTTATTTGTATATGGTATAATAATTGTTTTTTCCAAAAAAAAAGTGGGTCAACCCGACCCGACCCGGATTTAACCCGACCAAACCCGCCCAAATTATTATGTCCGACCCGTTTTTGACCCGCCCAAATTTATCCATATTAATTTTTGACCCGTAATCGCCCATTTGCCACTACTAACCATCACACACCGCCCTATGCCCATCATCAAAAGTCCTCCATCAGCGGCGTCATTATACACTCATTGTCCCACCAGGACGTTTCTTGCTTAAATTTGAATAAACAAACAACCGAGGTGTGAATCTGGTATACATCCTTTCGTATTTTCATATTCTCTATTGTCTTTCAAGAAGGTTTGTTCCTCCACTTGAAGACCCCTAAATTACAAGCACAACATCATAAAGTTCCAACTTTTTTTATGATATTCTCTCCAGGAAAAATATAAAGGAGGGTACTTGAAATCAGGAAGGATCTATCCACAAAAGATAACCTCAAGAAGTAAATTGATCTTCCTTAAATCATTTCCCGCTTTGATAAAGAATCCTGGTGCGATAATAGGATTTATTCATGATCATAATGTAAACAAGATGAAAAAACCAACACATCTTGTGGAAAATACTATACATATTGGGCAATTCTAACATGTGTGCTTTTGGAGATTATTTATCATTTAGTATAACATATAAATATATGTATACAAACTTTTTAAAAATTGAAATTCTCTTATCTTGAGGAATTTTAACATCATTGTATGGTAACATCACTTATCTTGAGGATCAATTGTGGTTAAAATGGTAATTGAAATCATCTTAATATATGGGATTCAAGCGAGAGACTATCATAATGGTATTGATAACTTATGCTACTACTCACTGGTGCTGATGATTAGGATTGTCAAATCGTTTTAATTTTTATCGTGTTTGGCGTGAAACGAAATATCATTTAGACACAAGCATGACACAACACACAAAAAATATTTTTAAATAATATGATTATTAATTTTACTATCAATTAAACACAATAGTACCCAAACGATTAAAACACAAATAATACAACAAGACATGTTAACATATCTAACACTGGTCAAATTTTTTATACAAATACGACTTGACACATTTCCTTGACAAAAAATTCCAAGACAACATATATGTCAATTTAGTATCTATTTGGTTTCATGTTATTGTTTCATTTCTAAAATTGTCACTCATTTCACCTAATATCTTGCCAGTTAGGAGAAGAAAATCTATCTCCTCACCACACTTATTATTTATTTATTTTTTGCTTCAAGTAAAGGTTCATCGGACAAGATGAGCATTTTGGATGACGTAACCTTATTGAAAATGACAAATAACTTACTAAAAATAAAAAAAATACCTTAAATTCTCTGATGCCTTAACAAATCCATAAAGACCTAGATTAAGTTGAGGGTAATTAATAATCAAAATTAAATGTATTTGGATTGCACTGTATTAATATTTACTCCAAGAACCTAATTTTGAAAGTTCCTTAGTTTTTTCCATTGGATTAAAATACCCCACTGTGAAGTTAGTTGGTTGGTCATCAATGTCTTATTTTTGGAGTCGCAAACAAACTAAATGTTGCAATAGAGGAAATGGTTCGGTTGGTATAATATCTAATGATAAAACAAGAATGTTGACCGCACATTCATTGTTATGAGTTTAAGTGGGTACATTATCTATTTTTCTATTTATAGCACATTTTCCATTACTTTATCTCATCATGTTGAATATCCGAATTCGCCCACACATGCAATGCACGTGGGCACAACTAGTTTAATTAAGTACATTTAATCCCTAAGCATGAATTTAAAATTTCAATTATTCAATATTCTTTGATATTATTTTAACTATGCATCATATCTTTTTCTAATTATAATTTATTAATTGAACAGTTTAAGATGTCAAATATTTCTAAACTTGAATTTGAAGCACTTAACATTTCTGTGGAAAATTATCTTAACTGGTTCCAAGATGCAGATCTTCATCTTCAAACTCGAAATCTTGGTGATGCCATAACACTTGATAATACTATGCCTCGGAAAAACAAGGCTAAGGTTCTCATTTTTGTAAGACATCATATTCACAATGATTTAAAGACTGATTACTTGACCATTAAAGATCCCTTCGAATTATGGAACTCCCTGAAGGAGCGTTATGACCCCTAAAACTAAGGTATACTTCCATGTGCACGACATGAATGGCTTAACCTAAGATTCATGGAGGCCCCTTTTTCAAATGTGCTTTAAGGATGACAAACCAACTTTTCTTTAAAAAAAACATGCACAAAGTTTGTGAAACAATTTCAATTAAGTCCAATTTTATCTTGTTTAATCCTAAACATGCATCTAGGTGATTAAAGCAAGTAAAATAAACAAGTTCACAATGCCGGATGTACGAGGAAACCACAAAGAGAAAAAACCTTGGGCGGCCCAAGTCAGACAATCACTATGATACGGGTTTATAAAGGAAGACCAACATACTTACACAACGACTCAATCCCCACAAACCTTGACGCTCTCACTAATCGCTCCTCCACAGTGCTCACGCAGTAGTCCTTCCACGATACTCATCCACATCACACGTGTCCATGAGTGCCTCGGTGTCCACTGATGCATCTTGGAACCCGCCTATGATTCAGAACACAGACTCCTCTATTTATTTACTGCAAAACGCAACGATCAATGTTCAAAGTGATGAACAAACCCCAAATGGTGCAAAAAAATATCTATATAGGACTAGTATATGAAAGCTCGGATTTTTTAAACTCTAAGGATGGTTTTTAATCTTTGAAAACCTTAGAAAACTTTTTTGCAGAAAAATGAATCTGTTAAACTATAATTCTGGGACTGCATCCCTACGAAATTCTGAGACAAAAATTCTTTAAATAAAAAATTTAAGTCGACATGTCATTCTAACGAGATCCACAAGTCGTTTTAATGACTGTGAGATGTTGTTCGAACGACATCAAATGCCATTTGAACCACTTAAACCTAAGTTGGTGTTTCATACGACTCTAAACTGTAGTTATCTCAAATTAAACGATGATAAAACTTTTAAAATCATTTTAAACATTTTATATAAAATTTCCATCCTTAAATTCTTTCCGAACTCCAAAAACATAATGCGTTCATACCTGAGAGATCAGAGTGCAATGAAGACACGAATCGTGCACCAATAAAACTCGGCATGATATAATCTTGACATAATCTTTGAATCTTTACCGCTGTGTCTTCTAAACACGTCATAGACTTTTGGGAATCGTGACAATATAAAATTTATCTATGACTCAAATAAGTTTTGTTTTGGGAATAAGTCAATTACATACAAATGGACTCAATTGGATATTTTGTCCTTACAAATCTCTCCCTTTGACTATTCCGGGACAAAACCCAAACAGTGAAATGCCTAAGCCAGGCCGTCAAGCCGTATGACACCTAAATCCCATCCCATAAAACCCAAAATAAAAAATTGCAGGATAAGGACTAGTATATGCAGGTCCAACAAGCATGAGCTGTCTGAATGTGATGTAGTCTTGAAATCTCGAATCTCTTAAGCATACCTACATACATGAAATAGAAAAATACTCGGTGAAGTATGGAGGAACAAATGATATAAAAAAACACCAATATGTAAAACAAATGAGCAAATCAGGATACCAATTTGTAATTAAGATACCAATTTGTGCAATACAACATGATACCAATAAAATATGAATATATGATCAAGGTCATGGTACCAATATGTAAAGCCAAAAAGATAAACATATGTGCTCATCTCAAACAAACTCCCCTACATCACATACATCTTTTCCCCCTTTTGCCTCGAATATACAATAAGTGAAAAAGATAAACAAACAATCAAATATCTAGAATGAAATAATCAATGAAGTAGATTTAGATAAACATGGAAATACCAGCTAATAATAATCAGACAATACCAAATCGTAGCTAGAAAACAATCACAATAAATGAAATCATTAGTCTAAGCAAAGATGCGACGAAACGGATCAATGCAGCATACAAATCAACACATGAATAATCAATATCAACTACATGAAAACTGTCCGAATGAACCTAGAAGTACCAAAATAGTAAGATTTAAGCATATATACGAAAAAGGTACTGAAACAGAATAGGGATAAAAAAATCAAGTAAGTCGTTCGAATGACATAAACAAGTCGTTCGAATGACTAGAGGTCGCAAACGACCCAAAACAGTAAGGTCTCATTTGAAGCATCCTTCTAACGACCTTAAAAATGACCATCTAACGACCATATCTGACAAAATTATCACCTCAAAAACGTGTCATTAGTACCAGACTTTGAACGACTTGGACATGTCATTACAACGAAGTCTAGAAAGTCACTTGAACGACTTCAACAAGCTCTGCATTCCAATCCCCAAAATGTCAAAATTTTGCCCAGTGAAATTTCTTCATGAAAAAGAGTAATGGAGGTACGAAACAGTAGCAAAACAAACTCAAAACAGAAAAATAAAACAAACAAAACAATGTGAGTTTCATGCTAACATAGTATTAATGTGATTAAACATGGATATGGAGTGAATGTGTGTGAACTACAATAAATGAATCACAATATAAACACATCGAAATGATCACGAAGCTCTAACTGATAGCTAAATGTCATCAAACTTAGATTTAGCCATATGTGACAATTAATATATATATCTTAATGAACTAAACAATCAATGTGCACACAAATTCAGAATTTTGAAGATTTTACAAATAATAGCATCATGATACGATTTTCAACATTATGATTGGGGTGCAAACCCATTTAATTTTCCAACCAAACACCCTAGAATATTCATATTTTTCTTTTTCAAGCTCTTTTGAGGTTTCCATTTTTCTCAACTTAGAGAAATCATATTGGCCCTATTTTGGCACACGATTCTTTTTATTGCCTTAATTTTTTCTCGGGCCCTTTTAAACGGTGGATTTCACGACGAGTTATTGTACTCTCGCATCCCTTTCTCGTGAACACTCATCATTTTTTAAATTCAAGCAATTTAAATTCTCACGGTAAATGGTTCTTACGTACACACCTCCTCATAAGTCTTATTACCATAAATGACATAATTGAGATAAGAACGTCTCACCAAACTCAAATATGCATGAGATGTCAAACATTCATATAAACTCTCGCATGTGTGTAAAGATGGCATATATACAAGTCAAAATCAAATGCATATGAACTTCGAAATAACCCCATTAATATAATGGTTAAGATTAGTCAATGCATCAACAATTATGACCAAATGTCCTAGCCACATGGATAGTGAAATGATGGGGGTCTAAGCACACCAATATGCCATATCAAACATGAAAACTGACGACACAAAAGAAAATAAAAAATCTTTTTGTGTTTTTCTAAAATATTTTTGACTCAAAAAGTAAATTCTTTTTGTATTTTTCAAAAATATATAAAACCAAAAATCTTTTTTGTATTTTTAAAAAAAATATATCAAATACAAAATATTTTTGTATTTGTCAAATAAGACTCAAATAAATAAAAAATATAATACAAATAGATACGCATGTCATAACACTAGCAAGATATAAATCATGAAACAAAGACTAGCGTATGACAAACATGGCAACACAATCATCCTTTAGATTTAGCATGGGAAGAATCAAGTGCAACCAAACAAGAACCGTGAAGTTTAATTCCTAAAGCCTCTAAGTCCGATTTCCTAACCCAAGTAGGTGTGTAACGACGCATGGGGGTTTTGGGAATCGAAATGACTTTATTCCTCCACTTCCTAGAAACATTTCTAAGGTCATAACAAAAGTACCTAAGGTGAACCTTCCTACCGCAATGAGAACAAATGTAAATATTCCGAGGAATGAGACCTAAATGTGGACCTCTGTTAACGTTCCTAGTAAGCTCCCTCACGCGACTAGTATTGGATTTGGGAATGGGAGCAACACGATCATCGTATCCTATACCACACCTATCTTCTTTGATTTGTATGGTGCCTAACATCTTATCCAACTTTTTTGACCTAGACTCTAAATCAAACTTCACTTTACTCGAGTCTCTCAATCTCTCATCAAGTTCACTAATCCTGGACCCCAAAAAATTCCTAGACTCCTCAAACTCTAGAATCTATTTCTTTAAAGCCTCCATCAAACCACGAAGACTATCTCTATCTTTCTCAACATATTCTAGTTTTCCCTAAGAGTCTTCTTCTGTACCCCAAGATCCTCAATCAAAACATCATTATTTTCTATGGAATGCTCATTCAACTTAGCTTGCAACTTCAAGTTTTACTTTTTCACCTTTATCGCTTCCTTATACAAATCATTAAAGGAAACTTAAAACTCTCCCACATCAATCTCCTCTTCCTAACTATCTTCTCCCTCACTCACTTTGAATTCACACTCAACTGCCTCGGAAGTGTCATTCACATGAGAATCTTCATGAGAAGATTTATCATCGTCGCTCACATGACATACCATGAACGCTACAAAGTTGCGATCAATGGGGGAACTCTAACCCTCTTTTGGTTCACTATCACTTAGGGTGACATTATATGCTATCAGTTTCTTGCCATCCTTCTTAGGTCTAGTGTGACACTCTTCTACCTTATGACCATATCCCTCACACCTAAAACACCTATCCGACTTATCCCTCTTAACATTATCATTCTTATTCTTAGGGGTAGGATCGACCTTGTTGTTATTGGATTTCTCAAGTCTTTTGTCATCTTTAGATTGCTTTTAGAACTTAAGAAACTTTTTGAACTTCTTTGCCAATAAGGCTACATCCTCAAAATTGGAATCAGAATCATTCGTAACTTTAATATCCCCCTTTCGGGCTTTCAAAGCAATGCCATTTTATTTCTATGGAATTTGCTTGGAGGTAAACATGTCAAGATCATAAGTTTTGTAAGTCACCTACAAGATTTTCTAGTTTCTTCAAATCAAGCATACCCAAGGAGTTTAAAACCGTCATTTTGGGATCAAATCTACTAGGTAACGACCTTAAGATTTTTTTTATGACCCGGTGGTCGAGTATTTTCTCTCCCTAATTAAACGACTAGTTGACAGTGATGGACAATCTAGCATAAAACTCATAAAACTACGCACTCTCTAACATCTTGATCGTCTCAAACTATGTAGTGAGGTTTTGAAGTTTAGACGGCCTAACAGTGCTAATGCCCTCGTGAGTAAGTGAAAGAATATCCCAAGCTTCTTTTGAAGTTTCACACGTCATGATTATATTATAATCTTTCGGTGTGACATATGAGGAAATAATGTGAAGACCATTATAATTGTAAAGTGCAAGTCTATGATCGAATTTGGTCCATGACTCAATGGGTTTCAAATTAATGGCCTCTCCCTCTTGTGTGACCAGCGGTTCCAACCCTTTTCTACTGCTAACCAAAAACGCTCATTAATTGATTTTAAAGCACATCTCATTCGTATTTTTCAATAAGCATAGTTTGTGCCATAAAAACAGGAGCTCTAAAACTTTTAAAATTTTCGAAATTCGTCCTTAAGACACAAGGGATCAACACGCATATAATTTTTTTCTCTAATGCCAATTTGTAGGCCCCTTTTTAAATGTTCTTTAAGGATGACAAAATAACTTTTCTTTTAAATAATTTTTCAATTTAAACACGCACCAAGTTTGTGAACCAATTTCAATTAAGTCCAATTTTATCTTGTTTAATAGGGTGATTAAAGCAAGTAAAATAAATAAGTTCACAACGCCAGATGTATGAGAAAACAACAATGGAAAAAATCTTGGACGACCAAAGCCAGGCAATCACTATTATTCGAGTTTACAAAGGAAGACAAATAGACTTACATAACGACTCGCTCCCCATAAGACTTGATGCTCTTCTTCTTTTTAACCTTTCCTCCACAGTGCCCATGCAGAAGTCCTTCCACAATACTTGTCCACAACACACGCGTCCATGAGTCCCTCGGTGTCCACAGATGCAGCTTGGCAATCGTCTATAATTCGAACACGAACTCCTTCATTTCTTCACTGTAAAACCCAACGATTAATGATCTAAGTGATGAACAAAGCCCAGATGGTGCAAACAAGATCTCTATAGTAATAGTATATGAAAGCTCGGATCTTTTAAACTCTAAGGATTCTTTTTCATCTTTGAAAACCTTAGAAAACTTTTGTGCAGAAAAATGAAACTGATAAATTATAATTCTGGTTCTGCATCCCTAAGAAATTCTGAGATAAAAAATTTTTAAATAAAAAATTTAAATCAGAATCTCATTCTAACAAGATCCACAAGTCGTTCTAATGACCGTGAGATGTCGTTCGAACGACATAAGATGTCGTTTGAACCACTTAAACCTAAGTTGGTGTTTCATACAACTCTAAACCGTAGTTATCTCAGAATAAACAAAAATAAAACCTTTTAATAATCATTTAACCCATTTTAAATAAAATTTCCATCCTTTAAAACTCTTTTCCAACTCCATAAACATAATGCGTTCATGCCTGAGAGATCAGAATTCAATGGAGTCATGAAACGTGCACCAATAAAACTCGGCATAACATAATCTTGATATAATCTTTGAATCTTTACCACTATGTCTTCTAAACACATCATAGACTTTGTGGGAATTGTGACAAAATAAAATCTATTTATAACTCAAATAATTTTTATTCTGGGAATAAGTCAATTACATATAAATGGACTCAATTGGAAATTTTGTCCATACAATTCAAGATTTCAAAATAAAGTCTGAATACAATTTTTTCATGTTCAAAATTACCTCCAAGCTTATGTTATGTGGATAAGAGGTGGAGGATGCAGATATATTGGAGAAAACTTTCTCCACTTTTCATGCCTCAAATATGCTCCTGCATCCACAATATCGAGAGAGAATGTTCAAAAAGTACGCCGAGTTAATCTCTTATCTTCTGGTCAATAAGCAGAATAATGACTTATTAATGAAAAATCATACATCTCGAACGATTAGATTTGTGCCACTAATTCTACTCAAAATAATACAACAAAAGAAGACTACATGCGATAAGGCCGTGGAAACCCCAAACGAGGTGGTCATTATAATTATGACCCGTGAAAAAATACCAATGAATAAATGTGATAAACGCGGTGTGTGATATCGATTTCAAATTATGCGCAAGTTTCCAATTAACATTATTTAATTAGAGTCTATTTTTAAACAAATTTAAATCAGCTCCAAACCATTCAACTACGTGTGTGCGTGTGTCAATCCATACATAAATAAAGCACGCGACACAAGTTTAAGGAAAAATCCCCGAAAAGCAAAACCTTTTTATTTCTAGAACTCTGACAAGTTTACAAGACCATTGACTTACATACAATCTTGCTTTCGCCCACAAGAGTAACACATAGTGTCTTCGACAAACCTCCAAAGGAACGGCTGGAAACAAAATATCAATGGTTCACACGCAACTATACCACAAGGACCGCAATCCTAGACACGCAGTCTTCTCGGTGTAAGTTATCCTCCCCACAAGAGTAAATAACATCAAAGTGTGTTCTTTAAACACCAAAATAATTCACTAAAGCAAATGGGAGTTTTGTGAATTGAAAACAAAAAAGGGATTAAACCCTAAAAAGGAAGAAGCCAAAAGAATTATGCTTTCACAGTTTTTCTATTCTGTAAAACACTGGGACCTCTTCAAGAAATGAAACTACATAATGAGTTTTTATAGAAAAACACACCGCCTCGAAAATAGTGCTCATTTGAACGAGATCAGCATGTCGCTTGAATGAAGGACGGTTGTCGCTCGAACGAGATCGCGCGACATGCTTATCTCGCGCGAACGACATTGCTATGTCGCTCGAATGACTGTTGCGTCAAAAAATTATTATTTTAATGTCCGCTTCAATACTTAGAAAAATACTCATTCTTAAATTTTGACGAAAATTCCACTCCAACACTTAGAAAATATATTATAAAAATATTCCAAAAGCTCTAAGTGGAAAGTTAAGGTATTTAAAACAAAACCTTACCAAAGTAAACTTCGCGGAGTCTTTTTGATGAAGAACTTGATTAATTCGAATCCGTCTTGATGTAGATGGCTCTTGAATGCTCTTTGACGGTGTAGCGGTATATGACATAATAAATTGATAACGGACTTATAAAAAATATGTCCTTACAAATCTCCCGCTATGTCTATATCGGTACAAACATAAAAATATCCAAATTATCAAATACCAAAATTCCTACACAAATCTACCCTCCCATGAATAAATTTGCAAGACCTCAAAACTATTCTTCAAAGATATTCGTCAATTCTCAAAGCTTTTCTCATCAGGGTGTGCAAAATCATGATCTTCAATCTTTTGTACCTACACACATGAGATAAATCAAAAACCTTCGTGACGCATCGAGTTTCAAATGATATAAGAATAAATCATTAATAAATCAAATCTCCCCCATAATGCAAAAACTCCCCCATAACATGATAATTCTTTCTCCGCCTTTTTATGATGTCCCCAAATAGACAGATAAGAAGAAAAAATCTTAACATGGAGTGTCACGATAAAATGCATAGCAAATATGGATCAAACTATGCGCATGCAAAGGTATGTCTCAAAAACATCCACAAACTATTTTTGATTTTTCAATTTTTATACAAAATAAGATACCAAAAATCACACCATGGATTTAAACTAAAACAACCAAGTCTTAGAAATGGAATGTATGGGTGTGAACACATTCGATAGGTAAATAAACTCAATCAATCATATGTGCATGATGCATATGTGTACCCCTAATGAATGAACATCAAAAGTATCCTTAGGTGTAAAAATTTGTTGAATTTAAATGACATCGTCTTATGCAAATCAACAAACCAAAGTCAAAGTGATTTCCACACCAATAACGTACAAAACTATTTAGCGCTTTTTCAAGATTTTCAAGGACGTACAAACCCATTTTAATTCTCCATCCAAGCACCCTCATATATATTTTCTTTTAGAGGTGTATAAACTAAATTCTCAAACTTTGGAGAATTGGTGCAAAAACCTAAATGTCCTATTTTTGGCATGAATTTCTTTTTATTGCCTTTAGATTTTTTCAGGCTCTTTTAAACCTCTTTGGACCCCGGATAATAAGATTCCTCAATTTTTTAGGTCCAATTTAAATGGCGGCTTAATCGCAAAGGATACAAAATAATCTTTTGTAGCCCTTCACCGTTTCTCAAACAAATCACACAAATCTCACCAAACGGTTCAAAGGTGCACACTTTTTTATTGTCAAGTTTTATCGCACTTGGTTCATTGTAAGGACATGATTGAAGTGAAAACACCCAACAAACATGTGATAAAATAAGCACAATAATCAAACAAATCCGTGCATGTGTGCAATAAAGGAAATTATGAGTCAAACATGTAGGAAGTAACACTTAATTACATCTCAATGACTCCAAACATTATAAAGCACATAGATGGATTGACCTATTGTCTCAAAACACTATCAAATAGTCACATTAAAAATGGAATGATGTTGTGACTCGGTCATCTTAAGTGTCCATCCATATATGGCACAAACCAAATACATAAATATTTTTGGATTTTTTTCAAAAAATTTATCAAAATAAAATATTTTTGTATTTTTCAAAAAATTTCAAAAGCAAAAATTTATACAAAGAGTACAATGCACAACGCTAGCAAACATAAATATTATGAAATAAAAACTAGCATATGATAAACATGCGAACACAATCATCTATATGATATGACAAGATAAGAATCATGGGCAAGCAAACGGGAATCACTTGTCTAAAATCTAGTGCCTCTAAAAGTGATTTCCCAACCCAAATAGATGTGAAACGTCGTGTGGGGATTTAGGAACCAAGGGAACACTAGACATAGACTTTCTAGGACATTTTCCAAGATCAAAACAAAAATGCCTAAGGTGACCTTTCCTACCACAATATGAACATGTGTAAACGGGTGGAACGACACCTATGGGTTGATATTTTTTAACATCCTTGAAATTGGTTGACCCTCTAAAACAAATAATGACTTTGGATTTAGCACTAGAAGCATGGAAAAAAGATGAGCCATTACCATCACTATCAAACCTACTTAAGTCTGTCAAATCATTTTTTAACTTCAAAATTTTTTACTCAAGCAAAGAATTAGACTCTTCCAATTTAAGGGGCGCCTTTTTAAAATTTTTAACAACTCCTAAAAGGGTATCGTTCTCTCCCTCAATCGAAGCAAACTTTTCCCTAAGAGTCTCTTCACGTGCCACAAACTCATTGATTAAAATATTTTTGTCATCTTTGGCACAAACACAAACCATCGAATTTTTAAGGTCCTCCAATTCTTTTTCTAAAAATAAGACCCTATCATCACTCTCCTTCTTGGACAATTTTAAACCAACAAAGTCATTGTTGATGTAAAAAATTAGATTATATCTAATTGTTTAATCACAGATAAAATAAAATGAGACAAAGAAATTTTAAAGTGGTTCAACCTTATAAGAATGGCCTACGTCCACTGTTTCTATTATTGCTGACTTTTTGGGAATTCTTGATTACCAGTTTCATCAAGAAATTCCCGGCCCCCCTACAATGAGGATGATACAATGTATTTATAGCCCTCAGGTTGTACATGTGAAAGGGTAATACATAGCTGTCCATTAGGCGTATACATCTATATGATAATAATAAGCATTTAATGCATAGTCAATCTGTTGGTTATCCTACTATTAATGCTCTGTTCGAGGTGCATCTCAGACCGCCTAAGCTGCTCGGACCGCCTAAGTAGCTCGGTACTCATAAGTTGCTCGGTGTATTAAAGTTCCTCGGAGAACTCTTATTGGTCGGAGCGTCTGAGTTGATCGGGGAAGCAGAGTTCTTCGTAGTCAAGGTGTTGTTCGGAAGTGTTTGTTATTGCCACGCAGATTGCCACGTGTCTTCACTCAATTGAGACATGTCAGCAGACTAAATTTGGTATCAACAGAAGCCCCCAATGTTTTACAGTTCAAAATTTGAGGAGTGTGGAACATTATTTCTCGAAATATGGCGATTTTAAATGGTCATCCTGAAATTTAGGAGTATTTTCTTTTGTATTTATTTCTCCTTCCAAATTCGTAGAATCGGACTTTTTGAATTTTTATAACCTCTTTGATTCTCGCGCCCTTTTTGTCTTTTTAGTCGCTGGTAATGTAACCGTCTCTTTTTGTAATCATTATCTTTACCCATTCCCAAGACAGGGTATGTAAGCGTTGCAGAAAATCCCCTCGTCTTTTACTTTTTCAAATTTGTCTCTTTGATTTTTCCATTGTCTCTCTCTCCTGTGCGTTCATCCCTTTCATCATTCGTTGTCAACAGACTCATCCCTTTTCCTGTAAGATCTTCTTCTTTCTCTTTGATTTCCTTTACTCATCATGGTTTACCCTGTAGAGTCGCTTGATAAGTTTCGTTCTGATTTCTCTATTCCTTCATGGGTTATTTTGGAGGAACTTTCTGAGCCTTCAAATTATTTTCGTTTGGCTGAGGGACATTGGTTCCCCAGTATCTTTGTCGCTGAATGTGGCTTTTCTTTTCCCCCAAACCATTTATGTCTGGAATTTTGCCAATATTTTGACGTGGTTCCTGCAAGAATAGCCCCCAATACGTGGAGAATAGTTAACGAAGTTCATAGATTAAATCAAATTCATGGAACTCGTATAGGAATTCCAGAAATTATGTTCTGTTATAGATGGGCTGTTGGTGACAATACTTTTTATTTAAAAACTAGGTTTTTAAATAGGGCTTTAGTGGTCAATCTCCCAGATTCCAATAGGGACTACTTCTAGCACGGGGTTGTTATGAAAAATTGGCAACACCCTCCACTGATTGGAAATGATGTGTACCAGGGTCCTAGATGTCCTCCCTATGGCAATGGGATAGGTTGTTTTTATTTTATTTTATTTTTGAAATTATGCTTCCTTTGTGTTTGATAAAATGAGTCACTGATATTTTAATTTTCATTTATTTGCAGTTGACAGCAAAAGAAAGTCTCTAAATGAGACAGAAGTTAATATAAAACATCTAAAACTTATCTGGGGTTTGCATCAGACTGTTGCTGACGAGCATATCAGGCCAGCTTCATATTTGTTGCAGTATAAGAGTTACACCTCATCTTTTACTGCTCGTCTGGTGATAAGTGAGGTAGAACGAGTACCTGCTTCTGCAAGTTCTTCACCTGAGTCTCATATCCCTTGAGTGAAAGAATGAAGAAAGTAAGAGCTCCTGCCATCTTTGAGAAATCTGCCTCTGTTGCTGGAGAGGCAAACAGAAGTAAACATGATGTTCCAGAAGAGGGGACAAAGAAGATTGATGCACCCCCTACGGCTACTACTGTGAAGGTTGCCGAGAAGCCCCCCGTGGCTCTGAGCAAGGCCGCTGTTCCAAGCGAGGTGATTGTTATCTCTCCGACTAAGACTACATCGTTAGTAGAGACCATTCTTGTTCCCTCGAGGAAGCTGAAGAAGAACTCCTCGGTCAATTTGGCTGAATCCATCTCTCAGCCCCCGATTACTGGAAGTGGCGTTCCCACTTTTGTTTCCCCGAGCTCTGCCATGAGCTCGGTGAAATCTTAGATCATTCCCGAGATCCAAGGTATGGAAGAAAATCTTTCTCGAGACATGGTTGCCTCATTAGCTGCTCGTCATATAGCTTCTGTAAGTATCATTGTCCTCAACTTTCATTTTTCCTTTGTTACATCTGTGTACTGACTTGATATCATTTTCTTTTCCCAGTTGGTGACCTATTTTAATACCATTTTAAAGAAAGATGAAGCTATTAAAGCTTCAAGCTCCTCGTCTGGTGTAGAGGAAGCTTTGATGGACCTGACGCAGTCTTTGAAAGATTCTCATAAAAGTATGATGATGATAAGGCTGCTTGGGAGGAGAAACTTGATTCCACCGAGAAGGAGAGAAACCAAGCTGTTGAAGTCTCCAAAGGTTTGGAGAAGAAAGTAAAAAACTTGGAAGAGAAGAATAAAGAGCTCGATGAGAAGCTCAAAAATGCTAAGGAGCTTGAAAGTAAGCTAAAAAATGCTAAAGAAGAGTTGGGCCGACTTCGTGAAGTAGGTCGTCAAAAGGAAGAAATAGAGAATAAGCTGAAGGCTGCCGAGGATCTTCTTTCCGAGAAGCTTTCCTTGGAGAAAGTGAAAAGGAAGTTGGCTATAAAAAAGTCTTTCAGCACTGGCTGGGATAAGGGGTGGAATAAAGGTCTGGCTGCCATGATGTCACAGGTGGAATATGGTAGCCACAAATACTTTAGGGATGGCTGGGTCGCTGCTCTGCAAGAGATGAAGGTCGATGAAAATTCTGACCTGTTTTAACGACACATCCCGGGCCCCCCTCCAACTCCTGAAGAAGAAGAAGAGGACGAAGCCGCCTCTGAGGAATCCTCCATGGTGATGGAAAATCAAATTCCTCATTCCCCAACTATCCAGTCCACCAGCGAGCAACTTCAACCATCCATTATTTCAAACGAGCAACTTCCAGCACTCCCCGAGCAACCATTTGTACTATCCGAGCAACCTACCTCCTCGGCCTAGCCTACCGAGAAAGTTTTGGGAGACAAGGAAAATGTGTAGAGTTGTTCGGATTTTTCTCTATGTTTATTTTTCTTTATCAAATGTAACTCTGAATTTTGTACTTCTCCTTTATGATGTAATAAAATTTGAAGTTTCGCATATTCATACTATTGTTTCTCTTCTTCATGCTCTGTTTGAACTCTTATTGATTCTTGCTTTCTCTTCCTTTACTAGTTTATGGCCAGGATGGAGTTATTGTCTGCTCATGATACAAAATTATCGAGGCAATGCAATGAGTACTTCAAAGCGGGTCATACAGATATGAGTGCAGCACAAATCGTTGACATCCTTGGTCAAGGTGCTTCAGAGCAAGCAATTTTAGCCTACCAGTATTTGAAGTGCCTGCTTGACCGTGCAGTGGCTAACAATATAACATATTATGAAATAATTGAAGATCTCCAAGGAACTCTTGAAGAGCTTCAACAACAATATAAGGAATCTACAGCCCTTTTGCACGAAGGATACGAGAAAAAGTATCAGCAACTCAGTGCTAATAAGGGATACGATAAACTATTTGCTGCTTACGATGTGAGGGAGAGAACTTTGAAGGCTGAGGTCGAAGAGCACAGACAGATAACTGAGTTGTTAGAGCAGGAAAATAATAACCTGCAAAGAGAGGTGTCTCAGTTGAAGTCTGCAGCTTCCACCTCAAACGCTTTGGTCCCTGTGAACGACGAGGGATTATCTTTCTTGGAGGTCGAAAACGCCAACCTGAGGGATGAATTAGAAACCTTGAAGAGAGATGGCCCTTCTACATCTACTCGGGGATGAGCAAGAGCTCCTCGAGGACGAGCAAGAGCTGCTCGGATTACTGTCGAGGAATAGAGAACTCAATCTGCTCTGGAGAACCATGCCTTCCAAATGATGGCAAAGAACCAGGCATTGGCTGAGATGTCTAAGAAGATCAGGAATCTGGATGAGCAGCTTTCTGCACATAAGTCTGCCTTGGAGAATATAACTCTTTATAAAAAGTCTTCACGAGCAATTGGAAAGGTTGACTTAACAGTTCCACAAGCAGCCCAGAGAATTTTGGATGGCTGGCTACAATGAGTCTCTTTACCATTTGGATGATCGGATAAAAAATGCGAATAATAAAGGTTACAAACAAGGGTGGTTGAATGCCCTGGGTGTACTACAACTGGAACAAGGTCACTACTTGTGGGATTATCATAATCCTAGGTTGCTCGACTTGCCAGTGCCACCCTTCAACTCGACATGAGTTGGATCCCTACCCGGGCAATCCCTCAGTGTTTGATTTCCAAATACCTTGGCGATTATAGTCTCCATTCCAATACTGAAATATCTCGCCCCGAGCACCTACTCGATCGACCATCTGTGATGAACATCAGGATGCTTAAAGATTTTAATTTCATAAACTCCCCTTATGCTTTAGACGATCCTCCTGCTGGCGAGGAACCTGTTTCAAAAGCAGAGGGGAAGAAATCAATAGAATAGGAATCTTGATATAATAATTAATTTGTATTTCATTCTCAATGTATTCTGTTTTTGGATTTAATGAAAGACTTTTATTTTTGTTCGCAATCTTGATTGCCATTGCCTTGTGGTTGTAAAACACTTTATATATGTATATCTGTTAAAAAGATAACAACATTGTGTTATTTATCGATAAACTTAGAGTTGATTAAAACTTATTGTCGACTAGTTTGAATTTGTGGTAATCATTTGACAACTAACCAAACTTAATGATGTTTTATTTCTCGACCAACTTGGTAGTAATTTAAAAAGTTACGAGTATAAAAAATTCTGCTCGATCCCTTTCTCGTACTCATAAAATGTTTTCGACCAGCCAAGGTCGGTAAATTTTCCTTCTCGACCAACTACAGTTAGTGGGTTTTTATTCCCAATCAACCTTAGTTGGCATTTTTAGGAATAGTTTTACTTCCTAACCAACCTTAGTTGGAACTTTTAGGAATAGTTTTACTTCCTAACCAACCTTAGTAGGCACTTTTAGGAATAGTTTTACTTCCTAACCAACCTTAGTTGGCATTTTTAGGAATAGTTTTACTTCCTAACCAACCTTAATTGGCATTTTTAGGAATAGTTTTACTTCCTAACCAACCTTAGTTGGCCCTTTTAGGAATAGTTTTACTTCCTAACCAACCTTAGTTGGCATTTTTAGGAATAGTTTTGAGTAGTCTGAGTTTTGCTGAGTAGTGTGTAGCACTAGTATTCTGCAAAAAAATTCCAACAAAAGGAGAGAAATGGGCAGAACATTGTCACTTTATTCATACTAACGAAAATGTGTTACATGAGAGTTTACATCACTGATAATACTTGCGCAAGTGTTCTGCATTCCATGCATTCTTAAACTCCTGCCCTTCTAAATTTTCTATTCTGTAGGTTCCTGGTCGAACAACTTCTGCAACTCGGTAAGGTCCATGCCAGTTTGCTTCCAATTTGTTGTGCTTTTGAATCACTTTCTTTAGCACATAGTCTCCTTCTTTCAGGTCGCACTTCTTTACTCTCTTATTGTAGAACAAAGCTGTTTGTTGTTGGTAAGCAGCATTCCTGATGGCTGCTTCTTCTCTAACTTCCTTGAGCATGTCTAAATCCAATCTTCTCATTAAGTCGCTGACAGGGGAATTGAAATTTAGTACTCTGTGTGTCGGGAGACCCAACTCGGTAGGTATAACGACTTCACTTCCAAATGCCAGCATATATGGAGATTCCCCTGTTGCTGCTCGGGGAGTAGTTCGGTAAGCCCATAGTACTGATTGTAGCTCGTTGATCCAATTTTCTTTCGCGTCATTCAGTCTTTTCTTCAAGCCATTCAGTAGCGTTCTGTTTGTTACTTCAGTTTGTCCATTGCTTTGGGGATGGCCTGGTGCCGAGTGGATCTTCAAGATATTTGACTGATGACAATAGGCAACGAACTCCTCGTTGTCAAATTGTGTTCCATGGTCGGTAATGAATGCATGGGGAAGACCATATCTATAGATGATATTTTTCCAAATAAATTGATACACCTTCTCGTACGTCATGTCGACAAGAGGCTCAGCTTCTACCCACTTAGTAAAATAATCCACTGTGACGACGAGATATTTAAATCTTCCTCTGGTCGTTGCAAGTGGTCTGACCAAGTCCATTCCCCATATAGCAAATGGCCAAGGGGAAGTAATGGTTGTCAACAACGCTTGGGGATTTCTTCGGATGGAGGAGAAGCGCTGACACTTGTCACATTTCTTAGTATAGGCTATACAATCATCCCTCATCGTTGGCCAGTAGTATCCTTGCGTCATAACCCTTTGCAAAAGCGTCCGACCTGCTACATGGGCTCCACAGGACCCTTCATGGATATCTTCAATCAAGTCTTTCACCTCGGTGGGATGCACACATCTTTGCAAACCTGCTATAATTCCTCATCTGTACAGAATACTATTATTTAGTACATAACGAGCAGCTTTAAACGTTAGTTTTTGGCTGCAAGTTTGTCAGTTAGTAATTCCCCCTCCTCAATATATGCCCTGATGGAATCCATCCAAGATGGTCCTAAATTAAGGGTAATAAAATTCATCGTCAAATCTTCATCTATACTCCGACCAGCTAAAACTTCAATTGGGATTGTTCTTCGTAGCTCGGTATGAGTAGCTGATGCTAATCGAGCTAAGGCGTCTGCCCTCGCATTCTCCATTCTTGGTATTCTGACTAGCTGAATAACAGTAAATTCTGATACCAATTCCCTTGCCTTTGCATGATACCTGATCATTAATTCTCCTTTGGTTGCATATACTCCCATCATTTGATTTACGATCAATTGTGAGTCACTGAAGATAATAACCTGCTCTGCCTCCATGGTTTTGCCAAACTAAGACCTACAATCATGGCTTCATATTCAGCGTCATTATTCGAAGCTTTGAATTGGAAGCTTAGGGCATATTCCATGTCGACCTTGTCTGGGTGCAAGATGAGTTATCCACATATAAACTCCATATAGGTAACTCGTCTTCAAATCTCTGATCTGACAGAGTTCCTCGGTGGAAAATTTGTTGCTTCCTTTCACCCTCTCCTAATATTTCTTGCTGTTCGTCGATCATCACTTCTTGCCCTTTTACCAACCTAAGTTGGTGTGGGTTTGAGTTTGATGATTCTCTAACATCTACTTGCCCTTTTACCAACCTAAGTTGGTCTGGGCTTGGGTTTGATGATTCTGTAACATCCACAGGTTGATCGGTGAGCAGCTTTTGCTCCTCGGGGGTATCAAGATAGGTGAACTTTGCTATAAAATTTGCTACTGCTTGCCCTTTAAGCGATGATCTGGGTTCATAAATTATGTCATATTCACCGAGCTCTATTGACCAATACATCAATCTTCCTGATTTTTCTGGTTTATGAAGAGCTTGCCTCAATGGCATATCGGTATATATGACTATAGTATGAGCCTGGAAGTATGGCTTCATTCTTCTACTTGCCTCGATCAATGCTAGTGCCAATTTTTCCAGCTTTGGATATATGATCTCTACTCCTCGAAAGGCTTTGCTAGTGTAATAAATCGGTTTTTGCACTCCATTCTCCACTCTTATTAATGCCGAGCTAACTGCATTCTCTGACACTGCCAGATACAAGTATAATTTTTTTCCCATCACTGGCCTGGACAATAGTGGAGGTGCTCCTAGATATTTCTTCAAGTCTTGAAAAGCCTTCTCACATTCATCATTCCACTCAAAAGTCTTTCGGAGCGTTTTGAAGAATGGGAGACATCTATGTCATACCCCGCATTTTTATCGATATTTATTTATGGGATTAATTAAATTAAATGTGAATTAATTGAGAATTAATCCGGATAAAATACTAACGAGATGTGAGTTGGTATTTGATTATAATGTGTATATATGGCAATATATGAATATTGAGAATATTGAATTTGTCGTGAGATAGAAATACGGCAATTTGGGAAATTTTGTTGGGACACGCGTGACAGTCGCGTCAGGAATATAATAATTTAAAGTAAAAGTGAATTTTATTTTTATTAATCGTATGGTCGTTTTGAGTGCGCCAACGTATCCGGAAAGGTCAAAATAGTCAGAAAACACTAGCCGGGGGTTAAGTTTGGGTCCCGGGGCATTTTTAGGCCATACCGGCAACCCAAAAGGGTAGTTTGGTAATTTCGGAATTTTGGGAATTAAAACCCACGAAAATTAGAGTTAAAAATTTGACTTAGTCTTAACCCACTAAACCATTTCCAACCCCAATCTAGGTAGCGGGCTACGGGAGAAGTTTAGAAACCTTAAACTTGCCAAAAACCAACCCCCACCTCCATTGTCATTTTGAGAAGAACTTGTAGAGAGAGAGAGGAGAATTTTGCAGAGAGAGAGAGAGGAATTCAACCATCTTCAACCAACAACAAATCTGAAGAACATAAGGCAAGTGGTTTAGTTTCAATTATTGCAATGAATGTGTTCTTCCATGTTTAGGAAATTATTGAATTTATCTTGGAAGATTGATATAGACCCATGAATTTGAAGATTAAAACTATGAACTATGTTAGGAATTGCATGTAGAAACATTCTGGACAAAATTATGAATTCAAAATATAACCCTTGATGATCTAAAAACGGATTTAAGAAGAGGTTTATTAATGTTCTTGAAAGAAATAGAAAACTAGGGTTCTTGATGAAGTTTTGATCCAAATAAAGCCCTTGGTTGATGAATTATTAGTTTTTGAACGTTAACAATGTTGTAGGATGGTTGTATGATGATATTATAACGTTAAATTAGAGTTTCATGCATTATAATGGAGTTTTAGGACGAGTTGAGGACTGCAAAACGAAGCAGTCCGTAGCCTACCTGGTGCGATCGATCGATCGACATTCATCAGTCGATCGATCGACCACCTTCGATCGATCGAGGTTCAAGGTCGATCGATCGACCTTCCCAGAATGAGTAAAATTTCCCTAGTTAAATGTTAATGATGTTAACCCTTAGAAAATATTATTGGAGACTTTATGAATATCCTTAGACTTAAGGAAGACCAGTAGGTATGGTTATAAAGTTTGGACCTTAATTAGAATTCAATTTGAGGAATTATTCTAAAAGCTAATAAAACTCGATGAGTGAGATAATATTAGGGTTACAAGAGTAAATTTGAATAAATTGATGAAATAAGGTTTGGGGCAGAAGTAAGGACCTTAAGAATAATGATGTTATATGTGGGAATAATAGAGAACTTAATAACCCCTTTGAGATAGGTTTTAAGTACAAGAATCTATGACGTGAGATGTGTCGACAGTCTACATTATATATTATCGGAAGACTTAAAATGTATAAAATTGGAATAATGGTATAACGGTGTAGAAAATACCTTTATTAATATTGAGATATCTAAGATGTGTGCATGCTTAGTATATGATCTTTATGTGTATGACATACCTACCATACTTGCTATCACGGGAGGTCTACATTCGCTTAGGGCCATCTAATCCTTGTGTGCCCGGATTTAGAGTGGTACCTAGAGGACATAGTTCAAGGGAATGACTTAATTGTGAGTTATTAAGTCAGCTGACTATGGAGCGTAGGTATGTACGTGACCCATGGATATGTTGAATTATGTTCGCCTCCATTTTTGTGTGTTGTGCTTATTCTAACAATTCCTGAGAGATTCGAAATTTGTGATCCTTATGTACGTGATGTACCGGGATGGATAGCAGAGTATGTGTGCACCACAGCTTAGCCTCGGGGTGCTTGTATTGTATATTTATGATGTGAATAATATACGGTTAAATGAAAAGGAATTGTTATGTTTAATTATGAGAATAATTTATAGTAACTCCTTGAGAAAATAAATAAGGGGATAACCTCCAGTAAACGAAAATGCTAATAATTGAGAATCCGAGTTTAAGTAAAGCTATTTATTTAAGTGATAACTTTGGGAATTCATATTGTGAATCGAGTAGTTGGGTTAGAACTTATGATGGTTTAGTTAGATATAAGTAACACATGAATGGGTACAGGAACGTTAGGAGTACACAGTTAGAAGAGAGGTGAGTATTTCATGTGAGAGCACGTCCTAACATGTATCTTGCATTCATTGTTTTAAATGTTATTAAAGAACTTGCTGTTTTTGAAATACTCTCTACATTCGGGCTCTGAACCGTTTGCTTTCAAATCTACTTTTTTTGTAAAAACCATTTTAGGTGCCCAGCCACAAGGACACCATGCATAGGAATTCTATACAGGTGACGAGCTGTAGCTGTTGTGGAAGTTACAGTGCCTTGATAGTAGACGCCTCCTTTTCTTGTCTTGATTCCATATTCAGATTCATCATTTGTAGGGCATGTCGCCCATTTCTTTTAGAGATACTTTATATTTCAGTTATTCAGACTTTTGGTTTGTAATTAATTCAGGATGCAGACTTGTTTTATTTTTCCATATTGGGATTGTTGTGAGGAGTATTTGCTCTAGACTCTTTATTACTTGTTGATTTCACTATTGGGACTTTATTGTGAATGGTTATATTATTCTTTCAAAATTCTTTTATTGCATGTTAATCAGATTTAAATTTAAAATTTGACAACTTACTTTTTAAATACTAGGTGGTTAGAAATCATTAAAATGTTTTCGACAGTGATGCTATTAACTGAACCAACTTGGCATTTTGTATTAATTTAATAAAGGAGTAGCTACCCGGTATTTAATTAGTCGGGGTGTCACAGGTGGTATCAGAGCATCAGGTTCTAGTGTCCTTTAGGATCTGTACGACTTATTATGTTTCCGCTGAGCTTTCTTTGATGTAGAGCCCTATATTTTAGGACTGTTGTATTCTTTTATGTATGCTTCGCTCTTCAGCTATTTTAAGTTTATAACTGCGAACTTATAGACTTTACTCTCATTTCAGATGCCTCCACGACGTGCGCAGCGAGTTCCTAGGGATGCACAGCCAGAGCCACAGCCAGCACCAGTATAGGGCACCATGAATGCCGCCGAGGTTGCAGCTATTGTAGCCCAAGCGGTAAATGCCGCCCTAGCCGTTGTACAGCAGGCACCACCCCAGGTACCAGTAGCCACGCCAGTTCAGGCACATATATTCCCGTCTGCTTGGGAACGCGTTCGTGATGCTTTTCAGAAAGCACACCCTCCGGAGTTCGCAGGTAGCTCCGATGTTGTGGTATCTAGTCAGTGGAAATTTGTTGGAAATTTTAGGCATTGATGTACCGTAGATGGCACTGCCTCGAACTTCTTCAATCCTACCCTTCCCATGATTATATTATAGGCTGATTGAACATTTTTATCCATCATAAAGAAGCGTATTCTTTCTGTTCGATAAGCAGGCCATGTACCAATGAATATATCCAATTTGATCATCCCAAGTGGAAAAACCTTCTAAACAACAAAATCGAGGAGGGGTCTATGATAAGGCTCCAGTTGAGATAGCTTTAGATTTAAACTGTCCAAGCACGAGTAGAACATGATGTCTGCCGAGCTACCATTGTCTACCAGTACTCTTGAAATCATTACTTCCTTCATCCTCATTTTGATCACCAATGGGTCATCATGAGGATATAGAACACCTGCGAGGTCGTTCTTTGAGAAACCAATGACCAATTTCTCTTTGTTTACCTTTCTCGGGCGATCCTCCTCAGCTAGATTTATTCGTTGAATGTATGAGCAAGCTTGAGCCTCATAGAGGTAAGCTTTTCTCTCTGCAGTAAGGTCTCCTCCTCTTGCATCTCCACCTGTAATAACATTACAATCAAATGACCCAAAGCGTATTGAAAATACCTCACGTTCTGGCTGCCTTGGTCTCTTAGGAAGATCGGGGTCGTCTTCTGGATCAACTTCATGGTCTCTTTTCTTGTTCTCCTCTGCTCGACGAGGAGATCTAGACCTCTCTCTTTTTCGGTCGCTGTTTCTTCTTTCATTTCTACGATCAACATACTTTGCCAATTTTCCTCGTCTAATAAGTGTTTCAATCTCATTCTAAAGAGCTATGCAATTTTTGGTCATATAGCCATGATCTTTGTGAAAATCACAATATTTTGCCTTATTCCTCTTGTCAGGGTCTTTCTTCATTTTCTCTGGCCAGTTTAATTCCTCGTTGTTCTTGATTTCTTCTAGAACATAGTTGATGTCTATCTTCAAAGGAGTGTAATTATCAAATTTCTTCAATACCTCCCATGATGACCTTGTTTTTAATTATTTGTCACCATCATTGTTCTTATGTTCTTTCTTCTTAACTTTATCACCTTCCACCTTGGTTTCTTTGGCGTTCATATTCTTCTTCGCAGCCATACCCTCCTCGGCATTCATGATCTTGGCCGCTTTTACCATCAATTCTGACATGGTTCTGGGTGGATCTTTGGCCAAAGTGTAGTACAATTTATTGGGCAGCAGCCCACTCATCAAGGCGGTAATCGCTATCTTTTCTTCATAATCAATGACTTCGAGTTTCTCGTCATTAAAACGAGTTATTTAATCTCTGGTACTCTCACCAGCTTTCTGCTTAACACTTAACAAATGCGCTACTCGTTTAACTGGCTTTGCCCCAAAATAGAAATTTCCAATGAATAACTCGACCAGTTGAACGAAAGTTGAGATCTTACCCCGAGGAAGATTATTGTACCATATTTGAGCAGATCCGATAAGAGTTCCTGAGAATGCTCTACATCTCATCTCATCTGAAACATCATAGATGTTGGCTGCAGCTTGGTATTGTTCTACATGAAGAACAGGGTCGGTCTTTCCATTATATTTGGGAGTCACAACAGGTGCTTTGAACTTGACGGTGTGGGAAAATCCACAATGGCCTGGAAAAAGGGTGTCCCTTGAACAAAAGTTCATTGTAGGGGGTTCTTGGCCTTAGCTATTTCCCTTAGTCTGTCTTCCAGCCTCTGAATAGAGCCTTTCCACGCATTATTTCCTTCCTCGGGTCTGTTGGTTCGAGCAACTGATCGCGTTGAGGTGGCTTCCTGTGATTTATCTTCATGAGCAACTGGTCGCGACTGGGCAGATCCTTCCCTTAAGTCTGATGATCATAGAAAGCTCCTCGACGCAGCCTTAGGAGGACTTTTGTTCCTCCTAGGACCTAATCGATCAAAAGGAGATACCCTGCTTAACCTTTCTAGTACACTAGTCCTTTCTGGAGAGATAGTGATACGTTGTTCAGTATCTGTGGCTCGTACTGACGAAGTTCATCCAGGTTGATAAGAAAAATCTTCAGACTCCTCAGTACGATATGAATCGATACGCCTAGTACGCGAAGAAAGTAAACGGGTATTTTTTTGAACACTTCGATGTCCTGAATGAGTCGATACTCCGTCATGAAGGGTTTGTATGAGTTGTCGCATAGTTTCTTACATGGCTGTCTGGCCCTGGGCCAGATTTGTCATTATTCTAGCCAGATCTGGAACGTTTGGCAGAGCAGATGGATTTGGAGGGCTTCCAGCGTTTCGATTGCTGGGTTCTGGATTATCAGCCATTTGTAATGAATTATTTTTGATGAAAAATGATATTACTAGTCGTTTCCCACAGACGGCGCCAATCTGTTGATGTAAAAAATTAGATTATATTTAATTATTTAATCACAGATAAAATAAAATGAGACAAAGAAATTTTAAAGTGGTTCAGCCTTATAAGAATGGCCTACGTCCACTATTTCTATTATTGCTGACTGTTTCGGATTTCTTGATTACCAGTTTCGTCAAGCAATTCCCGATCCCCCTACAATGAGGATGATACAATGTATTTATAGCCCTCAGGCTGTACATATGAAAGGGTAATACATAGCTGTCCATTAGGCATATACATCTGTATGATAATAATAAGCATTTAATGCGCAGTCAATCTGTTGGTTATCCTGCTATTAATGCTCTGTTCGAGGTGCAGCTTGGACCGCCTAAGCTGTTCGGACCGCCTAAGTAGCTCGGTACTCATAAGTTGCTCGGAGTATTAAAGTTCCTGGGAGAACTCTTGTTGGTCGGAGCGTCTGAGTTGATCGGGGGAGCAGAGTTCTTCGTAGTCAAGGTGTTGTTCGGAAGTGTTTGTTATTACCACGCAGATTGCCACGTGTCTTCACTCAATTGAGCCATGTCAGCAGACTAAATTTGGTATCAACAATCATTGTCCAAGGAAACAAATTTTTCATGATAAAAATCTAGTTGATTTTGAACTGTTTGCAAAAGATCCATCGCGGATTTAGAACGGGATTTTTTTTTCTCCAAAAAATCAATTCTTTTAGCAAATTTCAAATTCAAGTGATTTATATCATCAAAACTATAACTCATGTCATCAAAGTAGGGCATCCGATTTGATAAGTGAACCATTGGAAAAATTGTGATTTTTCACAAAACTATTTTTTCAAAAAAAAAATCAATATCACACAAATTTTTTAGAAAATAGGAATACGCGATAAATTAGCGCAACCCGCTCTGATACCAATTTGACGACGTGAGAAGTCAAATTATATAAAAAAAATCCTTGAAAAAATCAGGATCACGCGATAAATTAGCGTAACCCGCTCTGATACCAATTTGAAAAAACGTGATAAACGATCTCCCGCAATGACTCCAGGTGGTCAGCAATGAAGAAGAAAACGGCTTCTCCACAAAAGTGAACTTTATAAGGACTCCCTCCACAATAGCAGGCAACTCTCCGGTTGTAGAGTTCTCCCCACAAGATTAAACAACAACAAAGTGTGTTCTTCAAACACCAAAACAATTCACTAAAGCAAATGGGAGTTTTGTGAATTGAAAACAAAAAAGGGATTAAACCCTAAAAAGGAAGAAGCCAAAAGAATTCTGCTTTCGCAGTTTTTCTGTTCTGTAAAACGCTGGGACTTCTTCAAGAAAACGAAACCACAGAATGAGTTTTTATAGAAAAACACACCGCCTTGAAAACAGTGCTCGTTCGAACGAGATCAGCATGTCGCTCTAACGAAGGACAGCTGTCGCTCGAACGAGATCGCGCGACATGCCTATCTCGCGCGAATGACATTGCTATGTCGCTCGAATGACTGTTGCGTCAAAAATCATTATTTTAATATCCGCTTCAATACTTAGAAAAAATACTCATTCTCAAATTTTGACGAAAAAGTCCGCTCCAACACTTAGAAAATATTTTATAAAAATATCCCAAAAGCTCTAAGTGGAAAGTTAAGGTATTTAAAACAAAACGTTACTAAGGTAAACTTCGCAGAGTCTTTTTGATGAAGAACTTGATTAATTCGGATCCGTCTTGATGTAGATGGCTCTTGAATGCTCTTTGACGGTGTAGCGGTATATGACATAATAAATTGATAACAGACTTATAAAAAATATGTCCTTACAACCAACTTTAAGCCCACAGAAGTGGAATGGCAGTAACAATAATAAGAATAAAAAATCAGCTCCCCCAAATTGAAAAGATATTTGTTATATATGTGGCCATAGTGAACATTGGACACGAAACTATCATTCGTCCAAGCAAGTACTGGAAAAATACCATACATAAAAAAGGGTACTAGAGAGAATGTAATTGAAGGTTCTGAAAACCATTGGATAATGGAGGCAAGCATCATGGAAGGTCTTGACTACCGCTAGAAAATTGATGATAGCCATCTCAATATTGATGATTTTTTATAAAGATGAAGATAAAAATCATGTTGACAATGAGACATTCGATGCCATGATTGGATCCCCCCCCCTCCCCAATAAGACCCCGAAAAACTAAATAAACTATGTTTTCTTTCTACTTAATGTTGTTACAATAATGGGTCTTGCATTATGCCTAAAAGATATTTATGTTTTTTTTTAAATTGTTATTTTAATAAATGACATCGTTTTTACATTTATCTTTGCAATGCTTATATGGTTGGTAAAATTAAATTTTACATATTTTTAGGTTTGGTCACTAAATACTTGACCGTAACATAAATTATTGTATTGTTGTGCATTTATATATTTAGACTCACACGCAGTTCACAAACTATATTGAATCTTGTAATTGATAATTATGAATTGTCTTTATATAATGAGATTTGTCTAGAGGACAGTGAACAATCCACACAATTATGAAAAACCATATGTTTTGAAGCTTGGTATGTAATGAAATAGAGCTTACAACTATAGTTGAACATGTTAAAATTATTAAAGGCTTCAAAAGAGCGTACATATTGTTGTCGCCTGGTACCCGCCCATTCATATGCAATGAGTTATTAGAAGAAATTTGCTTCATTTTATGAGCATTATAATAGATGGGTACTATATTGAAATAAACAATGAACATTAATTTTTCACTATTTCTAGTGTTAGAAGCCAGAAGTTTACACTAGAAAACCATCATTTTATTATTCACGATGTTATACTATACAAAATTTATTGTTGTAAAATTGCACTTTGTTATGAGCCACTCCATGGTTCAATTAAGTTATATTATACAATGACCTATTTAATGATTTTTTAATAGATATTTATGATTTCAATTGACGCGTATCTTTTTTATTATTATCATAAGGGTTTATATATGGTGTTTATGATTCACCTCCTATTGAACCATTCACAAATGTAGTGTTTATTGTATATTTTTGTGAAAATTTCACTCTTTTCGCCGTTAGGGGGAGACTAAAATGTATATGAAGTACAAATTACTCCTAAGGAACGGTCTATTCCTAAAGAACGATAAGAATTATTATGGAATACTTCCACTTTGTCTCATCTAATCCCTCGTATCACTCAATGAAAAAATGAAGTAAATAATGATATTGCAACATTAAATGATTACAAGACTTAAAATGTTAGATGTAGTCACGTGGACTAGTTACAAATGTGCATGCCAAAATCATTATTCCAGAAGGACAAAATAAATTTGGCAACAAATAAATATATATTGCATGCCAGAAGCGTGACAAACCTATAGGTCCCAATTACTTGACTCCCTAGTAGTGGAGGTTAAGTAAAGTCATGTTTAAATAATGCATAAGAAGAGGTTATACATAACACTAAAAAATAGGTTATGAACAAAAGACCCACTTTCTCTAAAATCCCAGGAAAAGACACAAGTCCCCGAAGTGACAATAAAGTCCCTAAAGTAGATAAATGTACCTAATATTACGAGATCTCCATTTTTTATATGCATGTAAGAGAAAAGTGGGATCACTGAAGATGATCATCGATGACATAATTATGTATGTTGTTTCTACATAAAAATCATAAGGTAATGATACTACATTTCAATGTACTATAAATGAATGACGAAAAATAATATATTGGACAAAATGCAAAAATTACATGATGGCATTATTCGAGTCTATAAATAAATGTGGTGTATTCAGACCTATAGTACAAACCCTATGAGATGTTAAGACTGAAGGTTACGAATAAGTGTTTATAAAAAAGCAAAGTGATAAACTTGCTAAAACGTGCATGGCCTGTGGCACAAGGTTTTCTAAAGGAATCAAAAATTGATTATATATCAACATATCATCTCATTACGACCGTAAATACTATTCAAATATCTAACTAGCTTAGGAGTTTTTGAAATATATTATATATGAGCCTTATGAATATTATAATTGCTTATTTATATGGGACTTAGACAAAGTATATATATACAAATACCAGAAGGATTTTCTTTGCCTGAAGAAAAGATATGTAAACGTTCATTATACAACAGACAATTCAAATAGATATAAGTAAAATCATTATAGAAAACACTTGTCTATTGAAAGGTATGAAAACAATCATGTATGCCAATGTGACATTAGGCAAATATCCTTAAAAGTATCCGTTCTTAAATAGCTCAGTTGAATTGCAAATTACCCAAGTAAGGAATTAAAAAATGAATGACCTTGGGGCAATCAGTTATTGTCTCGGTTTGCTGATCAAGAATACTTTTGGCTAAACACTAATCCATAAATTAAATGGACTGAAATGTCCCACAATAATTTTGCATATCTTATGAACACCATTTTATATACCCATGGTCTCCGATCTTTGGATATTGTAATATCCATAACATCCTAAATAGGATGACAAATATAAATTTGGTCCAAAAGTATCATATTAGCATGTTGTTATTGAATTGTTAAATTCGGTCCAGAAGTACTTTACATGTACATTATTAGTATATTGTTATATATAACACAATACCGGACATAATAACTGTAGTTAATCTATTTGCAAGAAATAATTACTATTGACTCGTGAATCATAGAACTAATATCAATCATATTATATGATACTTTTACATCTAAGAATCCGTGTCTAGTTAGTTATGTAGATGCAAGTTATCTTTGTGATCATCACAAGGAACAATCAAAGCGTTTTTTACTTACCTCCAGTAACACATGTTATTACTGCCACTGACTATGAAAGAAATGATGCATGTACAGATCAAATTCAAAGAGGCTACATCAAGTGAGATATGACCAACACATTTTAGTTTTTCTAAACATATAAACTTGAGAAGAGTTATGCAACACATGAACACCGGAAGAGTCATGCTATTTAAGTCAAATATATTCGATAAAGTGACACGTTCATCCTATTTTTTTACGAAAGTCTAGTTTCAGAAGAAAAATGAGATTGAAGTCAAGCAAGTGTGTTCAAGTGACAACCAACTGATCTATTTACCAAGTCACTTACGAAAGGAACGGTCTAAAATCTTGTACATGGGATAGGAATGCACCGACTTTACCAACAGTCAATTTGAGATATGCAAATCATGGGGAGCACCTTACCAGGGGAGGATCAAGATTCATGCTCTTTTAGAGACATTTGTGCGTTGTACTCTTTTTTCTTAAATAAGCGTTTTCCATTATTTTTTCTAGTAAATGTTTTATAGAGGCAACATCAAGTATGTCCAACACTAATTCAATGATGACAAAATTTATACTCTTTTTCGATCACTTTAGTTTTTTTTCACATGTTTTTTTCTTAGTATGGTTTTAATTAGACGACAATAATTGAATGGTAGATATGGTGTACATCCAAGGGGGACTGTTGAAAAATATGTATTTCAGTGTGGATGTCCATACATATTTTATGTATATGTCTATTGGAATACCTCACCATGTCCTATAAATAGAGTGATACTCATTGAGTTTGTACACGCACATTGAAATGAAAGATTCTCTCTCCATCTAAATTATCACTATGTCCCTTATATTTACTCTATAATTTTTCCTATTATATTGAGGATGGATTTTGGTGCATTACACATTAATGCAAATCATTTGTCTATAATTGGGTTGAACAATTAGATTCTTAAAGCATAGTTGCTTGTGTTGTGTTTATGGAAAAACCTGTAACACCACGTAATTATAAAGTATTTATTTTGAGCATTTTAAATTACACGTATGCATGTAATTTAAATAAAATGAGAAATAATGATAATTTAATAAATATGAATTAATGAGAAAAATATTAATATTTATGTGAAAATATATCTACGAGTATGATAAGTAAATACAATTATGTCAAATGGTATTACGTCGTTAGTGAGTAAAATTGACGGGATTTGACGACATCTCATTCGAGACGCTCGTCGAGGGTCATGTTAGGAATGAGATGGGAATTTGATAATAGATGACTCAGATGGTTATTTTGAGTGCATGGATGATCAATAATGGGTCAAAATTGTCAAAATTAGGTATCCAGGGGTGGCAATCGAGTTTCGGGTTTTTTTTAGACTAGTTGGGACCTTCATAGGGGTATACGGGTCATTTTACACTCAGGCTATAACCTAATTTTGGGATTAGGGGGATATTTAGGGATATTAGATCAGGGGAAGCCATTTTATCATTCCAATATACCTAGGCTTAAGAGATAATTAAAAAGAGAATGGAGAAATCAAGAAAGGCTCAAGAAAGAAATTCAGGGAAGAATTAGGGAATTTCAGGCTAGGATTCTAGTGCAAATAGATCCACAAAGAAAGAATTCAGAGTCTCCGATAATCTAAGGCAAGTTTTTAAACTCGTTTTGATACTTTATGCATGTTTTAATTCATATTATAGTTGGTGGGATAAATATGAATTTTGGGTCAGACTCACATGATAAAAATGGGATTTTGGGGAATGAATCCATGGAAATTAAACTGATTATTATCTCATATGAAATATGTGTTTAGTTCATATATAAAAGATGAAATCTTGAGAGAAATCTGAGATTGAATCATGTTATAAAGATGTATTCTGAATGATAAAATTGGAGACTTGATTAGAATTAAGATGTAATTAATTTTGGAAAATTGATGTTGGATCCCATGTTTTAGATGGTTATTGGATCAATTGAGATGTGAAAATATGTATATTGATGATTAGAAATGTTAGGGGGATAATATTATGGGTTTGGATGAAGAATGGATCTCATATGAGGTGAGGAAGAGGGTGAAACCCTGTCTAAAACATAGCAGGTTTGTCTTAGGCAGAACCCAGGGGCGAGCTAGTTTGGCCTGGGGGCGAACTGGTTCGGGCCACCTGTTTGCCCCAATCTTGTTATTTTAATTGGTTGGGATCCGAGTTATTTGGGGAGGTCTGTAGATGATGTTTAGGACTTCTGGGAATATATGGGATATGATATAACCTTGGGTTAGTCAGGAATAAAACGGGGGTGTAGAATTATGAGTGTTTTAAATGAATGACACTCAGAAATATAGTAATGGATTAGATTGAGAATTTCAAATAGAATTGGGATACATGCTAAATTGGGATGTATAAGTGTCTAGAACATATATAATTGTGGATTAAAAATAAGTAAGTGACTATTTATGGATTAGGGGGTCGGGTTTAGACTCGGGGCTTCTAGGCTAGTTCTATGAGTGATATATGCATGATTAGCCGATTATATATATATATATGTATGTATGGTTATATTTATGTAATTGGTATATGTGAAACATACTAACTCTAGGAATGCTACCGGTGGAGGTTGCGCGTAATGGACGATCCACCTTGGCATTGACCAGCAGGTGTAGGATCGATTTCCCTAGGTCATAGGCCTGCCACACGACCATTGTATGTGAGTTTAGAGTCTAGTGGGGGTAATGTGGTATGGTTATGACCCAAAGATGTGCGACTATGACCGCCTCCGATTTTAGGTTTACGATTTGGGTTTGGTGGAGAGATTCCAACCCGATGGCCCAGGCGTGGTACGTGTTGTTCCTCAGAGTCTGATAGCATACTAGAGAATGCATCCATGAGGTAATGCTCTGGGGATTACAGTTATATGTA
This sequence comes from Sambucus nigra, assembly GCA_949130495.1. Classification (NCBI taxonomy): domain Eukaryota; kingdom Viridiplantae; phylum Streptophyta; class Magnoliopsida; order Dipsacales; family Adoxaceae; genus Sambucus; species Sambucus nigra. The sequence goes on along the minus strand of OX422221.1, from coordinate 329,417,817 downwards.
TATAGCGAGCGATATATATATGCATGTGTAGAATATGTGGTATGAATATACATATATAAGTGTGACAAATATATACGGGTGAATAATATTAATATGTAAATGTTGAATTAATAACTGGGGCAAAGTCATGTACATCAGTTAACGATGAGATTTAAAATGATTTAGTATGTGTGATAGCTATTTTAGAATAAAATCAAAGAATAAATACATGTGACATAGTTTTGCTAGAAGATTAACATATGGGGATAAGATACATGTTGGTGCTAGTTAGGCAGGGTTGCGTAACCAGGGTGTTTAAATTATATGGGCTACGTGCGCACTATAGATGAGGGGTGCGGATTATATCATGGGAGTGTGACACCAGTTTAAATATGAAAGATTGCATTGCATATTTATCAATGTAATTTAAGCTCTTACAAAATATTTTCAAAAGGTTTTGGGCTCTAACCCGTATAAAAAATATTTTCAATTTAGGTGCCTAGTCACAGGGATTCCATGCATGATCATCCCTTCCTGTCAAACGATACTACAAAAGTTGTAGATGCTTGTAAATATCTTATTAGACGCTTCCATCTTCGACATTCTAGATTGGATTTTGTTCAGTTGTCATTTGGGCATGTTGCCCATTATCAGACATTTAGTTATTTAGTCTTTATTTATTTCAGATTGATGGATTATTGTATTGGACTTATACCGACGGTTTATTCGGTCATTTGGATTATTATTTATTTCAGTATTTAGTAATTAGTCATGGTGATTGTATATCTGATTATTTGGAATGGTTTGTGGTAAATGAAATTTATTTACGACAATTAATTAAGTTCTAAAAAATTTTGACACCGGGCTTAATAGGGTATTAGTAATTAATTTAATTCTCAACAGTGATGCTAAGAATGAGCTAACTTAGATTCCTGTTTTACTTGAGTAGAGGTCTGACCAACTGTTATTTTAATAAGCAGGATGTCACAAAACCTACTTTACTTATGAGGGTAAAGACATCGATATCACGCTCATATCCTCATTATATGTATTTTATGATGTTTTTTCTCTTCAAGTGGTGGGTTTACATCAGATTTACATCCAATGCTCTAACTATGAAATTATCATTCCCCTTAGTTGAGTTCTTCACATGATGATTTTGAGTATGTTTGTGAATTGAGGTTTTAAAAGATGCTTTTTGTCAGGTTTTGTAAATTCGATCCATCAATCAAGTCATGCTAATGATTTAGCCCGGCTTTAGATATTACTTAACGTTGTGTTTGATAATAAAGATAGAAGATAACAAAGATGAAAAAATCATGCAAAATATTTCATTTCCATGGGATTGTTTTATTTGAAAATATTTTTTATGGAAAAAAATAGCGTGTGTTATTTGATTGCTATTATTTTCCAGCTGGAAAATACTATATTCTCTATCTTTTTATGTTTGATTGACAATATTTTTCACCTAGAAAATACTATATTTTCTACATTTTAATGTTTGATTTCCATTTTCGAGCTAGAATATACTATATTTTCCAAATTTTGATGTTTGTTTTCCAATACTTCTTAACTAAAAAACAGCTATTTTCCTTGAAAATATTTGATATATTGTTATTGCAAATAATCTCATTAGAAAAATATTTTTCAAACTACTAAACGAAACATATTTTTAAGTATTTATCAAAACCACAATATTCATTCTAGATGCTTAATAATGGACATAATAATAATATCTAATGGTACTACACCAATCTACTAATTCAAAATAAATGGAAATATTAACGAAAGAACAATTATCCACTAAACAAAAGAAGTTTTAATGTCATTTAAGTAACACATGACTAATGTCTTAAAACTCATTTATTATCAATTCAAAGTAAAAATAAGTATTAACGTAAACAATTGTCCACCAAACATATTAAATTTTAATGTCATCTACGTATTCTCAAAACTCTCCATGAGATAATCACATCGGCTCTATTTATGTCAATTGCATTTAACTTCTCAATTATTTCTTTCCAATATAAGTGAACTTGATTTACGTGTAAGGCCTTGGATTTTGTGTGGGCTTCCATAGCAATGTCAAACTTCTTCGGGGACTCGACAATGATAGCAAGAGCATTAGAGTCATCCATGGCACATCTACGATGAGATGTTATGCTTCCTCCATTTATTGTGCGATTGGACATCATTGAATGGCTTGTTAGTGGATATTCATCCATCTCATTTTCATCCGCAAACAAGTCAACATACCATCTCGAGTAAGTTTGATATAATATGGATCAATGACCAGTTGATGACACTCACGTACCTCTATTATTTGTGTAAGAGGGGTCACTGGGATCGTCAGGAGACCTAGATGTGTTATCGTTCCAACTCAGGGGTTACTTGGTCCCTAACTTCTTAAGTATCATCATGGAACTCCATAAGAATAAGAAATAACTCCCAAATAGGTTGTCAATAACCTAACAATAACAAATAAATTTTGAAGATACTGAAATAAGTGGCAAACATAAGAAGTAAAATATCAAAAAATGGAAGATATGAACTTGAGTATAAAAAACTTTGAGAATGAATCAAAAGGTATTAAGTTGCTAAGAGTGTGACCAAAATTCCACAAGACACCTAATTCGAACTAAGAGAAACTAAAAAAGAGTTAAAATGATTACGTGAAACCAAATCACCAAAATCCTAATTTCATGAACAATGATCTTCAAAACCCTAGTTCTCCAATCAACAAGTATAGAAATCCACAAAATAGTAACAAAATCACAAAGAATATGTGAAAATGTACCTAAGGTAAGCTTTATTGAGAAAGAGTAAGAGGTTTGAAACCCTCTAAAGATGAATAAGGCAACTAAACGACCAATGGTCTCATCTGTGTGCTCGTTTGATTTTTAAGCCTAGAAAAATCACTCCAAACCTTCCTAAAGAACACTACGCTGTGTGAATTCTTTGCACCTCAAATTTCTAAATAAAACTCAAACTTATTAGTATTCTAAAGAAAATAGCCTTATATATAATATCAAGTAATATATGTGGGAAAATTCTGCCCATATATATACTCCTTAAAAGTAACTTTAATGATAAATAAAACCTCAATAACTTTTATTTTTATTCTAACTCGCTTATTGAGTGACCTATTAGGTTTATCCATGAACTTATTAAAATTAGTTAGTCCTCCGTCAATTCCATTACAAATCAATTATTTCAACCAGAATTTAACCACGATCTCATTTTATTAACTTGCCTATTGTGTGATGTCTAAAAAGACTTATATAATATTTTGTTTATGTTCGAATGATCCTTACGAACATTTTGACTATTAGTTGTCATATAGTTCAATCATGCCATAATATCCGATGATTATATGCAGTAACTATATCTTAAAACTATCTTTTGACTATTTATCTAAATTTTATTGGTGGTTACTACGGGCACTCGAGCCTTTGCTTCATAATACCACAATAAAAATCAAGGTTGATTTTGCTATGGGCACCCACATACTATATAATAATTTTTTAAAGAATTGTATGGGCCCACCATCAGTTTCTCTCCCTCCCAAACACTTATCTCTCTCTCTAAAACCCTCCTCTAAAACCCTGACTCTTCACATTACTATTTTATACCCTATTACACCAGCACTAAAACTGCCTTAAATCGCCTTGAAACCCAATTATTATCATTGGCTGTTGTTATCTTGGAAATACATTATTTTTTACCATTTGGATCATTTTAACCATTATAACTCAATGGATAATGGACAACATAATGAGGACAATTGTGGACCTTCAATCTCCGCTCAAAAGAGTTCAACCAATTGCCAAGAGGTATGCTTCTTCATTGGTATATGCATTTTTCTCTTCTTTTTTTAGGTTTTTTTAAAAGAGGGACAGAACCCCACAAGTTTTATGAAGATATATTAGGGATATAAGTCCACCCTAACTATGGAAGTTGGCATTATAAACAACCAACAATACGGAGAAAAAGGAAATTTTATAAACAAACTAAACTAGGTAAAATTGGTGGGAGTCTAGTGTGGAGTTGCAGTTGAGTATCAGGAAATTATATCATGAATCTTATTTGGGGGAGTTGCTACTTATCGACAGAATTATGTCAAGAATCTCACAAAAACATTGCAAAATAATAATTTAAGTTGCAACGAGTTGGGATTAAGATACTGAAAATAATGAAATTTTTTTGTATCTAGACCCTGAATCAATGCTATATTTGTTTTAAATTAAAATTTTGATTAGTGTGCCGAGGGTTGCGTAAGTGTGTTAACTCAAATAAACCTAGAGAGGGAAGGGGGTTGAAAGTTTTTTCAATGGAATTGACCCATTTTTGATCAATTTTTTATTTATCTCTAATTTTTGCAATCTTAGTCAAACATACAACTAGGTGAGATGATGAGAGGTAAGTAGATCTACAATCAAACCAATCAAATAGAAAATCTAAGTTAATTGTGATAAAAAAATCAATTAGATGAAATTCTTCGGTCCAATTTTATTGGATCTTCATAGATCCAATATAGATATAAGTGTAGTGTTTTTATAAGTGATAATCAAAGTAAATAACACAAACAATCCATAAGACAAATTTGTAAGACCCCCCCCCCCCCCCCAACACACACCCCTAGGGGTAAACAACCTCGATACATCATAATCTGTCATTCAACTCGAAAATCTTTTATAAAAAATAGAAAAATACCCCTCTTTTATCCCCTAACAAAAAGTTATCTGACCAATTATAAACTCTCCCCCATTGATATTGAGTGATCCATCCGAATCTCCATAAGGACAAATGAGGAAGTCACATTCTCCTCCTTATAATATCACTATGCTTTAACTCCCCAATAACTCAAACACCTCTTTTATATATGAGTCTTGATCTTTAATTCTAATATAGATCAATTAGATTGAATCTCGGCTAAGTGAGCCTGATCGCCAAACACTCTCAATTCCTCATAACAATAATATATGTATATACATATAGGTTTTATATCAATTATGAAAGGAACAAGTAGTTTTGTTTAAAAAGATGCTACTGATATGCTCTCATCCTCAAAAATATTTTATCAGTATAGAGAAATTCATATTTTTGGAAATGGAGAGAATCACAATTTATAGATTTTTTTATAAATCTGGCAGCGCCATGCGCACTCTTTTGTCCATGAGCATGTCACACCAAAAACGATCAGTCGTGCGCACATGTACAAAACCCAGACGTGTGTGCGGTTTTATGTAGTTCCTAAAAACCTTGTAAATCGTGCGCATGGGCTCAAATTATAGTCGTGCGAACGGTTTGATGCAGAAAATAAGTTTCGTCCAAAAAATGTGTCTTTATTAAATAAAGCTTTTCCCTTAGGTTAACCAAAACGCATCTTAATATATAAAGGCACTTGCTTATTTTAAAATAACATATTATGAAAGTTAAATGAAAAATGTGGGTGTGCATAGCCTCAGGTATTCAATCAATGATCCGTAAAAAAAGATATATGTTCAAATGAGTGGCAACGCAAGTCCTTGGTATAGATAAGCCACGTATGATCTTCAATATTCAATGTTCACCGGTGTCTAAGATACAAGACTCTCTCTATAAATTTTTTTATATAAAATCAAGCATTCTAGCTTGATAATGCATGACTCAAATAATTTGATACGAAATTAAACCAATTATACTATAATAAATTAGTACATACATTTTCAATTTTCCCCTTTGGCTATTCATTGAAAAAACCTTAAAATCCAAAATACTTGATCACGACAAACAAAACTCACTCCATATTAGCTATATAATGAGAGAAACACGTCACAATACACAAAATCCAAAAACTAACAATAAGACCAAAGTTGTGTCTTGTCTGGGCTGAGTCATAATCTCATGATGATACCTACAAATGCATTAACAACACTAAAAAATCATGCAGGTATGACATGCACCAAGAGAAACTTCCACTGTGTGGGAATCCTTCAAAAAAATATCAATATGAAACATAAAGCAGGAAATATGCATGATGAAATGTATATCAATGTGAAATCTCCCCCTAAATCATATAAATATCAATTATAATACTGCAAGTGTATAAAATGATGTAACTCCCACTCAATTTCATCCCCCTTGAACCGAAGTTTCTCCCTTAGCTACGAACAATATGATCCATGGAATAACTCCCCTTATTTTAAAAGATTCTCCCCCATTTTAATACCGAAAGTAAAAGAGAATTAGAAATGACATATATAATGGGAAAATAACATGGCAAGAAGCAAAATCACATTGGTAGGTAAAACTAGCAAGACATAAGCGAGAAAACAGGTGTAAACAATGCTAATGTGAGAAATAAGGGGTAAATTATAAGAATATCATCATGATTGACACTAACATGGTATGATAAGGCTATAATGTCATGATAAAGATGTAAATCATGTGAAATAAGATGTATAACACGTTAATCTCATATAACCAAATAGAGTCCAAGATATATTTATGCATGACAAAAGAAACATAATATCCAAAGTCTATATAAAATGAGGCCACAACAGATAGAGCAATAAGATATATATCAATGATCATAAAAAGATCTAAATACAAGTGTATCAACTCCAAAATATAAAGTGAATACAAAATCCCTGATTAATCACAAAAAAATTATCAATAAGAATACATACACCCATACACCCATACACCACTACTCCCCTATATACAGCATTAAGAAAAAAACATAGATACCTATCTCCAGTTAGAAATGAGCTATCAGGCTGACTAAACTTAGTATCTATCCTTATCTGATCTAAAACATCTACTGTCTCGATAAGTCAAAGATCAAAAGAAGGGGGATAAAAAATAGGATCATGATGGAGCAGTCAAATCTCGACGAACAGGTGCTGTAAATCCTCAGATAAGGACTATAAGGTCACGACGAATCATAGGGTAGTGATCAACACAATCCTTCAAATGATAATGTCGGCTCATAATAAGATCCTTTGTGGATCGAATCAAAGCGAACCGCGTCCCTATAAAGGACCTGGAAGACTGATGGATTCTCGAACCCCCTGGATCAAGAACAAGGGTTAGTGCTAGTGCTGGACCAGGCTGATCTGTGACCTATGATGTGATATCAACATATGGATCAATGGCTTTCATTATGGGTCGTCTATTTGTATTCTAACCTTTAGAACGAGATAATAGTTTGACCGTGATCCCATTGATGATGTGAGAGGGTACATCACCTATGACCATAAAAATCCCTAGTGAATAAAGGTAATCAATAATCATACATCAAAACGACAAAACCTCATGAGATGCATCTTATGCATCTTGGCGGATAAGGTCTAAGATCAAGAAAGGGAAGATTGTGCATTTTATAGCAATGGTATGCACAAACCTAGCAAGATCAACAGGAAAATACTTTTATCTTATATCTCATGAAAAGATGATAGATAAAGAAAACATGAATAATTGAGTAACGATCGATTTATTTCTACTATTTAAAAAGAGAGAAGTTTTTCTTTAAATTTGAAAGTACAAATCATCTTTATTAAATTAATATTTTTTATTATATCCTTAATATTAATTTCACACATTCATTAAATGAAAATCATTCCATGAATCTTAACTTGATACGTTCTCTCTCATAATACATTCATCTAACAAAACTTTCAAATACATTCATCTTGAAATCCTATAAATCAAAAGTCAGCTGCCCAAGTTCCTTCATCTTCCCATCAGATTCATATTGCATAGTTTCTTCATTGCTGTTGTTTCTTGTCCAAAAAACAAGGTCAATCCTCCTAATTTCCTCTCTAATTTTTTACTCCTTTTTCATTTGTCATCAAAGTATGCATTTATTAATTTGAAAGCAAATACATAATTTTTGTAATCATATCTATCTCATTCATGAATGTTGTCTCTCTTTTGTGCTCAGATTTTGTATTTCCAATTTTATTGTTATTCTATTCATGTTTTATAATAATTCTAAATTCAATGCTAATTACAGAAAAAATATATATATTTTTTAAGTTTAGGAATTATCAAGTTCACACCTTATTAGATTATTATTTTTTATGCATTCATATGTATTTCCCAGTTGAACATATTTGTATTCATGTTTATTTCTTAAAGATTCTAATTTTTTTTAAAATACTCCAATTACTTTTTAAAAGACAAACTTGCCCTTTGCTCTAAAGATCAAACAAATATTTTTTAATTTGTTAATTTTTTTTTCAATAAAAAACAGTATTTTAAACTGTTTTTTAAAACATTTTTTTTATTTTTTAAAATTAAAAAACAACTGTTTTTTATAAAAACAGTTAAAAAAACTATTATGATAGTTTTAAAAACCCTTTTTTATTTAAAAAAACTATTATGATACTTTTATAGAAATTTTTTTTAAAGATAGATTTAAAAACTGTTTTTTTTTTCAAAAAATCATTTTTTACATAAAATTGGGAAAAAAATTAAAAAATAAAAAACTATTTTTAAAATTGAAAATTATTTTTATAACCGAACACGACTCAAATAAAAGCAACTCGACACAGTACGACACGACAATTTTTTTTAACTAAACATGAACACGATCCTAATAAAAGTGACACGACACAACATGAAATATTATTTTTTTTACAAAACACGAACACGACCCAAGTAAAAGTGTCACCCCACAATATATGTTATTTTTTTAACGAAACACGAATCCAACCAAAATAAAATGACACGACACCCCTCAAAATCTTATTTTCACCTATAAAGTAATATGACACAATACGAAATCTCTTTTTTTACCAAATACTAACACCCACTTAAAATGCAACACGACAAGTGGATCGTGTTTGCATTTCGTAAAAAAAGTGATTTTTGTGTCGTGCGATGTCACTTTCATATGTGTCATATTCATTTTACGTAAAATTAAGATTTTGAGGTGTGTCGTGTCATGTCGTATTAATTTTATTTTGATCGCGTATTATAAAACATTTTAAATAAAATGTACAAAAAAAACTGTTTTAAACAATTTTTTAAGTGCCTAAAGATTTTATTTAAAAAAAATTAAGATTTTAATAGTTACTGTTTTGGAACTACTGACTTTTTATTTTTATAAAACAATTTTTGTAACTATTAGAATTTTTGTAACAATTTTCTTAAAACACTCCCATGCTTGGATTTTACTTAAAATATTTTTTTTAAATAAAATCGGTGGGCACTTAAAAAATTGTTTAAAACTATTTTTTTTGTACATTTTATTTAAAATGTTTTGTAATACCCCCTATACATACCGCTGACGCGTACCAAGATACTAAAAAATAATCCCCGCCTATGCGTACCGCTGGCGTGGATCATTTTTTTAAATAATAAAAAGATTGTTTTTGAAATAATAAATAATGGTCCTCGCCACCGGTATATAAAAACATACGACTCCATGTCACGTCGCGTTTTATTTTGGTTGTGATCGTGTTACTTAAAAAATATAAAAAACAGTTTTCAATATAAAGAACGGTTTTTTTATTTGTTAATTTTGTTCCCAATTTTATGTAAAAAATATTTTTTTGAAAAAAAAACAGTTTTTAAATCTATCTTAAAAAAAACTTTTTTAAAACAATCATAACAGCTTTTTAAATAAAAAAAAAAGGTTTTGAAAACTATCATAACAATTTTGATAAAAAACAGTTATTTTTTAATTTTAAAAAATAAAAAAATAGTTTAAAATACTATTCTTTATTGAAAAAAAAATAACAAATAAAAAAGTATTTGTTTGATCTTTAGAGCAAAGGGCAAGTTTGCCTTTCAAAAAGTATTTGGAGTGTTTTAAGATTTTTTGGAACGTGGTTAGCTATACCCGTTAATACCACATTGAAAATATTTCCTATAATTTATATTCGAAATGGCCATATATTTCCTTTGAAACTTTTTAGGATATTGTCAATATATGTGGTCGAAGCTTGGATTATCCATCTTATAGTGAAGGAATCTCACTTCGATTTACGAGGTAATTGCAGTTGATTAATGTATCATTGCTATTTTACTTATCATTTAGAAACCGATCTATATAAGATTCTCTTATGTTGACAAAAATAAAAAGTAAGGTCTATCATAACCGTGATGATAATTATTCATACGTTTGCCTAACAATTTTCTAATCTCAAATACCTTTTTGTAAAATAAATAAATGATTATATATATGGTTAGACTATATGCTTGAATCCAATTATGTATTATTGTTTTATGAGTGTCAGGCAATTAAACTTTGTTAGCATGAATGAAATTCATTGCATATCATGTGTTTGATAATATTCATCTATGTCTTTTTTTTAACATTTCTATCTTCGTTTTCTGTTTTGGGTATCCGATTTGCGAATTATAAAATACATATGTATACATACATGGTACCTAATACTGAAAGAAATACAGGTGATATAGTTCTGTAAAAGGGGTGTATTTACAAACTACACGTGTATAACAAATTATAGAGTAAAACCAAGTAGACACCCAAATTTTTATTAAATAATGAAGAACATAATTGTTTGGATAAACAAAATTATGTCATTGCAATATACATATTAAACTTTCTGATATCATGATAAATGAAACAACCTATGAACCAAAATAATCAAAGACTCTAATGATTCATTATTTAGTGGGCTTTTATGGAGCGATTGGGTACTCAGTGAGTGAAGTTTTGGGGCCATTAAGTTTAAAATCACATTCACGCACAAACTTACGTATTGATACATAATTTATTTATATCACTATTATAAAAAACCCGCATAGGCTTGAGGCTTGGGAGAAACCCCCCACCTTACCCTTTTTACGCCTTATTCTTGGTAAAACCCTTCAGGTGTACTTTTTTTCTTCTAAAAATAACAATGCTTTAGTGAAACGATATTGCCTTTTAAAGAACTCTTTTACAAACCGGACCATTATCTCATCCAAAATAATCAAATAGTATTTTAATTTGCATATATTCAGACATATTTTTATGATATGTACAATTTTAGTATTTTATTAGCCTTGTTATGGTTAAAAATTATTAAAATATATTAAGAAGGCCTAAACGCCTTTTTACGCCTAAGGCCCGCCTAGACTTCTAAGGCTTAGGGCTTGGCCTCCACGCCTCGATCACGCCCCGCGTTTTTTAGAACCTTGATTTTTATATTAGCCGAATATATATTTTTTTAACCTAAAATTTTCAAACTATTTTCATTATGTCATAATTGTTGGATTCATATAGATGGGAGACTAGATGGATACCTATATAGAGAGAATGGTGATGGGTTTGTCATTGGTTTTATAGGGTGCGACCGAAATTGTTGAGTATAATGAAGATGGTGGCACATATTGTCCCATTTATTTAGTCCTGAAAATTTAGCACTTAGCAAAATACTATCGTCTTTCACCTACACCGGAGATAAGACTTTTTTCCCACGTGATTAGTGTAGGGTACATCTGATTGGTAAGTTATAAAAATGGTGAATAACATTTTAATTTTTTATGGTAGTAAGAAAAAGAGACAAGTGGTTAGGTACCCAATTAATAAAGTCAATGATGAGAATCTTATTTCTTTGGTACGGTAGAAAAGTAGATCAATATCAAATCGAAAGCGTTAGAAAACAATCTACCAACTTAACGAAAAATAATGCGACTGGTGGTTTTGGCTGTAACATCTACCTAGACATGGTTCAAGACCCTGTAACCACCTCTATTGTTGCCCTGTATTTACAAATGGATTCATTACCCAAGTGTATCAGCTGAAATCGAAGATCACCAACAACCTCAATGCCCTGTGTGCAAGACTGAGATTACAGAATAAACCTTAGTACCACTCTACGGCCGCGATCAAACAGAAAAAGCATCCCAAGACAAAGTCCCACACGCGGATTTAGTCATACTACGACGGCCTTCGAGTCCTAAATAAAATTTAGTCATCCGTAGATATCGCCCACATGCATGACAGGCTGACAACAACAACAGCTGGTGATGTTGCTTACATATACCTATCAGCTGGCTAGCACAGAGGAGTAAGCAATGATGAATGACTAAGCAAGAACAATAGACGCTGCTGTAACTAGAATTTTAGCGAGAAAAAATAGTACTCTTTTAGCGAAATCAGCCTTAGTGGAGGCATAATATAATAATGTGTTGTCTTCTGAGTTGGTTTACTATTGAGCTTAGCATCTTTCACTTAATATAATTCATGGTGGAATTCAGTACATTTTTCTAGAATTTGTGACAACTTGGTTATTGTGAATATTTGGAATAATAATTTAACTGGTGAGATAGGAAATTCCCTTGATGTATGCTTTAATATTCAGTATGTTGATCTGAGCGCTAACAAATTGAGTGTAGATTTAGGGTTTGAATTTGAGAAGCTGAAAGTGTTTTGGGAATCGGAGAACAGATTAGGTAGCATAGTGTCACTCACGAAAAATTGCACTTTACAAACTCTGGACCCGTTGGAAAATGATTTCAGAGGATAATAACCTAGGGGAATTTCAAACTGCTAAAATTTACCTGTATTGACTTTGTGGGGTTACAGGGCCAATTCAACAAAAGATTGGTTTATTTTCGAATCTACAGGGGCTTTTGTTGGGTAACAAATCCTTAATTCTAGAGTCATTATCAAGCCTGAGAAAATTGTCTTTCCCGGATCTAAGTACGAATAAATTTTATACTCCATATTAACATCCCCTCATTTTTTACCCATTTGATGAGCCACATAAATCGTCTCAACCACTCGAAAGAGGTATTTTTACCAGTGTTTTTGCAATACCTCTGTTGCAGTTATAGGGATTCTAAATGTCTCATTGTGGTTTGTCAAGGAGAAAATTTTGAGGATTGATTGTGAGTTATTTCTGCTAGAGGTATTAACCTATCATATGCTTTAAACTAATTTCAATTGACATTTTTATTGTGATTATTCGATAGATAATAATGTTCAGTTCGCTTTTCTTACTATCTTGTTGTATATGTCTTAGGTTTATGTTATATATATCATCTGTATATGCTATGTTTTATCAAATGTACCAAACACAAACTCCTACATGCTTCCTGTTTGATATAAACTTAACTCCATAATTAATTTATAATTTGGTGTATAGTTGTGTTATAAAGTAATAATATTTCTTAAGTAGCTACTGTTACTCTTTGTTTAAGTTTAATGTTCTCTTTCGGATTACACATAACATGTTTAGGTAAAATCTTCAATGAAAAGGAATAAAAGGATTATTTTTCGTTTTCCATTTATTTAAAACAGATACCATGATGTTAGATTTTTTGGTTTGAGAATTCAAAATCTCAAATCTTTTGATGGTTAGTGTTTTTATAATCTAATTTAATTCCAATTTCCTCTGTGTTGGAATTTTTCACATTGTATGGTTCAATGTATTCATTTTGTCTCTCTACATACATATATTCTTCTTATTAAGTCTTACGCCGGTTTTGGTTGTAACTCCCCAACTAAGAAAAATATAACTTCCAAGAACAACCAAATAAGTGAGCAAAATGAGTCCAAATTACTTTATTGAAGCTGTAATTACATGCATTAGTTGAATTATCTTTGTCAACTCAAACACACACTCTAAACTGTATCTTTAGCATCTTTAGATACATAGTGTTCAAAGAATTTTAGTTTATTTTTCCCCGCTCTTAATATATAGTACTGAGTGTCACTTATTTAGTTCGTGGTTTATGGATACTTATGGAATACATTGCACTTATTCAAGTACCATTGTTTTTTTTAATTTTTTAAAATTAATTTACAATTGTTGTTTTCAATTCATCTTATTGTTGAGTAAATTGTTTTAATTTCTTAAAAACTTAGGTTTGGCCATACTTATTAATCGGATGGATTCTCTTTGTTATTTTGTACTTTCTATTCAATGAACATGAATGCAGTTTCTCCGTCTCACATAATTTATCTTTGAAAGTTGTTGTATTGATATGTTAAGACTGATAATCCATCGATCATATTATGTAAATGTAATTAAACATTTGGGTAAATCCATCGATCATATTATGTAAATGTAATGACTAAAAAGAACTAATGCCCTGTTTAACTTCATAGTGATGATTAAGTAATTAAACATTTGGGTATCAATTCCTCACTTAGCGATTTCCTTTTTAAGGATTGGAAATGGGAGGGAAGCATCAACACATGATGAGGGCCCCGAACAGTCTCTCATTGACGTTATCTTCCCATCACTAAATATAAATGCCAACTCGCCAAATTTCTTGACAGATCGAGCAATTCTTGCAACAACAAACGAGCATGTAGACTCACTCAATTATATGATGATTGATATGTTTTTCGAAGAATTGAAGACATTAAATAGCTTTGATGAAGCTGTGGATGACACGTGCAACTATTACCAAGAAGAATTTTTAAATTCTTTAATGCCGAATGGATTGCCACCACACGCGTTGAAACTTAAACATAATTGTCCAATCATTCTTCTATGCAATATAAATCCATCAATTGGATTATGTAACGGAATAAGAATATTGTACAAAGGTTCTTCGGATAATGTCATCCATGTTCGTCGCTCATAAAGTTGAAGAGGAAGAAGAACCTTTGAATCCTAACAAACGTCAAAGCAACATATTTAAGCATTAAATTTTCAGTTTTTAGGATTACACATTGTTTTTATCAAATGTCATCTTTCAATAACTGCGATTTGGAATGTGCTTGCTGAAACTTTTTTTTAACTTTTTTTTAATGATATTACCCTATAAATCATTTCAAGCTAATTTCATTGTGATATATTTATTCGGATTATATATACATATATGTTTGTGTGTATTTCTTCCTGCTTTTGAGTAGGGAGTTTTGAGTTCGTTTGTGATAGATTTAGAGTATTCACAGGAATATCTTGTATAGTTTATAGTTGAATGGAGGTTTGGTTTTTGAGGTAATGATTGATGCTTCGTAGTAGGTACTTTATGTTATATTCTAACAAAATAGATTCTACATAATATGTTGCAAGTATTTTTATTACTTTGTCCTTCAAATATTTGCAGTGAAAGATTAATATCTGAAAACGAACACACGTGCAAAGCACGTGGGCACAACTAGTCAGAATAAAGTTCCTACCCATAGTACATCTCTACCTGTTGGTACACTTTATATATTGTGATTAAAAAATCACATCAAGGAGTTTTATGGAGAAATAGAAAAATAAAATCATAAATTAATTTTAAGTCTACGGCTCAAAATTAAATTATTACCTCATATAATTATCGCAAATATGAACCACATGCGTTGAATCCAAATATTTACTGCACAATAAAAAATAAACAATATTACCTCAATCGTTTATAAATTCTCCGTAGACAATTCTTGGGTTGAGTCGCAGACTAGGTCGCTCTCTTTAAGACGTTTCGCGGCTCTACCCTCTTTGTGCAGGTAGTATTCAGTCACGTCGTCCCCAAGATAAAACAAGCCCATAATCACATCTGTATCATATAACCATGCACCGTGGTTATATGTCTTCTAACACCCATTCCAAATTAATTGCTCAATTCCACAATTTCAGTTTGAAGAGAACAAACTGTTCTAAAATATTTTAAGGGAATAAATATTTTCATGAAGAAAATATTTTCTAGTGAATAAAAATTTGGAGAGAGAGAACCATTTTGTGTCTATTATGGTTTCTCTACTCTTTCTTTTTCAAAACCAAACTCTCAAAATCTCTCTTGCTTTATTTTCTTACTTATTCCTCACTTATATAACCAATGCATAAACTTTGTAAAAAATAGCCGTTCAATCAGAGAGGAAAGAAATTGGGTTATAGAGTGTGGTTTAATTAATATAGTGGGAGAATTTAGCCCTCAATTTCAGCCGAAAGTAGTGGATAATAGGGATAGTGGGGATATAGGGTGTCATAGCTTTTACAAAGTGGGTTCACTTTTTCTTTTTTGCCGAAATTAGTGTACAAGTGGGTGTTGTGGGTGATTGAGTGCTTCCACTTGTGTATTTTAAAATACATTTTGACAGCAATCCCCCACTTGGATTTTAAAACATACCCATAAAAAAACAATCCCCCACTTGTAAATTTAAAAAAAAATATTGAGCAATAATAATTAATAGAATTGTGTATTAGTAAATGTGTCTTTTGACTTAAACCTCTACGTAGTAAAAATGATTCAGATTATACTAGAGTAACTCGTAGTTTTGAACTATATCTCTGACAACATCCCACGCACAACCTTACTTGGGTGTAGTCCTCAAGCCAACACGTTACAACCATGTGCTTCTATCCCAGTATGTGAATGCTCTAGAGAATTTGCCCAAAATTACATAGGAAGCGACCACACTTCCACATTCACATAGGTGAGTCTATCAAGGATACTCCTAAAGCTAGGCACCCGACTCAAAATAGAGCTATAGATTATCATTAAGAGTTATAATTAACTCAACCTTAACTCGCTTCAGGATATCATGCGCCATAGGTATGGACTCGGAGTAAAATCCGTATATAATTATTAACATGATTAAACCCATATCATTGTGACTTGTTATTACCCTTTGAACCTATTTCTTGGGATCTCCAGTCTATAGGTTGGGTTACCACCACAAATGATTCAATATCAACAGGCTTTAGTTTGATCCCTTTCTAGGTGTTAAACACCTTCTCCTGTACTAGTCCTTTCATCAAAGAATAAGTCAGGTTCTATTTTCATCAGTCCGAATATAATCCACACTCACAACTCATTAGTTTTAAGTTCTCAAACTATGTTGTGCTTACAATATATTTGTCGTTCTTTCCGTTAAAATAACGGTTCTTAAATTTTACAATAGCCATGGTTCTATTGTTGTGGATAAAATGACTGGTGTCAATCTCTACCGTAAATGGTATCTCATAATAGGTCTTTCAACCTTTCATTTCCTCACTAGCCATAGCTAATGGTATTACCATATACTCCATCATTAATTATGTCAATAATTAATTTTTCTTGGAGTTCCAAAAAATAGCATCATAATATGTGTTAAACATATATCCATTATTGATTCAAAATCAATTCTAGGCTTGTGGTTTTGTCAAAACATATAACATTTCTCAATAGCATAATAATGAACTTTTTCAATTATAAACCTTCATAGTACTCCCACAAAAATAATTCCAAGTCAACCGTATTTAGTAGCTCAGCTGAGACTACTTAAGATGTTCGCATATTCATATTTTCTTATCACTATATATAATGTTCTTATACTTGGATCATGTGGAGTACAAGATGGTTCATAATGAGCATATATTTAATAAATAGATATTCTTGTATTTCAATGTACACGATTAATTAATTGATCTATATAGCCTTGTAATATTAACAAGTAATATTATTATTTCATTGAAACTCTTTATGCTAAAACTTTGACTTAGCATGAATTTGGTTTTCTAGGCAACAAAATATTATAACCAAATATTAGCTAATCATTCCTGCATAATAAATAAGAGCGCATTCATTATTTCAACATGCTTGATGATTTATCAAAATATCATGCCATTTATTGGTACCTTCCACATTAATTTTCCAACTTCAAGTTGGTCCATGTAAGTTGCCTTACATAGGTCACCATCCGAAAACCATATTATATATATTTAGTTTTTAACTCAACATCATATATAATATCAATGGAATTCAATTAAATGAAGCTTCTTCAGTTTCATGAGAATAATTTAACGTGCAACATATATAACTAAGTTATATTTATGAATTTCGGCTATTAAACAAAGATTATATTCATAAATGATAATGGTCCCAATATTCCTTCAAATGGTGTGTATACACCTTATTATCTTACAGTTATAAGATAAGTCAATTATAAACTAATTTCTAGTTCATTCCAAGGAATTTAATCAATCATTTATGACATGACTTCTCTAAGAATTTTTCGAATCCTTTTCTATAACATAAGCAAGCTTTTATTTTTAACTCAATACTAAAAAAATAAGAGTTCTCTTGAACACCAAAGTTTCAGATTCTATTAAATGTTCTTTAATTATAGTTGAGAGGTACTCGATTGAGTACCCCCACTATTCTCTAGGTATAGCATTGAGAAGAAACATGTAATGTGCCCCCACTATATCTTCAATTCAAAAAATGAAATCTAAACTTATAGAGTTTCAACATTAAATAAGAATTAATCTTATTTCTTAAATAATACATGCTTAATGCTTTCATGTATAGTCGAATAAAAAAAATACATGTTCATTCGTTCTAGTCATAATTTTAGATTTTCAAGTGTCTGAAAGTCACATATAGATTATACAATCTATTTCATAAAAAACTATAATATATATTTTTTCCACAATATATACAATAATACTTCGTATTAGAGTTTAAACCTCTATTCCAAATCAAAGCATACGGTCAAAATAATTTTACCCAAATAAATTATTTCTACACGCGTATGAAGCACACCAAATTGATTCCAACATAGTAGAATTCAATTTTATTATATACCTTTTCCAACTCATATATATGAATAATACAAAGAATTATTCATATAAAATTCTAGCGATTGCACTCCAAACTCAAATTTTGTATAAGTCATTATACAATTTCTTTGAAACTCATCTTCCATAAATTTGAGTCCAAATTTTCTAAGTACTTCATACATCCTTGAACAAGAAATTTATAAAGGCTTCAAAAATATTTTGAATCCGTTGGGCACACTATATGATCAATTTTTCTAAGAAAATGTTGTCCAAAATATTTGTTCAAACAAAAAAACTTCAAGTTTGAAATTTCACCACGTCCAACCCGCTTATTGAAAATTTATGAAAATTTTCAGAATTGATCATTTACGAGTCTAGTCTTACCCAAAATTGGAATTACTCAAAAATATTGAGTACAAGTGAAGATAAACTTGATTTACTACAAGTTGTCCAAAAAATTCAGCATTGCGCATCCCATCTGTAAAAATCATAATAAAAGATATACAACTTTTTTTCCAGAAATTCTAAAGCCCAATATTTATAATCTCAACATACTACATGCATGCCAAAATTCACAAAACTTCAGTCTATATATCATCAAAAAACTGAGATGATATTCCAACAAAATTCATAACAAAAATTTCAGTTTTTTTTTTCATCCTTGATCACTTTAGCGTGGTTGAAAAATATCAACTACACTTTCACATAAACACTTCAAAAAAATATTTGAACAAATTTCTTTTATAGTAAACATAGCGCAAGACGCAAATGTTTATAACTTACCCTTCGAATCCATATAACAAATGTTCATTTGTTTTCACATAACAAATTTTTAATTTGATTCCATATAACAACTTTTAATTTGTTTTCTTAGCTACAAGTGACTCAAAATGAATTGTCCAAAAATATTATACAATTCCATTTCCAACAATGACATCTTATGTGAAATAATATTTTACATTCATAACTGAAAAGTAGGATTGACCAATTTAAAAGTTTTCCATGAAGGGGTTTGTAACACCCCGCCTAATTAAATACCGGGTGGCCAGTCCCATACCAAATTAAAACATAATATACAGTTGGCTCATTCTTAGCATCACTGTCGAAAACATTTACAACTCACCCAATACCCAATTAAGCTGGTGTTAAAAAAACTTTCCAAATTTAAATTTCAAAAAAACCATTTTTTAGTTTAAGAATAACACTACACATTTTATTCTACAACACTGATAACACAATAAATAACACAAAAGAATTTAAATGCAATTGGAATAAAAATTCCCAAATAATATAAATCCTTTACAATAATCCCAACAATGTTAAATGTATTAAAAAGTCCCGAATACAATAGTATTTGACCTCGATAGAAAAGATAACTGAATCCTTTGGGCGACATGCCATAACTAAGAATACTGTGAGTCAAATGAAGATATGCGTCTAAGCAAAAACTCCATAGTTCCATAGTTCAACATAATCCGCTAAGGTTGGCGTCCCTGTTGCTGGACACCTGATATAGAAGATACAGTAGAAGAGAAAATATGCAAGGAAACGGGTCAGAGCCCGAATGTGTAGATGATTTTTAAAACAACAAGTATTTAACAAGTGCAATAAAGCATTTATTATGTACATGTTAGATCCAACTTTCACTTGCTATTCTCACCTCTAAACTAGCACACTTAACGTTTCCTATTAACCTCCTAGTTAATGGTTCCTCAATACTAATTTCCATCATATGATTCCATTCCCATATCATAACCCCGTATGTCCCATACCATACGTTATATAATCATTCTTATACATTTCTCATTTATATGAATCGTTTCTCATTAACATGAATCATTTCTCATTAATATGAATTAAGCTTTTCAATTCTGTAAGAATAAACATTCATTAACTTAATTCCATTATCTTTCTCTATTCACCGTTATCTACAATTATCACTGTAGATAGATTTAACCACAATATATATATCCATTCAATCATTTAATCCATTATATATATTCATATATAATACGGCACCCCGAGTCACAGCTGCGGTGCAATGCATTACTCTGCTATCATGTCCCATCATCGCAGGTCGCCGAATAGGGGACTAAAGGTTCGGTAAGATTCCACGAACCACAAACAACAACAAACAAATTGGAGGCGAACATAGTTCTCGTATCCATGGGTCACGCACATACCTACGTACCCACAGTCAGCGGACTTATCAACTCCCCGATAAGTCTTTCATAGACCTATGTTCTCGAGCGACAAATCAAAGATCCCATGGATTCATCAGGATATGACTGCCCTCACACGCAAACCTCCCACCGATAGCAAGTAATCTAGGTATGTCTTACACATAAATCATCAATCAATCAAATAGGTATTATCATACCTATAACATAATATCAATAAGGTAATATCACTACCCTAAGATATTTCCCATACGTATCATTATATCTCTTTTAAATTCCACGTATCATATCTTTACTTCATAATTTAATTATCCTCGCATCCTATAACATCTCTCCACTCCCGACGTCATTAAGGTTCATGCGCGGAGCGTCTCGCAAAGCGAAATCCAAACAAGGAACCCTTCCAATACACTACTACTTAACTTTGTCGATCGAGGAGGTCCGACAACTTCAACTATGCAATCGGGATAACCTCATACCTTCTTTCAACCAAATGTGTTCTAAACTCCCATCTCTATCCAGGAGACATACCACTACACTCTTGTACTACACTCAGTCCTTGCGTAATCAATAATGAGTTTAAACTCAGTCCTTGATGTTCAAATTGTAACCCTAAGGCTACTCTCACTCAATACACAAGATTCAAATAGGTTTTTCCTCAACATATATTCAGTAAGAATTCACTAATATCCTACTGGTCCATAACATCATTTCTTCCGAATTACTACGATTTTAGTTCTCCTTTAAGGTTAAAATCGATAGTTTCAAATCTCTTATAAACACATCTTCTTTCACTTAGGATTAAACCCTCTTGTAAACTTAAGGATACCCAGGTGTTATATTAAATCACCCCTACTGGTCCTATCTTTAATCCTCATACATCTCCATTTAGAATTTAACAAATGAATCTAGCAACCGAAATTCCATTCGATATAATTTTCATCATTTTAATCACTTGAATCCAAATCAAATTAATTCAAATCTTATCAAGGGTTTACTGATATTTTCTAAGTCCCATAATATCCAAATAATAATCACCAAAGATCCACAAAAGGTTTGGGATAAGAATCAACATTTAAAAAGAAACAACTTTACATATTCTGGGGAGGTCGATCGATCGAAGGCAGTGGTCGATCGATCGATCCCTCAGGTCACAACCTGGTTTTTCTGCATTTCAGCAACTACGGGTTTAGCAACTTATGATCATTTAAACCTTCATCTAAACATCCCAAATGACTTATAATCTTTACTTCATGATATATCAACATATATTAACGATTTCCAATACTCTAAACATCCTAGAATCATCAATGGATTGGATTAAAAAGCATGTTTATCTCCTTATTTCCAGAAAATTATCAACATATCAACTTCAAGAACACATCAATGGTTTTCATAATTTCTTCAACAGTTTCATGACTATTTCGTGGATTATTATCATCCTAAAACATGAGTTTAATTCCTATATCATTTCAGTTTCCAGAAATCCATTTAATGCTCCATTATTTCTTCCAAACAAGAATAATCTTCTCTTTTCATACTATTCTAACATGGACAATATACGAACTTAAATTGCCATTATCAAACACTTGCTTTTACTAAAGGTCTGATCCTTTGGTGTAGTATATCTCAGTTGGTTGTCCCTTCTCCGGTCAACCTCCGGTGGTGGTTGGTGGTGGTGAACCTTGGTTCTTGTTCTTCCCCTTCCCAAGTAGGCTTTTCCCTTCCCAAGCACCCTCACACTCTCTCTAGGAAGATGACTTCTCTATTTTGTGTAGAGGAGATGAATAACCCACATACACTTAATCTACCAATATTTATAATAGGACAAAATCCGAAATCACTATAAATCCCCCCTAGAAAAATGACCAAAATGCCCTTTCGGGTTGTCTATTCATTTCCAAATGAGCCGAGACTCAAAATTAACATCCAAATAGACTTTTCTGACTATTTCGAACCTTCCGGACACAACTACGCAGTCGAAATGACTATAAGGTCGATAGAAAATAAATGTCCTTTTTAATTTATTAAACTAGTCCCGACACGTCCCATACCGCATCTGACTAAAAATATAAATTACCGAATTTATATCATACAGTCATATCAATGACATCACATTCATATATTACCTAAATATCTTTAAGTAATATTTTGAATCATCCATTTTAATATCCACCGTCCGGATAAAACCCGAATGAATTAATTAATAATAAAATCCAATTAATCCATCAATTTAAAATATAACCCATTTTAAAAGTCATTTAAAATTACGGGGTATTACAGGGTTCGTTTTTGTTCAAATTCTAATTTCTCACGAAATTATTGATCGATTCCGAATTGACCAAAAAATACTGAAATTTATATATCTACTTCACAAAATATAATATTTAGGAAGTTCGGGGGCTAAATGGTAATTTCTAGAGGTAAAAGGTCAAAATTATAATTTCTAGACATAGAAACTTAGATGGCCTTTTTTCATTTAGACATCATAAAAATAATCATATTTACCCACAAGATTTATTTTCCGATCTCCATGGTAGACATGAAACGTCTTAAAATTGTTGGTACACTTTATATATTGTGATTAAAAAATCACATCAAGGAGTTTTATGGAGAAATCGAAAAATAAAATCATAAATTAATTTCAAGTCTACGGTTCAAAATTAAATTATTACCTCATATGATTATCGCAAATATGAACCACATGCGTTGAATCCAAATATTTACTGCACAATAAAAAATAAAAAATATTACCTCAATCGTTTATAAATTCGCCGTAGACGATTCTTGGGTTGAGTCGCAGACTAGGTCGCTCTCTTTAAGACGTTTCGCGGCTCTACCCTCTTTGTGTAGGTAGTATTCAGTCACGTCGTCCTCAGGATAAAATAAGCTCAGAATCACATATGTATCATATAACATTTCATCGTGGTTATATGTCTTCTAACACCCATTCCAAATTAATTGCTCAATTTCACAATTTCAGTTTAAAGAGAACAAACTGTTCTAAAATATTTTAAGGGAATAAATATTTTCATGAAGAAAATATTTTCTAGTGAATAAAAATTTGGAGAGAGAGAACCATTTTTGTGTCAATTATGGTTTCATCATGGAACTCCAGAAGAATAAGAAATATCTCCTAAATAGGTAGTTAATAACCCAACAATAATATATAATAGAAAAAGTCAAAGATCAAATAATGGAAGATATGCACTTGCGTATCAAAAGCTCTAAGATCGAATCAAAAGTTGTTAAATTTGGTAAGAGTATGACCAAAAATCCATAAGACACCTAAATCGAACTAAGAGAAACTAAAAAAATAGTTAAAATGATTACGTGAAACCAAATCACCAAAATACCAATTTCACGAACAATGAGATTTGAAACCTTAGATATCGAATTAATAATCAAAGGCTATTTAAATCCACAAAATAGCAACTAAATAGCAACAAAATCACAAAGTATATGTGAAAATGCACATAGGGTAATATATATATATATATATATATATATATATATATATATATATATATATATATATATATATATATATATATATATATATAGAGAGAGAGAGAGAGAGAGAGAGAGAGAGAGAGAGAGAGAGAGGGGTTAGAAATGATTCAAATGAGGTTTGAAACCCTCTTATGTCGAACAAGGCAACTAAACGAGCAATAGTCTCATCATTACGTATGTTTGACTTTAAGCCTTGCAAAATCCCATCAAACCTTCCTCAAGAACGCTAAGCCATGAAAATTCTATGCACCTCGAATTTCTAAATACAGCTCAAACTTATTCTAAAGAAAATAACTTTATATATAATATTAAGTAATTTATGTGGGAAAATTTTGCCTATATATATATTGACTCCCTAAAAGTTTCTGTAATAATAAAAAACACCTCAATAATTTTTATTTTTATTGTAACTCGTTTTTTGATTGACATATTAGGTTCACCCATTAACTATGTGAAATTATTTAATCCCCCATGACACAATCAATTCCATTAAGAATCAATTATTTTAACTAGTATTAACCATGATCTCATTTTATTAATTTGCCTATGGTGTCATGTTTAAGAAGCCTTATTTTATGATTTTGTCTACATTGGAATGACCCTTGCGAACATTTTGAATATTAGTTGTCGTATAGTTCAATCATGGCATAATATCCGATGATTATATGAAGTAATCATAACTTAAAATTGAAAATACCCTTATTTTAGTTTGGCTCAATTTTGTGACAAATTCGTTTTCTTTCTCTTAGTATTCTCCTGCATTTTACTCGTGCCTAAAAACATTTTTTCTGAATTTTAAAACCTAAATATAAATTTTATTTAATTGGATTAACATTTAAACTATTTTTGTAATTATACATTTTATATGTATTTTAACTCAAATATTTTTATATCATAATTAACGAGTTTTAATACTTTTCAGAAATCATAAAATATTTTTCTTATATTTTTACAATTTTTTTCTTATTTTTCAAATGATAAGTTCTCATTTGATTAAACATTTTTTTGTTTAATTAAGAAAAATCAAAACGACATCGTTTTTGGCATAAATGGGTCGTTTTTGTTCGATTCGGTGTAACTAAAATGTGCCAATGGGTGTTCAGCATTTGAAACACGCAATTTCACCACGCCTATGTGTCTGTCTACCCACTGTGTGTCGAAGATTATGTCTGGAATATAAATGACCCTTTTACCCTTACTGTTGTTTTGCATTTGACGCACGTACCCCCAGTGATCTGTCTTTTATGCACTGCCCAACATACCCTTCAACAACCTTGGTCTTTTATGCTTATGCCCTTATTTTTTTATGGTATTTACGAGTTTAATAGCCTGTTTCTCAATCCTTCCAATCTCAACTATAAATAAGACACCTTGAGTCTCATTTTCATTGGGAGAAAAATTATACCTTTATGCTGCCAAAATTAACCCTCATTTTCTCTCTCTAAACTTTTTGAGTATTATTGAAATCTTTACCTTTATCATTACATTTAAACACTAATCCAATTACTTTTTTAGGCTGCGTGTTGAATTTATGTATAGTGGTTGTGTTCTTGATCATTTTCTCCCTTGCGGTTAAGTGTTTCTGATTTGTGGGTTTGGAGTGTTGTTTTGAAAGCATCCAACCTTTTTGAGTTTGATTTTAAGAGCTGGTTGAGCCCCTTTGATCTAGATCTTGCAAAGGCTATTGGTGCATGCGTTATTTGGACCCTTTTTGGACTTGGATTAGCTTTAGGGTACTTTTTCCTATCGCCCTTCCTCCTTATATATATATATATATATATATATATATATATATACACACACACACACACACACTTAGCTTTTACTCTGTTAAATATATGCTTATATAATCTGCCTTGAACGAATTTCAACGTTTGTACGATTTAATTAGAACCTGTTTTTTGGTCCAAAAGTGATTGTGTTTTGAAGTCATAACCTTGTTGGTACATTTTATAAGATCTTATTTGTTTTAAACCAAACTAATTTCTTTTTTAAGATCTAAATTGAGTTTTTGGTTTATTTGTTGTATAAAACATGTTTTGAAAGTATTTGGGACCTAAGCTTTTTATATCTGTCCCAAATCATGTTTGAGCAAAACTATTTTTAGAAACCCTAAACTTAACTTCATTACTGTTTAGAACAGATCTATCTGTGCTGATCGTTGCATATTTAAATAGATCTTGTTTTGTGGAAGTGTGGGACTTGCAACTTAATTTCAGTCCCAACACTTGTTTCTTAAAAAAAAAAATTTAAATCATATTTTTGATAATTGGGTTATTTAAATCAGATCTACTGTTACATGTTGATTACATCATCAAAACTTGATTGCATATTAATGGATCTGATTATTTGAACCTTATTTCTGTTTAATCTTTCTAGATATCTTGTAATACCCCGTACTTTTGGCTATATTTATTTTGGGGATTAATTAATTAAATGCGTATTAATTGGAAATTAATCCGGGTTATAAATACTAATGAGATGCGAATTGGTATTTGATTATGTGCATATATGATTATATATGTATTTGGTACTATGAAAATTTGTCGTGAGATTTATATACGGCATTTTAGAAATTTTGTTGAGACGCGTGGGACCGCCGCGTCATGGTATAATATTTTGTTAATAAAAGTGAATTTAAAATCTATAATCCGTATGGTTGTTTTGAGTGCGCCAACGCGTCCGGAAGGGTCGAGATAGTCAGAAAACACTAGCCGGGGGTATAGTTTGGGTCCCGGGGTATTTTTAGGCCATACCGGTAACTTAAAGGGTATTTTGGTAATTTTACATTTTTAGGAATTAAAAGTGACGAAAATTAGAGATGTAAATCTGATGTGGATTAAACCCATTAAGCCCATTAACCAACCCATATTAACCTAGAAGGCTACGTAGGTTGTCATTTAGGTTTTCTAAGTTTCCCCAAATCAAACCCTAGCCACCTTAAGCCACCATTAGAGAGGAAGCTTGGAGAGAAGAAATTCTGCAGAAATTCTTCATCAAATCAACACCAAATCCGGAATCAAACCAAGGCAAGTGATTTAAATTACATTCCTTATGCAGTGAATGCTTTTTCCATGTTAGAAACATTGTTAATCAATCTTATATAAGAGTTAAAAGAAAACCCATGAAATTGGAAGATTGTTGTTTAATTTTGGGATAGGTTTGCATGTAGAAACATTGTTTGAAGATTTAATTCAGAGATTTCATATCTATGTGATGTATAAACGGATTAAAATCTGGGAAATTTTGATGAGAAGAACCTAGGGTTTATGTTCTTGAAGAAAATTGGGAATTTATGTAGAAATTTGTGATTTAATGATGTTTAGAAGGTATTAAACCCCTTTAATGATGTTAGTATAGCACCTTGGCATGTTTGAGGATGATTAGAGAACTCAATATATTGTTGGAACGAATTTTAGAAGAGGTTTGAGGAGTAAAAATGGATGGAAAACGAATTGGGAAAATTCTGGGCCGAAACTGGTCAGTCGTTAGAAGCAGCCCCAGGTCGTTCGAACGAACTCGTTCGAACGAGCTTCTAACGAGTTGACCAGTCGTTACTAACGAGTAGGGATTTCGTTCGATATCTCGTTCGAACGAGATATCGTTAGAAGGGACAGTTCGTTCGAACGAACTGGGATCTCGTTCGAACAGCCTCGTTCGAACGAGACTTCTAACGAGATGACAGTCCAAACTCGTTCCAACACTCGTTCGAACGAGACTTCTAACGAGCTGGAAGTTTGGGCCATTTTGGACTGTTTTGACTTTTGGAGTTTCGTAAACTGATTTGAGGATATATATATCATTCCGTAGATGTAGTAATGATAGGATTGGGACATTTGGGTATTTATGAGGAGAAATTATATACGAGAGTTATATTCAATGAACCATTTGGGTTGAGACGTGAGTGTCTACTACGACGTGAGGTTGAATTATAGCGCGTATAATTACAAACCGGAATAGTACGAATTGTGATAATTATAGTTAGTACGAGAATGCGATATGTACTACGATTAAAATACGGTATTACTAAGACGTGTGTTTACTTAGTATTGGTATATGGATTGTTTGTATGATATACCTACCATACTTGCTATCACGGGAGGTTGCGTTCGCTTAGGACCCTCTAATCCTTGTGTGCCTACGGGGGGGATATAGACTGGTACCTCGATGAACATAGGTCATAGAAAGACTTATTGTGATATTAATAAGTCCGCTGATCATGGGAGCGTAGGTATGTGCGTGACCCATGTGATGGTGACTGTGTTCGCCTCCACTATTTGTGATTTGTGTTATCTGAACTATTCCTGAGAGATTCGGAATGTGTGATCCTTATGTACGTGATGTACCGGGATGGATAGCAGAGTATGTGTGCACCACAGCTTAGTTCGCGGGGTGCTTGTATTGTATATTTATGATATGAATAATATACATTAAATTAATGGGAATCCTCATGTTAATGTTGTAAAAATATTACGGTATTGTTTCGAGATATATAATGAGTTAACTAATAGTTATATATACGGCATATTTAGTAACTGAGTTTACGTTAAACCCCTATTTAATTACGAGCGTTGTTATGTTAAATGGAACCGAGTAATATGGGTAGAACCTTTGGCAGTCTAGCTAGTTATGTTGTCACTTAGCTAGTAGTATGGGTCGTTATAGATGGGTACTTACGTTAGGAGTGCACAGTTAGACGAGAGGTGAGAATATCATGCGAGTGTACGTCCTAACATGTACTTTGCATTTAATGTTTTAAATGTTTTTAAAGCACTTGCAGGTTTTTAAAATATAACTCCACATTTGGGCTCTGACCCGTTTGCTTTTCAAATCTCTTTTTCTTTGTAAAACCATTTTAGGTGCCCAGCCACAAGGACACCAAGCATAGGATACTCATTCAGGTGACGAGCTGTAGCTGCTTGTGGAAGCTACATGGATTTGCATGTAGACGCTTCTATCTTTTGGATTCCAGAGTCACCATCTATCAGTTATAGGGCATGTTGCCCATTTCTTTAGAGACATCTTTTACATTTCAGTTTTCAGACTTTAGCATGTATTGTTTCAGTTCATTTTTTTCAGTTGTGGGATTGTAGTGAGGAGTTTTCCTCCAGACTTTATTTACTCTATTGTGATGGTTATTCGTTTTACTTCAGTATGGTGAATGGTGTTATTTATTTCTTCATTACATTTGTTATATGTTAATCAGACTTAAATTAAAATTTGGCAACTTGCTTTTTAAATACTAGGTGGTTAGTAATATTAAAATGTTTTCGACAGTGATGCTATTAACTGAGCCAACTTGGCATTTTGAATTAATTTAATAAAGGAGTAGCTACCCGGTATTTAATTAGTCGGGGTGTCACAGGTGGTATCAGAGCATCAGGTTCTAGTGTCCTTTAGGATCTGTACGGCTATTATGTTTCCGCTACGTTTTCTTTGATATAGAGCCCTATATTTTAGGACTGTTGTACTCTTTTTGTGTATGCTTCGTTCTTCAGCTATATTAAGTTTATAACCGTGAACTTATAAACTTTGTTCTTATTTCAGATGCCTCCACGACGTGCACGACGAGTTCCCAGGAATGCAATGCCCGAACCCCAGCCCGCTCCAGTTCAGGGCATGATGAACGCCGCTGAGGTTGCTGCTATAGTAGCCCAAGCGGTAAATGCCGCGATTGCCGTGATTCAGCAGGCACCGCCTCAGGCGCCGATTGCCGCGCCAGCACAGGTTAATGCATTCCCGTCTGCTTGGGAGCGTGTACGAGACGCTTTTCAGAAAGCGCATCCGCCAGAGTTTGCAGGTAGCTCAGACGTGGTAGTCTCGAGCCAATGGAGGAAGGACATACAGAGGCATTTGAGGATGCATGAGTGAACTGATGTTCAGAAACAGGTGCTAGCTACTTTCAAGCTAGTGGGATCTGCACTACAGTGGTGGGAGTCTATTACCACCGCGGAGGAGAGGGATACCCTCACGATTCAGGAGTTCTGGGTGCGGTGCGACCGCAAGTACTTTCCGTCCGCAGTTCATACAGAGATTAGGAGGAAGCTGATGAGTTTGAAGCAGGAGGGCAAGACAGTGGCCGAGTATGAGGCCGAGTTCACTAACCTGTTGAATATCGTTCCAGACGAGATTCCAACAGAGAAGAAGAAGATAGAGAAGTTCACCGACGGGTTGAATTGGAGGATCCGTCAGCATCTTCTAGGGAACCTATCGTTGGCCACGTATTCTGATGTGGTTAACGCTGCATTATTGCACTGCCAGGACCACCGTTTTCATATGGCCGAGGGCAAGCGGTCGGGGGAGTCTAGCCATCAGGGCAGAACTGGAGGACATGATGCCAGCGGGGCACAAACCGGTCAGGGGCAGAGACAGAATGAGCAGGGTACCCAGCAGGGGGATAATAAGAGGTTCCGGTCAGGGAACTACAGGCAGGGTCAGGGAGGTTTTCGCTAGGGCCATCAGGGTCCAAACGGCCATCAGGGCCAACAGGGACAGAATGGGCAGCAGTTTCATCAGGGTCAGCAGGGCCAAGGGAGGAATGGTAACGGCCACCAGGGCCGGGGACAGCAGGGGCAGAGGGGAGGGAACTTCCTAGGGAAGTGTTTCACTTGTGGCAAGACTGGCCATAAGAAATAGGATTGTCCTGATAGGGGCAGGACCCCACAGCAGCAGCAGGGTGCCCGCCAGGAGCCACAGAGGCCTATGTTTCCCGCCGCTCTTCCTGCACCGCCACAGATGGCAGCTTTGCCACCCATTCCAGCAGTCCCAGTTCAGCAGGGGCAGCTACAGTATGGACGTGTCTACAACGTTCACCAGGCTGCAGTTCCACAGGCACCGCCCGCGATCGAGGGTACGTTTCCTATCCATGGCACTATGGGTCGGGTGTTATTTGATACGGGTGCTACACATTGTTTCATAGCTACACACTTCGCGAAAGCTTTAGGATTGTTAGCTACGGCAGAGAGCACAGTGACGCGTGCCGACTCACCATTGGGGAGTGGGTCACTTATTTTCTTTATATGCCGGGGAGTGGGGGTAGAGGTTGGTGGTTTGGTATTACCTACGGACATGTTAGTGTTAGACATGCATGTTCACGATGTGATCATCGGTATGGATTGACTCGTAGCATATAGGGCCATGATTGATTGCTTCAGCGGGAGCATTGTTTTTGCCATTCCGGGGCAAGAGATGTTTGTAGTGGCGATGCCTCGCCCAGAGGGAGGATCGACCACTCATCTGTATTACATTGAGGAGGATACCTCTAAGGAGGTTGTGATTCCTTTGGATTTGATCCCGGTTGTCAGGGAGTATTCAGATGTGTTTCAGGAGATACCAGGCTTACCACCCAGTCGAGAGATAGACTTCGTTATAGATTTGCTACCGGGTACGAGACCTATAGCACGTGCACCGTACCGTATGGCTCCGGATGAGATGCGAGAGCTACGGGATCAGATAGAGCAGCTGTTAGGGCAGGGCTTTATTCGCAGGAGTACCTCACCTTGGGGCGCTCCAGTTTTATTTGTGAAGAGGGATGGTTCACTGAGATTGTGCGTGGACTACCGAGAGTTGAATAAGGTCACGATACGGAATAAGTATCCGTTGCCTCGAATCGATGACTTATTCGACCAGTTGAGAGGAGCTTCTTTCTTCTCGAAGATTGACTTGAGGTCAGGATACCATCAGTTGCGTATCAGGGAGGAGGATGTCTCGAAGACCGCATTCTTGTCGAGATATGGTTCTTACGAGTTTCGGGTTATGCCTTTCGGCTTGACCAACGCTCCAGCAGTGTTTATGGACTTGATGAACAGAGTGTTCAGGGATTTCCTAGACCACTTTGTCATTGTCTTCATTGATGATATTCTGATTTACTCTCAGACAGAGGAGGAGCACGCCGAGCATTTGAAGCAGGTTTTGCAGACACTTCGTCAGAACGAGCTGTATGCAAAATATGAGAAGTGCGGGTTTTGGCTGAAGGAAGTCCAGTTCTTGGGTCACATTATTTCCGACCAGGGAATATCTGTCGATCCGGGGAAGGTATCAGCGGTGAGGGAGTGGGGACAGCCCACGACGCCAACGGAGATTCGTAGTTTTCTGGGTTTAGCAGGATACTACAGGAGGTTTATTCGGGGTTTCTCAGAGATAGCAGGTTCTTTGACACATCTTACTCGTAAAGGTGTTCCGTTCATTTGGAATGATGCCTGTCAGTTGGCATTCGATGAATTGAAGGAC
This sequence comes from Sambucus nigra, assembly GCA_949130495.1. NCBI lineage: Eukaryota > Viridiplantae > Streptophyta > Magnoliopsida > Dipsacales > Adoxaceae > Sambucus > Sambucus nigra. The sequence goes on along the minus strand of OX422221.1, from coordinate 329,385,488 downwards.
AAGTTGACCTCAGTACCTGTGTTAGCATTGCCGAGACCGGGAGTTGAGTATTTGGTTTACACCGATGCGTCTTTGCAAGGACTGGGAGGTGTATTGCAGCAGGAGAGACAGGCCATAGCTTATGCTTCCCGTAAGCTTAAGCCTCATGAAAAGAATTACCCCACGCATGATTTGGAGTTGGCAGCAGTGGTATTTGCCTTACGTATTTGGAGGCACTATCTTTTGGGGGAGAAGTTTCAGCTGTTCACGGACCACAAGTCACTACAGTATCTGTTCACGCAGAAGGAATTGAATATGCGGCAGCGTAGGTGGCTTGAATTTGTGAAGGACTACCAGTTCGACATCCAGTACCACCCGGGTAAGGCTAACGTGGTAGCAGACGCGTTGAGCCGTAGGCCAGTAGATGAGGTGGCAGAAGTATGGAAGGCTAAGTGGAAGGAATTGGGACACCAGGATGCAGTGGCCCGATCTTTCATGTCTGTGATGACCGTTACACCGCAGATTGTCACAAAGGTAGTACGGGCACAGGCTAATGACTCGTTCTGTCAGGAGCAGATAGTTCGATTGCTAGCAGAGGGAGCCGAATCCTATACCGTTAGCTCAGACGGGGGATTACGCTTCAATGGGAGATTGGTAGTTCCGGAAGGAGAGGAATTGCGACACGATGTTATGGCAGAGTCGCACGGCTCACGGTTCGCGATACATCCCGGAGGGGACAAAATGTACCAAGACATGAGACGGTAATATTGGTGGAACGGTATGAAGAGAGATATCGCTGAGTTTGTCTCGAAATGCGCCACTTGTCAGCTTGTAAAAGTGGATCATCAGAGACCAGCAGGATTGCTACAGCCATTGGAGGTTCCGGTGTGGATGTGGGAGAGCATATCCATGGATTTTATCACGGGGTTGCCTACGTCGCAGAGGGGTCACGACTCCGTTTGGGTAATTATGGACAGGTTGTCCAAGGTCGCTCACTTCTTACCCGTAAGGACTGACTACACTACGGGACAGTAGGCCCAGCTCTTCATTTCAGAGATTGTGAGACTTCACGGTGTGCCCCTAAATATCGTGTTTGACAGAGACAAGATATTTGTTTCGAAGTTTTGGGAGAGTTTCCAGGAGGCAATGGGCACGGAATTGCGGTTGAGTACGGCTTATCATCCGCAGACCGATGGGAAGACAGAGCGCACCAATCAGATGTTGGAGGACATGCTACGCATGTGCATTATTGACTTCGGGGGTGGATGGGAGCAGTACCTTCCATTGGTGGAGTTTGCTTACAACAACTCCTATCAGTTTACTATTGGCATGGCTCTGTTTGAGGCATTGTACGGTAGGCCTTGTCGTTCCCCAGCATGTTGGTTAGAAGTGGGAGACAACAAACTACTTGGACCGGAAGTGATTCAGGATACTTCGGTAAGGATTGAGTTGATTCGGAGTCGCATTCGGGTAGCTCAAGACAGGCAGAAGAGTTATGCTGATGCGAAGAGGTTTTTCAGGGAGTTCCAAGTGGGGGACCAGGTTTTGCTCAGGGTATCTCCGATGAAGGGGATTATGCGATTCGGGAAGAAGGGGAAGTTGGCACCGAGGTATGTGGGGCCGTTTCCTATTATTGAGCGGATCGGACCGGTTGCGTATAGACTTGGACTACCGGAGCACTTGCATCGGATTCACGACGTGTTCCATATTTCCTCGCTGAGGAAATACCTTAGAGATAATTTGGCTCATTCTCACATTGCTGTGGAGGACATCGATCTCCAGCCGGATAGCTCCTACGAGGAGGGGCCAATTGCTATTTTGGACCGAAGCGAGAAGAAACTGCGGTCAAAGATAGTCCCGTTAGTGCGTGTTCAGTGGCGACATCACAATGTCGAGGAGTCCACATGGGAGCGCGAGGATGAGATGCGCGAACGTTATCCAGAGTTATTTTTAGCAGGTACTTTCTAGTTTCGAATTTCGGGACGAAATTCAGTTATTAGGGGGGAAGTATGTAATACCCCGTACTTTTGGCTATATTTATTTTGGGGATTAATTAATTAAATGCGTATTAATTGGAAATTAATCCGGGTTATAAATACTAATGAGATGCGAATTGGTATTTGATTATGTGCATATATGATTATATATGTATTTGGTACTATGAAAATTTGTCGTGATATTTATATACGGCATTTTAGAAATTTTGTTGAGATGCGTGGGACCGCCGCGTCACGGTATAATATTTTGTTAATAAAAGTGAATTTAAAATCTATAATCCGTATGGTCGTTTTGAGTGCGCCAATGCGTCCGGAAGGGTCGAGATAGTCAGAAAACACTAGCCGGGGGTATAGTTTGGGTCCCGGGGTATTTTTAGGCCATACCGGTAACTTAAAGGGTATTTTGGTAATTTTACATTTTTAGGAATTAAAAGTGACGAAAATTAGAGATGTAAATCTGATGTGGATTAAACCCATTAAGCCCATTAACCAACCCATATTAACCTAGAAGGCTACGTAGGTTGTCATTTAGGTTTTCTAAGTTTCCCCAAATCAAACCCTAGCCACCTTAAGCCACCATTAGAGAGGAAGCTTGGAAAGAAGAAATTCTGCAGAAATTCTTCATCAAATCAACACCAAATCCGGAATCAAACCAAGGCAAGTGATTTAAATTACATTCCTTATGCAGTGAATGCTTTTTCCATGTTAGAAACATTGTTAATCAATCTTATATAAGAGTTAAAAGAAAACCCATGAAATTGGAAGATTGTTGTTTAATTTTGGGATAGGTTTGCATGTAGAAACATTGTTTGAAGATTTAATTCAGAGATTTCATATCTATGTGATGTATAAACGGATTAAAATCTGGGAAATTTTGATGAGAAGAACCTAGGGTTTATGTTCTTGAAGAAAATTGGGAATTTATGTAGAAATTTGTGATTTAATGATGTTTAGAAGGTATTAAACCCCTTTAATGATGTTAGTATAGCACCTTGGCATGTTTGAGGATGATTAGAGAACTCAATATATTGTTGGAACAAATTTTAGAAGAGGTTTGAGGAGTAAAAATGGATGGAAAACGAATTGGGAAAATTCTGGGCCGAAACTGGTCAGTCGTTAGAAGCAGCCCCAGGTCGTTTGAACGAACTCGTTCGAACGAGCTTCTAACGAGTTGACCAGTCGTTACTAACGAGTAGGGATTTCATTCGATATCTCGTTCGAATGAGATATCGTTAGAAGGGACAGTTCGTTCGAACGAACTGGGATCTCGTTCGAACAACCTCGTTCGAACGAGACTTCTAACGAGATGACAGTCCAAACTCGTTCGAACACTCGTTCGAACGAGACTTCTAACGAGCTGGCAGTTTGGGCCATTTTGGACTGTTTTGACTTTTGGAGTTTCGTAAACTGATTTGAGGATATATATATCATTCCGTAGATGTAGTAATGATAGGATTGGGACATTTGGGTATTTATGAGGAGAAATTATATACGAGAGTTATATTCAATGAACCATTTGGGTTGAGACGTGAGTGTCTACTACGATGTGAGGATGAATTATAGCGCGTATAATTACAAACCGGAATAGTACGAATTATGATAATTATAGTTAGTACGAGAATGCGATATGTACTACGATTAAAATACGGTATTACTAAGACGTGTGTTTACTTAGTATTGGTATATGGATTGTTTGTATGACATACCTACCATACTTGCTATCACGGGAGGTTGCGTTCGCTTAGGACCCTCTAATCCTTGTGTGCCTACGGGGGGGATATAGACTGGTACCTCGATGAACATAGGTCATAGAAAGACTTATTGTGATATTAATAAGTCCGCTGATCATGGGAGCGTAGGTATGTGCGTGACCCATGTGATGGTGACTGTGTTCGCCTCCACTATTTGTGATTTGTGTTATCTGAACTATTCCTGAGAGATTCGGAATGTGTGATCCTTATGTACGTGATGTACCGGGATGGATAGCAGAGTATGTGTGCACCACAGCTTAGTTCGCGGGGTGCTTGTATTGTATATTTATGATATGAATAATATACATTAAATTAATGGGAATCCTCATGTTAATGTTGTAAAAATATTACGGTATTGTTTCGAGATATATAATGAGTTAACTGATAGTTATATATACGGCATATTTAGTAACTGAGTTTACGTTAAACCCCTATTTAATTACGAGCGTTGTTATGTTAAATGGAACCGAGTAATATGGGTAGAACCTTTGGCAGTCTAGCTAGTTATGTTGTCACTTAGCTAGTAGTATGGGTCGTTATAGATGGGTACTTACGTTAGGAGTGCACAGTTAGACGAGAGGTGAGAATATCATGCGAGTGTACGTCCTAACATGTACTTTGCATTTAATGTTTTAAATGTTTTTGAAGCACTTGCAGGTTTTTAAAATATAACTCCACATTCGGGCTCTGACCCGTTTGCTTTTCAAATCTCTTTTTCTTTGTAAAACCATTTTAGGTGCCCAGCCACAAGGACACCAAGCATAGGATACTCATTCAGGTGACGAGCTGTAGCTGCTTGTGGAAGCTACAGGGATTTGCATGTAGACGCTTCTATCTTTTGGATTCCAGAGTCACCATCTATCAGTTGTAGGGCATGTTGCCCATTTCTTTAGAGACATCTTTTACATTTCAGTTTTCAGACTTTAGCATGTATTGTTTCAGTTTATTTTTTTCAGTTGTGGGATTGTAGTGAGGAGTTTTCCTCCAGACTTTATTTACTCTATTGTGATGGTTATTCGTTTTACTTCAGTATGGTGAATGGTGTTATTTATTTCTTCATTACATTTGTTGCATGTTAATCAGACTTAAATTAAAATTTGGCAACTTGCTTTTTAAATACTAGGTGGTTAGTAATATTAAAATGTTTTCGACAGTGATGCTATTAACTGAGCCAACTTGGCATTTTGAATTAATTTAATAAAGGAGTAGCTACCCGGTATTTAATTAGTCGGGGTGTCACATATCTTAAACTGGATTTTGATTTTTTATTTTAGTTGATGTGCAAAGCACTGTAATAATATTATGTTTACTATTCTTATCTTGAGTTTTATACAAAAATGAAATCCTTTTGGGCTTATTCACTTTTGTTAGTATTATCTACTAAAGAAGGACTTATATTGTCTAAGGACTTATGTAGTTATAATCTTTGCTGATTTGCTTAAACTAAAACCTTATATTATTCCTCTGGTGTGTTCATCTTCACTAATACTCTAGTTTTGAGTGTGGATCTCTGAGTGTGTTTCCTAAGTTGTCACTACCTTGGTTGTTTAGTCAAATTCAGTAGTTGTCAGGTTAGGTTGTTTTTATTGGATGATCAATCTTATTTACACATTGTAATCTGTAATTTGTAACATTGGTTATAGTGGGCTTTGGTATGTGCGTGGTCCTGGAACTAAGGGATCCGGGGTTTTACAGTTAGCTACTTTCCTTGTGATCAGATATTGTGTTTGTACCTCTTTTCCTCATCACATCTGAATTCAATCTAAAAAGGACATCACACCAACCGATAAACTTTTTCTGTGTGTTCGTGTATATTTCAACTATTAAAATTTAAAAAGTTTTTTACCAAAGAGTTAAAAGAGTTTTTAATTAATCTTGAGACTTTAGTGTACTAGATTATTTCAAAAACTATCTTTTAATGATTTATTTAAATTTTTATGTGCGGCTAGGTGCACTCAACCCTTTGCTTTATAATACCACACCAAAAATCAAGGTTGATTTTGCTAAGGGCGCCCACATACTACATAATAATTTTTAAAAGAAATGTATGGGACCCACTATCAGTTTCTCTCCCTCCCAAACACTCTTATCTATCTCGAAAACCCTCATATCAAACCCTCGACTCTTCACGCCACTAGTCCATACCGTATTGCGCCACCACCACAACCGCCTCAAATCGTCTTGAAAACCAATTTTTTTTTGGGTAATATTGGTATCTTGAAAATACATTCTTTTTTACCATTTGGAGCATTTTAACCGTTATAACTCAATGAATAGTGAACAACATAATGAGAAAATTTCGGGCCTTTAAAATCTGTTCAAAGGAGTTTAAACAATCCCCCAAAGATAGTCTTCTTCACTGATATATGCATTTTTTTTTTAGTTTTTTTTTTCAAAAGAGGGATAGAACCCCCACATGTTTGATTAAGATATATTAGGGAGAAAAGTCCTCCATAGGTGCATTTACTTGGGATAGATGGTAGTTCATTGTAAATATAACAAACACAGACCAAGGAGACTAACTATGGAAATTGGCATTATAAACAACCAATAATTCGAAGAAAAGGGAAATTTTATGAAAAAACTGTAACACCCCGTAATTTTATGCATTTAATAGATAATTAATTCGGGAAAAATTTAAATTACTAGTGTGTCGTAATTTAATAGAATTTTTATATAAATATTAATCGGGAGAATAATTGGTTAATATTTATGAGAAATTAATTTACTAGGCAAATAGTAATATATAATTACGTCTTAAGAGTATTAATGACGTGGGGTTTATTTATCTCAACTGGGAGTCGGTTCTAGACTAAGTTAGGTGGGAGATAAGAAATTTTATAAACTTATCCGCATGCCAATTATGAGTGCACGGTTGAGTCCGAAAGGGTCAAGATAGTCGTAATAGAGTACCCGGGGGTAGTAAATAGGTCTCGGGACGTTTTTAGGCATAGCTGGGCCCACATGGGGGTATTTGGGTTACTTGGGCTTAGCCCATTAGGCTGATTAAGCCTAATTACTTAATTAAAGGAAGAAGGGGAACGGAAAATTACACCATGGAAAACCTAAAGTTGGAAAGAGTACCCTAGGGAACAGTTAAAGGCACTAGGAACCATTTTGGGAGACAAAGGCAAGAACCAAAGGGGATTTCATCATCAACCTTGAGAATCATAACTCCGGATCAGACCCTACGAAATCATAAGGCAAGTGGTTAACTTGCTGTAGCATTTATTTGTATTACAATTCATATTTATGTGAAGTGGGAATCAAAATTCGTTTTGCGGGTAAAGATGGTACAAAAATGGGGTTTTTGTAAATAAATCTTTTGATTAGAAATTGTTGTAGAGATTCATTATATAATCTAAGATTGATATGTACTGGTCAGATGTGAAAACCCAGACATATTATGAACAAATTTGAGATGGTAATTTGGTGTTGAGACGTAATTAATGAATAACTCGAGTTTTCCCCAATTCAGAAAATAGGAGAGAATGGAAATTAAACGGGGTTTGGGGACTTTATGGGGGTTCCTTATGATGTTCTTGGTGTATTATATTGATGATAGGACCTGGGTTAGACTGTAGAAGAAATTGGACATTTAAGGTTTTCGTCCATGGCAGAAGCAGGCCTTCGGAGAAGACGAAAACCTGTTTGATCGATCGATCGATGGCTGGGATCGATCGATCGATGGTCGAGGATTTTTGACAGGTCAGTCAGTTTTATTATATAAGGAAAATTTAATTAAAATTCTTTTCCCACACACTATATTTAGTGAGAAATAAATATAGGACATAAATTCTTAACAATTATGAGGGAGAGTAATTGGGATTTAGAGGAAATTTATGGGTGACACATTGTGGTTAATTTTGGAGAAATATATTCCAAAATATTAAATTTCGGATCGAATGGGCGAGTCCGGGTTGAGTGATACCAACGTAATTAAATTAATTAATGTGCAAATTAATTAATAATCTGAGTTGGACCATAAACTCAAGTTATGACGTATAGGTTACTGTTACAGGTTTAGTACACGGTAAAGCCGGGATTGTTTTATATATATATATATATATATATATATATATATATATATATATATATATATATATATATATAGAGAGAGAGAGAGAGAGAGAGAGAGAGAGAGAGAGAGGCTCTCCAACATATCTCACTTAACATACCTATTTTTCTAAAATAGTAAAAAAAATAATTTTGAGTTGACATTTTTATATGGATTCATGATATTTCAATGTGCCCCTGTAAAACTTTTGAGAGAATGCATACATATTTATTACTACAAGTTAATCATTTGCTAAATATTTTCCAAATGTTTTGGGCTCTAAACGTTGCTATAAATATTTTTAAAAACCTTTTAGGTGTCCTATCATAGGGACGTCAGACTTGACTCATTCCAGGGATCCGTTGGTGCAGCATATGTGGATGTTGAGGGAGTTTAATAGGCGCCTCATTCTTTTTCATTTCTAGTATAGACATTTTCTATCAGTTACTCGATCATGTTGCTCACAACTTTATTTAGTATTTATGTCAGACTTGTTGAGATTTATCATTATCTGTCTTTAGTTTTGTTGGATTTTAGTCGATGGTTTATTCTGTCAGATTATTTAGATGTGAATGGTTGATTTCAGTTAATTGTGATTGTTTAAATTATTTTGTTTCCGCGTGAGTATTTCATTAAATTAATGAAAGATAAAACTTAGCACCAATCTAATTTCTCACTTAGGTGGTTAGTAACTAAAAAGTCGACAGTGATGCTAAGAATGAATCAATTGAGAAACCTGTTCTAATTTAATTTAGGACTGATCACTTGGGGTTAATTAAGTGGGGTGTCACATATGGTATCAGAGCATCAGGTTCTAGTGTCCTTAGGATCTGTGCGGCTTACTACATTTCAGCGTAGCGTTTGGTTGTTATAGAGCCCTATATTAGGACTGTTATTTCATTTTTCGCTTTTGAGATATCGTTTTTCTGCTATTAGATTTTTTGTATAAATTTCGTACTTATGCGATTCGATCTATATTTAGATGCCACCGAAGAGACAGAGAGCGGAGAGGGATGAGGCTAGGGATGAGTTGAGGGAGGCTCAACAGGAGCCACAGGTACCGCCACCCCCACCCGAGTTGATCTCCACTACTCAGGCGGCAGTGATAGTGGCCCAGGCAGTTGAGACAGCGATGCGAGCTATAGCAACCCATTTTCCACAGCCCCAGGCACCGCCTCTAATGTCACTAGCAGTTTAGGCTCCAGTGGGACCACCTTCTTGGCATCAAGTTAGGGAGACCTTTCATAAGGGTCACCCACCAGAGTTTCGGGGTAGCACCGATGTATTAGAGGCCTATGATTGGAAGAAAAATATTCAGCGACACGTATGCATGCTGGAGTGTAACGATGTGCAGAAAAGATGCTTGCTACCTTTCGTCTGTCGGGGGTAGCCTTATAGTGGTGGGAGTCAGTTACTACTGCTGAGGAGAGAGATTTGATGACGATATCCAAGTTCTGGATGCGGTTTGACTGCAAATACTTCCCACCGGCGGTAGAGGTATAAATGAGGAAGAAGTTCAGTGAGTTAGTTCAGGGTGACCGTTCAGTGGCGGATTATGAGGAGGAGTTCACCCGTTTGGCAAATTTTGTGCCAAATGAGGTGAGAGACGAGGAGCGAAAGAAGCCGAGGTTCATGGATGGCCTAGCCTGGAGGATCAGGCAGCATTTGATTAGTAATCCGGAATTGGTGACATATATAGATGTTGTCAATGCCGCTCTTGTACATTGATAGGATCATTTATTCCATGCAAAGGGGAACAAGAGGGTAGGGGAGCCGAGCCAACAGGGAAAGACAGTTGTTGTTAGTGACACAAGTGGTACTCAGCAGTAGACTAGCAATCAGCAAGGGAATCAGGCTAAGAAATTTAAGCCTGGTGGGTTTCGATCGGAAGGATAGGGATTCAGGCAGTGTCACCCAGGCCCAAATCAGCAGCAGCAGGTTCCTCAGGCCTGTCAGGGCCAAGGGAACAATGGGGGAGGCCAGTAGGGCCAGCCACGCCAGGGCCAATAGGGACAACGACAGGGAGATGGTCAGAGATGCTGTTTTGTTTGCAGACAGCCAGGACACTTTAAGAGGGAGTGCTCGTAGAGGGGCAGAGGCCAACAGCAGGCTTCCTAACAGGGGCAACAGGGACAGATGCCGCCAGCAGCACCGGCTCCACCAACCCCACAGCAGTAGGGGCAAATGCACAACGGGCGTGTGTATAACGTCTGGGATGTTCCCAATCCTTCATCACATCAGGCGCCGTCAGCAGTTGAGGTTATATTTCTTATCCATGGTCATGAGGATAGGATACTTTTTGATACGGGAGCATCTCATTCATTCATTAAATTTAGATTTGCTAAACTGGTCGGGTTATTAGAGACCGGGAGTAGTCTCCATATGTGTGTAGAGTCGCCAGTAGGCAGCGGGGCATTGATTCACTCGATGTGTCGAGGGGTGGACATTTTTATTGGGAGACTTAGTTTAGCGGCGGACCTCTTAGTGTTAGATATGAAGGGGTACGATATCATCCTAGATATGGATTGGTTGGCAGGATATTGGGCGACAGTAGATAGTTACGAGAGGACAATCGTGTTCATCATTCCGAGACAGGAGATGTTCCTAATAGCGATACCTCTACCCGAGGGAGGGTCGCGCACACACTTGTATTATATCAAGGATGAGACATCACAGGAGGTGGTAGTTCCGTTGGATTCGATTTCGGTAGTGAGGGACTTCGAGGATGTGTTCCAGGAAATACCAGGGTTGCCACCTAGTAGGGAAATCGTGTTTGTTATCGATTTAGCACCGGGGACGAGGTTGATTGCTCGAGCACCTTATCGCATGGCCCCTTTAGAGATACGTGAACTGAGAGAGAAGATTCAGCAGCTCCTCGGTCAGGGTTTCATTCGTCGGAGTACATCGCCGTGGGGTGCACCAATGTTGTTTGTAAAGAAGTGGGATGGCTCGCTTCGATTGTGCGTGGACTATAGGGAGCTGAATAAGGTGATGATACAGAATAAGTATCCGTTGCCTAGGATTGATGATTTATTTGACCAATGAAGAGGGGCGTCTTACTTCTCCATAATCTATTTGAGGTCAGGGTATCATCAGCTGCGTATCCAAGAGGAGGATGTTCCTAAGACCGCTTCCCTGTCACAGTATGGATCTTACGAGTTCAGGGTGATGCCATTCGGGCTCACCAATGCGCCAGCAGTCTTCATGGATCTCATGAATAGGGTTTTCAAAGAGTATCTTGACCATTTTGTCATCGTGTTCATTGATGACATCCTGATCTACTCGCGCACTGAGGGGGAACACGCAGAGCATCTGCGTATGGTTCTACAGACACTACGAGATCACCAGCTTTATACCAAGTTCGGGAAGTGTTGATTTTGGCTGCGGGAGGTACAGTTTCTTAGTCATGTGGTGTCAGATCGAGGTATTATTGTGGATCTGAGTAAGGTATCGGCGGTGAGGGAGTGGGGGCAGCCCACGACACCGATCGAGGTGCGTAGCTTTATGGGATTGACAGGCTATTACAGGCAGTTCATTAAGGGGTTCTAAAAATTTACGGGCCCTGACAAATTTAACTCGGAAGGGGGTGCCTTTTATTTGGAGTGATCATTATCAATTAGCTTTTGACGAGCTAAAGGACAAGGTTACATCTGCACCCGTACTTGCTTTGCCGAGGGGAAGACTATAGTATCGGGTTTACACCGACGCATCCTTACGGGACTTGGGGGTGTGCTTCAGCAGAAGGAGAGGGATATAGCTTATGCATCCAGAAAGCTAAAGCCCCACGAGAGGAATTACCCCACTCACGACCTAGAGTTAGAAGCCATCATTTTTGCTTTGAGGATATGGAGAAATTATCTGCTGGGAGAGCAGTTCACCTTATTCACGGATAACAAGTCACTTCAGTATCTCTTCACACAGAAGGATATGAATATGAGACAGAGGCGGTGGATAGAATTCGTGAAAGACTACCAATTTGATATTCAGTATCATCCTGCTAAGGCTAATGTGGTGGCAGACGCATTGAGCCGGAGACCGACTGGGGAAATATCAGAGGTCTGGAAAGCGAAGTGGAGAGAGCTTCGATATGAGGATGATGTAGCGAGGGCCTTCATGTCAGCATTATCCATCACACCTGAGATCATTGTACGAGTTGTGAGGGCTCAGGCGGAGGACCAGATCTGTCGGGATAGGGTACGCCAGTTGTTAGCTGAGGGAGCAGAGGGTTATTCGATCAGCCCAGAAGGAGGCCTATGCCTAAATGGGAGGTTAATTATGCCAGAGGATGAGGAGTTAAGGCACGCTTTTATGACAGAGTCCCATGGTTCGAGATTTGCGGTACATTCCGGTGGGGATAAAATGTACCCAGATATGAGGAGACAGTATTGGTGGGCAGGAATGAAACGGGACATAGCAGAGTTCGTCTCGAAATGTACCACGTGTCAGTTCGTGAAAGTTGATCATCAGAGACCTCTAGGGATGCTACAGCCACTAGAGATTTCCGTGTGGAAGTGGGAGAGCATCTCTATGGACTTCATTACAGGGTTACCTACATCGCAGAGGGGTCACGACTCCATATGGGTCATTGTGGATCGATTGACCAAGGTGGCCCACTTCCTTTCGGTTCGTACAAACTTTGAGATGATGCGTTATGCGCAGCTATTTATAGCGGAGATTGGTAAGCTGCACGGGGTGCCGGTAAATATTGTGTGTGACAGAAACAAAGTTTTTGTGGCCCATTTTTTAGAGCTTTCAGGAGGCCATGGGCACAAAGCTACATTTGAGTATAACCTATCACCCACAGACCGACGGGCAGACTGAGAGGGTCAATCAGATGCTAGAATACATGCTCAGAATGTGCATTTTAGACTTTGGGTGAGGATGGGAGAGATATTTTCCTTTGGTAGAGTTCTCATATAACAACTCTTACCAATTCACGATTGGCATGGCACCGTTCGAGGCATTGTACGGGAGACCTTGTCGTTCACCCGCCTGTTAGTTAGAGGCGAGGGACAACAAGTTATTGGGGCCGGAGATTATCCAGGAGACGTCTGCTAGATAGAGATGATTCGAGGGGGGATTCAGATAGCTCAGGATAGGCAGAAGAGTTATGATGATGCTTCGCGGAGACATGTGGAGTTAGAGGTTGTGGATCAGGTATTAGTCCGGGTGTCCCCTATGAAAGGGGTGATGAGGTTCGGCAAGAAGGGTAAATTAACATCGAGGTACGTGGGATCCTTCCCTATTATTGAGAGGGTGGGACCGGTAGCATATAGACTGGGATTGCCAGAACATCTTCAGCGGATACACGATGTGTTCCATATGGCATCGCTGAAGAAATACGAAGGAGCAAGAGGGCCTTCTGGCACATTACACTCAAGAAAATTGATTTATAACCAGACATCCCATATGAGGAGAGGCCGGTGGCTATTCTGGACCGTAGTGACCGCAAGATACGATCCAAAGTTTTTCCACTAGTTAGAGTATAGTGGGGTCATCACAACGTTGACGAGTCTACCTAGGAGCGGGAGGAGGATATGCGGGAACAATATCCAGAGCTATTCACCACATGTACGACCTAATTTCAGGGACGAAATTCCTTTGTAAGGGGGGGAGTATGTAACACCCCGTAGTTTTATGCATTTAATAGTTAATTAATTCAGGAAAAATTTAAATTACTAGTGTGTCGTAATTTAATGAAATTTATTATGGATTTTTTATATAAATATTAATCGGGAGAATAATTAGTTAATATTTATGGAAAATTAATTTACTACGTAAATAGTAATATTTAATTACGTCTTAAGAGTATTAATGACGTGGGGTTTACTTATCTCAACTGGGAGTCAGTTCCAAACTAAGTTAGGTGGGAGATAAGAAATTTTATAAACTTATCCGGATGTCAATTCTGAGGACACGGTTGAATCCGGAAGGGCCAAGATAGTCGGAATAGAGTACCCGGGGGTAGTAAATAGGTCTTGGGATATTTTTAAGCATAGTCGGGCCCACACGGAGGTATTTGGGTCACTTGGACTTGGCCCATTAGGCTAAAAACGGGATTAAGCCTAATTACTTAATTAAAGAAAAAAAGGGAACACAAGATTACACTGTGAAAAACCTAAAGTTGGAGAGAGAGTACCCTAGGGAGCAGTTAAAGGCACTGGGAACCATTTTGGGAGACAAAGGCAAGAACCAAAGGGGATATCATCATCAACCTTGAGAATCACAACTCTGGATCAGACCCTATGAAACCATAAGGCAAGTGGTTAACTTGCTGTAGAATTTATTTGTATTACAATTCATATTTGTGTAAAGTGGGAACCAAAATTTGTTTTGGGGCAAAGAGGGTACAAAAATGGGATTTTTGTAAATAAATCTTCTGATTAGAAATTGTTGTAGAGATTCATTATATAATCTGAGATGGATATGTACTGGTCAGATGTGAAAACCTAGACGAATTATGAACAAATTTGAGATGTTAATTTGGTGTTGAGACGTAATTAACGAATAACTCGGGTTTTCCCCAATTCAGAAAATTGGAGAGAACGGAAATTAAATGGGGTTTGGGGACTTTATGGGGGTTCCTTATGATGTTCTTGGTGTATTATATTGATGATAGGACATGGGTTAGATTGTAGAAGATATTGGACATTTAAGGTTTTCATCCATGGCAGAAGCAGGCCTTCAGAGAAGACGAAGACCTGTTCGATCGATCGATCGATGGTCGAGGATTTATGATAGGTCATCCAGTTTTATTATATAAGGGAAATTTAATTAAAATTCTTTTCCCACACTTTATTTAGTGAGAAATAAATATAGGACATAAATTCTTAACAATTATGAGGGAAAGTAATTGGGATTTGGAGGAAATTTATGGGTGACACATTGTGGTTAATTTTGGAGAAATATATTCCAAAATATTAAATTTCGGATCAAGTGGGCGAGTCCGGGTATAGTGGTTGAGTGATACCAAAGTAATTAAATTAATTAATGTGCAAATTAATTAATAATCTGAGTTGGACTATAAACTCAAGTTATGACGTATAGGCTAGTGTTACAGGTTTAGTAGACGGTAAAGCCAGGATTGCTTTATATATATATATATATATATATATATATATATATATATATATATATATATATATATATATATATATATATATATATATATATATATATATATATATATATATATATATGGTGTGTGCATTAATATCAGTGGCTAGATATTATTATATATATACTTTAGTGCTATCAGGGGAGGTTGCATGTAGAGGGTGAATCCCCTAGCTTGAGGAGTAGGGCGAGTATGTCCCCAGGTCATAGCGTCCATTATATGGGTGAGAGGCATCTCACTTTCAGGGAAGTAATATGACCGCCTCCAATATTTATGTTATTAACCAAGTTAGCGAGCGATCATGACTTGGGGTAACTAAGTTATGTGAATACACCTAGTGGGATAGCACTTTAGAGAATATAGATTTGGTGAGTTATTACTCGGGAGGATGGTTATTATCATTTATTATTTATTATTTCAACATATGTGTGAATGTTGTAATGTGGTTATACGTATATAATGAGATAAATAATTATATACGGGTAATTTAATACGAGTCGTGAATTGTATTATGTGTATAACGGGTGTGAAAGTTATATGAATTTAAGAGGGAAAATGATTAATTAAGTTAATGTTGATAATAGCTTAGAAATCATAATTATTTCATACTCGGTTAGAGTAGGGTGGTTGCTAGGGGTTATATCGGTTAGCTAGTTATGGGATATATAATTAGGAAAATTAATTAAGGCGTTAGTCATGCACATTAGAGGAGGGGTGAGGATGTACTCAAGGGAGTGAGACACTAACTAAAATATGAAGAGCATGCATACATATTTATTACTGCAAGTTAATCATTTGCTAAATATTTTCCAAATGTTTTGGGTTCTAACCCTTGCTATAAATATTTTTTTAAAACCTTTTAGGTGTCTAGCCACAGGGATGCTTAACTTAACTCATTCTAGGGACCCGTTGCTGCAACATATGTGGATGTTGTGGGAGTTTGATAGGCCCCTCATTCTTTTTCATTTCTAGTATAGAAATTTCCTATCAGTTACTCGAGCATGTTGCTCACAACTTTATTTAGTATTTATGTCAGGCTTGTTGAGATTTATCATTATCTGTCTTTACTTTTGTTGGATTTTTTCCGATGGTTTATTTGGTCAGATTATTTAGATGTGAATGGTTGATTTCAGTTAATTGTGATTGTTTAAATTATTTTGTTTCCGCATGAGTATTTCATTAAATTAATGAAAGATAAAACTTGGAACCAGTCTAATTTCTCACTTAGGTGGTTAGAAACTAAAAAGTCAACAGTGATGCTAAGAATGAACCAACTGAGAAACTTGTTCTAATTTAATTTAGGACTGATCACCCGGGGTTAATTAGGCGGGGTGTCACACAAACAAAATGTGGAAAACTTATTGGGAGTCTAGTGTGGAGTTACAATCAACCGTCTGGGAATAATGTCATGGATATCTTGTGGGGAAGTTGCTATTTATTCAGGTAATTATGTCACAAATATCATGAAGACATTGCAAAATGACAATTGAAGTTGCAACAATTCAACATTAGGATACGAAAAATGATGAAATTTTTCGGTATCTAGACCTTGAATAAAACCTATATTTTTCTAAACAATTATTTTTATATGAGGAATAAAAAATTGATGGTTGTGCAAGTGTGTTAACTTAAATAAACCTAGAAGAGGGGGGGGGGGGGGGGGTGAATTGGTTTCTCAATGGAATTAGCCAATTTTGACAATTTTTTAAATTTCTTTTAAATTTTAGCATTCCTAGTTAAACATACAACTAGATGTGATGATGATAGATAAGTAGATCTGAAATTGAACCAACCAAATAAGAAATCTAAGTTAATTTAGACAAAAATTAACTAGTTGAAATTCCTAGGTTCAATTTCAATGAATCTTCATTGATCCAATCTATATTTAGCAAATGATAATTAAAGTAAATAACACAAATAACCCACAAGATAAATTTTTGATGAAAACACCCCACCCAGGGATAAAAAATCTCGATGCATCGCGATCTGTCATTCCACTTGAAAAGATTTTATAATACATGAAGATACCTCTCTTTTCTTCCCAAACAATAAGTTATTTGATGAAAATTGAATTCTCCTCCATTAACATTGAGTTGACAAGCGAGGAAGTCACATTCTCCGCCTTAGAATCGCACTATGCTTTAACTCCCCAATAACTCAAACACCCATTTTAGATATTATTGATCGTAAATTATGATATGGATCAATTAGATTGTATCTTGGCTAAGTGACTCTAATCATTAAACACTCTCAATTCCTCTTAAAAACTACATCAAGTATAGATAGAGGCTTTCTCTCAACTATGAAAGGATAAGTGATTTTATTGAAACATATGCTATTGATATGCTCACAAACTCGAAAATACTCTATCAATATAGGAGAAGTATAATAGAATTCAAATTTTTTGAATTGTAGGGAACCTTTTATAGATTTTTTTTGCAAATATGGCAGCGTCGTGTGCACGGCTAAAAACATGTTCCTGCGCATAGTTTTTTGCACTAGGCAAGTCACACAAAAAATATGCAGTCGTGTGCATGGGCACGAAACCGTATTGTATGCACGATTTTATACCCTTCCCTAAAATCTTGCGGATTGTATGCATGGCCTCAAATCATAGCCGTGCGAACATTTAGTGCGTAAAACAAGTTTCTTCCAATATAAACTATCCTTTTCAAATAAAAACTTTCCATATGGTTAAACACTAAACATATAAATAAATAAAGTCAATTTTTCATTTTAAAATAACGTATTTTCAAAGTTCAATAAAAAAAAGTTTGTGTCGTAATCAAGAATTTTTGGGTTTTGTGGGGTTTTCCACAGAATAGCCAAATGGGGAAATTGGAGATGTAATATATCTTGTATTAGGTTTCATCATAGTTTGGTTGGCTAATTCCCGTGACAAAGTATTGAGTAATGCATAAATAGATCCAAAAAGACTAATTACCCATATAGACGATAGATTGGGTGAGTCTTATTTATTAGAATTTCTGAACCTTGCAATTAAAGATCATTCAAGGCATCTCTACCTTAAAGCTTACACATTCATTTTCTAAAGATTAAAGATTATATCTTTTTATGGTATTTTTTGGTTGCATTGTCTCAATTCTTATACACACACATACACGCTTATATTTTTGTGATCAAATCGAGTGAAATTTTTCCAAAACTCATTGCCATGTACGGTTATATAGATGAACCATGCATTCTACCTACAAGCGTGAACACGATTGGGTTTTGGACCTGTGCGTTTGGCAGCATGGTTTAGGCATGGATAACTTTCGACCTAAAATCGTGCACTCGAACGTAAAACCTAATCGTTCACACGTCATATACATTTTTGGGACTTATAATCTCATTGCCTAAAAGCGTACGCACGGTTGAGATTTTCCCTGTGCGCACGACTCTCACTCTTTGTGCATGAATTTGTCTACTGCCTAAAACTGTGCTCACTGTGTTTTTTTTTGTTTTGCGCACGACACTGCCAGGTTTTTACAAATTTCTAACTCTTTATGCGTGACTTTGGCTACTGCCTAAAACTGTGGGCACCGTAGTCTTTTTTGTTATGCGCATGACACTGCCAAATTTTCAAAAATATCTATAAATAGTAGTTTTTCCATTCCATTCCATTTTATAAGATCCTTTTCCTGATTACTTCTCACACCTAGACAGAATATTTTCGAGTCAAGTGATCAAATAATTACTTTTCAAATTTCAATTCACTTGATCCACATAATTTTGTGAGAAAACCTTCGATGTATACTAAATTAGTTGATTATGAGATTTTGGAATGTTTTTAGTTGAAAAACCATGTAGCCCACATTCAATTTTACCATTTCTAATTTGAATTCAAATATCTATGCTCTAGATTTAAAATGAGGTGAATTAGCTATTGGGGAGTTAATTTGTGGTGTGATCCATGGATGGAGAACGTGAGTTCCATGTTCACTTAATGGAGTTTGAAGTGGATCGCTCATTCAAATGGGGGAGAGTTTCAACCTCCATAAGTAATTTCTTATTGGGGAACAAGAGAGAGGTTCCTTCTTGCATTTGTGTAAAATTACTTTTCAAATAAAGTGAGAGACAAGGATCCACCAAGGTGTTTTCACCCCTAGGTGGGATTTTTTTACATAAATCTTATCTTGTGCCTATTGTATGATTGTTTGGTTCTCATATACATTATTCAATCACACACACACACACACACACACACACACACACACACACACACACTTTGATCTAAGATCAGATCTAACATGATTCGTTGGTAAATTAAAATTAGGTCTTGCATCTAGTTAATTTACATAATTAACTTAGGTTTATTACTAATATGATTAATTAACTTAGATCTAGTAGACCTCTAACCTAAGTGCATGTTAACTAGGATTGACCTAAATATTGGCCAAGGAATTTTGAAATTGGTAATTTTCTCCTTAAAACCTATTCACACCCCCTCTAGGTTTATTTGAGCTTACCACTTTGTCTAAAATGCATCGCCCTAAAAATAATCCTGTTAGACTAGCATGGCTACAAGAGAGAATGTTTGCTAATAGTCAATCCCTTTATTTTCTAAGTAAAATCTTTCACAACAAGCTTTTCCTTGATGGTTTACACCTTCCCATATATTTATCTTTCATCTTTTTGTAGGTACCCTTTCACTCGATGAGTTTGATCCCATCAACAAATCTACAAGATACCAAAACTTGATTTGAATAAATCAAAAGCATCATGGTATCTATACTATCCAATCAAAGGTAAAAGTCCTCATCTCTGAATGCCTCGTCGTAATTCCTGGGATCTGGTTCGTATTCCCCTGGGATCTCACAAAAATATTCACCCCAAAATAATAACCTACTAGGATGTATCCTGATGCTCCCACTATGATGTGGCACCACTTGTGATACAATATATAATTGAAACGTGTTACCAAATCATAGGTAATTATCCCATTACTACTTGGTAATGCATTATCGATATTAGGTTGTATTTCGTCATGTACGTGTGGTCTAACAACACCGATAATATGATATTCCTTTTTAATGTATTGTAATACTAGCTTACTCCTGGGCCTTTGGTTTATTATGTAATCCTTTTTCAACAACTAGGCATTGATACAATCAATGACCTTATTGTGTTTAGGAATATGATACATTTAGTACCTTTGGGATAATCAAGAAAAATACATACTGTAATATTTTATTCTAAATAGCTTGTCTCCTTCTACAACATTAGTGTCGGGAACCCCCAGATCCAAATATGTCCTTGAATGAGCTTGCTCCCACTCAACTATTCCATGGGAGTTGAAGAGATCAATTTAGATGGAACTAAATTCAGAATGTATATATACATCTCTTAATGAAAAATTCCAATAAGAATGTCCCAGTCCTGAATAACTAATCACAGATCTTATCATATTTAAAAGAGTCTTATTCCTTATTTTTGCTACACCACTCTATAATGGAGTACTCGTTTCATGCAAATGGGATATAATCCCCACCACCGATAAATCATTCCTAAAATCTTCCAAGAGGTATACACACCAATAAGCAGATCATGAGGTTTGGATTATTTTACCTCAACTATACTCTACCTAAGTCATCTACACTTTGATCTAATCAAAGGCTTCAAACTTGTGATGCAAAAGGTAAACATATCCATACCTTGAGTAATCATCAATGAAATCGATGAAGTACTTAAATACACCTCTTGTTCGGATAGTTATAAGACCACACAAATTGAAATGAACTATTTCCAATAAATTTTTAGCTCTAACTTTTGGTCCTGAAGGCCCCTTGGTCATTTTACCTTTTAAGTGGGATTCACGAATTGGAAGTGCCTCCACTTCCAGTGAACTCAATTTTCCATTTTAAATCAATCTTTAATTCCTTTGAGAATAACATAATCTAACTGATATAAGTGCCAAGATTGTGTTTGGTTTAACTAAGAATTCCATTGTACAAGAACAAATAAATTATTTCCCATTTTTGATAAAAATAATTGAAATAACTGAATATCCATTCATAATCAATCTAAAAACCGAAACAACTTTTCTTCTTAAACCATGTACATACAATAATTTTATGATTTTATCTTTGTCTTAACCAAAGTCTAAAATAGATACCCTATTACTAAAATCATTGCCTTATTCTTATTGACAATTATTAGGAATATCCCTCTTTTAAGTAGCTGCATAGTTACTTAACAACTCTACAGGATATACTAAGCTAAACCATTCCATCAAATCCATACACAAGAATCAAAGTATAAAAATAGATTAAACGAGAGATAAAAAAGAGATAAAGATTTAGAGTGGTTTGGCCATGGAAATGGGCCTATGTCCAACATTAACCCTTATTCTCATTATATACATGTAGTAATACAAGTGTGGTGGGAGGGTTGGTGTTGGGGGGGGGGGGGGGGGCTTATAGGCGTACAAGAATAGAGAAATATGATGAAAGCATAACATACTAGTTATGTGTAGATAAGGTTGCAAACTCTATACCTTAGGCTGAGGGAGGCTGCGACCAATAATAGTTCAGGTGCTATAGAAGATGCTCAGAGTGTGAACTTCAATGTAGAGATATGTTAGAGAGAATTTAGTAGGAATTTGTTGCCTAAATGTTGCTTGTCAAATGAGGAGGTGAGGGCCTATGTATATAGTAGTTGGAGGGAGTGTCACATACATGGTTCATGTGACTCATGGATAAGTGTTGTTGACATGGAATCTTTCTAGAAAGAGGATATCTGGCAGATTATTGATGACGTGTCATGGTCTGTGGCCTATGCATCTGGGGATGTGGATATTGTGAGGCCGCGACCTATCAAAGGCATAGTCCTGGCCATGTGATGAACCGTGTCATAGCATTTATGACCTGTTTGTGCACCAGACCGTGGTCTTAAATATGTAGAGGGGGAATGGAGTTATGTCTGTGGTTGGGTCATGTGTAGACTGTGTCCTTCTTTGTAGGCCAAGGCCTCTCTATCAGCACTTAGCATATCTTTGCTTTGCCTACGTGGGATTCTATGACACCTGTCGGATGTCTATTGGTAGACATAATTTGGGTATAATGGAAGCCCCCAAGCCTAAGTGCTAAGAGGTAAGTGATTTTGCAGTGGGGTTTTATTTTTGTTCGCGGAGCATTATCTTGGGGCCGCAGCCATGTTGTTATGAGTGCTGTGACCTACTCGTTCAGGCGTTCCAAATTCTGATGTTTTAACTTTTCGTACCCACTTATATAAATTCTTAGCGGTTGTGTCCTCATTACCTTGTTTCAAACTTGAGAGAAATATTTGAGGAAATTTTTAACAGAATGAAGACGATTTACGGTGACTTTCTTTGTGACCCCTTTATTTGATTTTTCAGGTTAGATTTTACTTTTTACTTTGCAATGTTCTCTACTAATTTACCTACTATACTCGCCTTCTTTTCCTTGATTTAAACCTTTTAAAGACCTCATGTAGACCATTAAAATGTGTAAATCTAGGTTTTATTTTTTCGGATTTGTGTTGTTAGATGTCGATTAGGTTTTTATGTTTTCTGTATTTAGCTGGAAATCAATTGGTATTTTTAAGGATTTTTATGTTAATCACGCCTTCAATTGTTATTAAAAGTACCTAACCTATGAAATCATCAACAGGCAATGAATCAATCCATAGAGATAACCCTTGGATCGAACCCAATTTGCGAATTGGATTTTTTGAGTTTGGTTGGTTTTGACTATTTTGGGATAACTGTTTGGATTTGACTAGTTTTATATGGATATTGGGTGTTGATTATAGTAGGCGAGTGATTTTAGGTAGTTTTGAAAGTGCGATAGACCCCCAATTTTAACACCTTATTACAAAAAGGTAGTTTCCTTTTTAAATATGTGGAAGCGAGAGATGGTTCAATTAAATAAATTACCAAATTTTAATTTCTTTTTAAATTTGAAATTAAACCAAGTGAAATATGATGAAACACACACACAATTTTATTTTCACTTAAACACAATTAATTCATCTCAGATCCTAGAAATTTACCTAAGTTATATTTGCAATATTATTACGTTAGGCCAAACCAATTAACTTAATGACTTGAATTAAATATACATTGACATTATCCAAATTAATTTAGCACCAAATTAAACATAAGTAGTGATTAAACAAAATTTTATCTTTTTACCTAAGCATGCGTTCTAGGTGAGTTTTGCAAAAGATAAAATAAACAATGAATCACTACGCCGCGATGTACGAGGAAAAACCCACAACGGGAAAAACCTCGGACGGCCCTAGACTTAAGTCCACTAAGTATGGTTTTACAATTACAAGACATATGACTTACTTCCTCGACTCGACCCCTTTCAAGCCTTGACATGTCTTCTTGTAAACACCTCCGCCTAGTCAACAACCCTGAAGCTCCACCAAAATCTTGGAATCACCAATGAGATATAGGTACACCGTCAACCACACATGGTGCCTTTCACCATGTGAGAATGCCATAGCAAAACAAACTTCTTCTTCTTTGAGGGATTTAGAAGAAAACCTAAACGAACTCTTCAATAGGTAGAGTAAACCGGTGCCAAAACTCTCCAAGCAATGATATATCAATAGGTACTTGGAATAAACTAAACAAATGGGCGTGTATGTATTTTTTTGGTGAATTTAATCCATAAAAATCAAACACAAAACATGGAACTTTTTCTTAAAAGTTTTGCTCTAAAAGACTCTTAGAATGTGAAAAAGTTATCTTAGAAAATGTCTTTCCTGCACTATGTAAAGGTGGTAAAAGTTAGTGGGCAAACTGGGAAGTTATAAAAAACTGTCAAAAAACTTCTCGAAACTGAAATTTCGTTAGAAGTTCGTTCGAACGAGTTTGAGTTCGTTCGAACGAAACTTCTAACGAGAAAACATAAACAATTTCTGAATCTCGTTAGAAGTTCGTTCGAACGAGGTCGTTCGAACGACTTTTCTAACGAGATTGCAGGCCATGATTCTAGATAATTTCAATACGAATGCGTGGCCGCCAGTTTCGTATTTTTCTATTTTTTTTTGGATTTGATTTGATTTTTCTACGGAAAGGTGTCCGAAATAAAAAAATACTAACACCCAAAATAAATTTCCAAGCTCCTATATATATATATTAATGCATTCATACCTTTAGGAGACATTGGAATCCACATGTTGATGACGTGAAACTTGGCACGAAAATCGTCAATGATGTTGTCTTGAAAAGTAATGCCGCAACGTCTTCAACTTTAACTTGTCATAGGCTTGAAGGATACACTTGAACAATATCCTATGACTTAAATGTTTTTGTCCGGAATTGAGCCAACACTACATTATGACTCAACACAAAGACTTGTGTCCTTACAAATCTCCCCCTTTGGCTATTCCGGGACATAAACCAAACAAAAATGCTAAAGGGCCGTCAAGCTCTACTAGACTTAAAAAATATGCCTCCCAAAATAAAAAAAACATAGCTTGACTCAAACAACCCAAGGATCAATATCTTTGCCGACGATGAAAGTTGCCACTTAGAAGAATTTCTGCACACTTAAGCAAACAATCAAACGCATAGGGAATATAAAAAATATTAAATGTAATTAAGATAAATGCCCCCTAAATCAATTCTCCCCTTTATCAAACAAATGGCCGACTTCGAAAGAAGTCTCCCCCTAAGATAATAATTGGATTAGATACCATGTCTCCCCCTATCATTCTCCCCCTTTTTGTTCAGGAATAGACAAAGGCTAAAAAATCAAAACAGTAACTTATCTCCCCCAAATAAAGCATATACACCCTCTAAACTAAGCAAGGGATAAAAGAATGGGATAACAAGCTAAAACATGTAATTGTGCATATAGTGATGAGAACGTTAAACCATATGAGCAACAAAATTTCAACTAATCCAAACAATAACATCGGATACCAACTAGGATGCAATAAAATGATACCAATATGATATATAAATTATTTAGCATGTGATATCAACAAAGAATGCAATAAGATGGATACCAAGTATGAATTAAAGCATATATGGATTAGAAATCAAAGCAAAGACTAAACAAAAACATCAAATATATGTATACATAATATATATCAAAGAGACTCAAGTACACATATATAGATATAAACACACAAATGACACACACTAAATATAATAGGAGTCTTTCACACTCGTATGGCAAAAATGTGTCATATGGAAATGGAAGTGTTGGGGTGTGAACTAGTAACGATTAAATTTAGACCCAATCACTTAAAAATATGTTCACGGAGTTCTCATTCGATTGCAAACTTCATCACATTTAAATATAATCTCATGTGACAATATAGATTGAACTCAATGAACAAACATACACAATGCATACAAGCCTAGCATATTGATGATTCTACAAACCAATAGAGTCATGACATGAGATACGCAACTAGGATAAACGGATATTGTGAAAACCGTTGATATACCATCCAATCTCCCTCAATAAGCATTTATATTAATTTTGAATGAATATGTCAATCAAACATAGGCCTTGGCAATTATTTTTCTTTTTAATGCGATATTTTCTATTTTTAGGCCTTTGGACCACGTATTTCTTTTTGGTCCATTCAAAACGGTGGCTTACAATCGCAAAGGATCACTTAGTCTTTTCGGAGCCCTTCCCCGTGCACATTTTTATTTATCATGTTTTCACTTTTCACATAAATCTCACGTGCAACGGATTTTGACATGCACTAGTCCTCCTAAGTCACAAATATGTAAATGACAAGATTGGAAGTAGAACACTTCACAAAGCTCAAATATACATATGAAGTTAAAATTTCAAAAGAGCTCGTGCATGTGTGAGTAGAGGCATATAAAAATAGAATCCATTTAATCAACACAAAATCCAACTACTCCATGTAAACATGGTAAAGAACATAATAAGGATTGACAATCTAAACCAAAAGTTCTAGACACATGAGAGCGTAAAATATGGGATTCAAACACAAGTGTATTCCATATAAAGTGTGTCAAACTAAAATACACACAAAATAAAATCTTTTTGAGTTTTTGAAATTTTTAACCAAAAATAAAAAATATATACTCAAAAGACAAACAAAAATCATTTGAATTTTTCATTAAGCTTAAATTACCAAGAGATAAAATCCAAATGATAAACAAAAATCTTTTTGTATTTTTCATTGAATGCAAACAAAATGAAGGAAGTATAATACAAATGATAAACAGAAATCACAATTCTAGCATGTGATAAGCATGGAGCATAGACTAGAAAATGATTAAACAAGCATACATTTAGCATGTGAATATAGCATGAAGTACAAAAGCTAAAGTATGCAAACACTAACACATTCATCCTTTAGATTTAGCAAGGGAGGAAGCATGTGAGAGTAAATGAGAATCAAAAACTCCATTTTACAAGGAAACCAAGTCGGATTCCCTAACCCAAATTAATGAAGAATGACTATCTTGGGGTGTAGGAATTTTAACTACCTTGGTTGCTTTACGATGGGATTTTCTAGGAATACGTTTAAGATCAAAACAAAATTTCCTAAGATGACCTTTTCGACCACAATGTGTACAAATAAAAACATGTCGAAAAGATTTACCTAAGGAGTGATCGCTAAAGACTTTCCTAGTAGATTCTCCGAAAACATTGGTTTTGGCGTTATGAGTAAATTCATTACAAGTATTGAAGCCTAAACCACAAGTGTCATTTTTAATTTGGACCGGTCCTAATATTTTATCTAATTTTTCCGAACGACACTCCAAATAAAATTTGACATTACTAGAGTCTTTTAATTTATTTTGCAATTCTAAAATGTTCGACTCTAATAAAACATTTCGCTCTTCAAAAGCAAGAAGCTCATTTTTCAAGGATTCCATTAAACCCCTAAGGTTATCTCTCTCGCCTTCTATATATTCAAGCTTCTCTAGAAGAGCTTTCTCTTGTGTACTAAGGTCTTCAACCAACATACTATTATCAATGACCTTGGCATGCTCTTTCAAACTATCTTCTAACTTCAAATTAGCTCTTTTCAATTTTATAGATTCTTTATAAAGTTCTTGAAAAGCATTTTGAAGTTCACTCACATTAAACTCTTCTTCATTTTCACTCTCTCTTTCTTCTCCACTCTCACCATCATAAAAAATAAGGGAATCAAAAACTTTGACCTTGGAAGTGTCATGTGTTAAAGTTTCATCAATCGACGAGTTCTCACTATCACTCACATGACTAGCCATAAAATCCATAAGGTTGGGCTTAGTGGGAGAATCGGGTCCCTCTTCCTTATCACTATCACTAAGGGTCGCATTATATGAAATGGGTCGCTTACCCTCTTTCCTTAGTTTAGTGGGGCACTCAGAAGCCTTATGGACATAACCTTCACAACCAAAACACCTATTTGGCTCATCCCTATTTAATTGTTTATTGATAGGTTTAGGGATCTTCTCGGTTTTGTCATACTTAGAAGTTTCAAATTTTTTAAAGTCATTTTTCAATTTATCTTTGTTAAATTTAAGAAATTTTCTAAATTTCCAAGCAAACAAAGCCATGTCTTCCTAGTCACTATCACTCTCGCTCTCTACTACTTGTTTGACCTCTTTTCGGGCTTTTAAAGCAATGCCCTTTTCAATTTTCTTTTCGGTTTTAGAGGGAAACATGTCTAGTTCATAGGTTTGTAAATCACCTATGAGCTCTTCTAATTTCATAAAGGCTAAAGTTGGTAAAGAATTTAAAACGGTCACTTTTGGAATAAATCTATCGGGACGGGACCTTAAAATTTTCTTTACTACTCGGTTGTCGGGTATTTTCTCTCCCAAGTTAAAAGATGAATTAACAATATCGAAAAGTCTAGCATAAAATTCATCAAAACTTTCTTTTTCGTTCATTTTGATAGTTTCAAATTGAGTGGTGAGGTTTTGGAGTTTCGAAGCTTTAACGACACTAGTACCTTCGTGGGTGAGTTGTAACATATCCCAAGCTTCTTTAGCGGTCTCACACGTCATAATGCGTCGGAATTCATCAGATGTGCAGCGCTAAACAAGGCATTTAAACCTGGAGAATTAAAATTAGAACGTTTAAATTCACCCTCACTCCATCTATCGGTCGGTTTGGGAACACGCTCATTATCTACTAAATGAGTAGGTGGGGACCACCCATTAATAACAGACATCCAAACTCTCTCGTCGATAGATTTTAGTGTCAATTTCATTCGCACTTTCCAATACGCATAGTTAGAACCATCGAAAATAGGAAATTTTGAAAATGGGGAAAATTCCATTTTAGCCAAAAATATTTAAAAGATCTTAACGAAGTAATTTATCGTTTTTGGCTCTGATACCAATTTCAAAGTGCGATAGATCCCCAATTTTAAAACCTTATTACAAAAAGGTAGTTTCCTTTTTAAATATGCGGAAGCGAGAGATGGTTCAATTAAATAAATTACCAAATTTTAATTTCTTTTCAAATTTGAAATTAAACCAAGTGAAATATGATGAAACACACACATAATTTTATTTTCACTTAAACACAATTAATTCAACTCAAATCCTACAAATTTACCTAAGTCATATTTGCAATAATATTACGTTAGGCCAAACCAATTAACTTAATGACTTGAATTAAATATACATTGACATTATCCAAATTAATTTAGCACCAAATTAAACATAAGTAGTGATTAAACAAAATTTTATCTTTTTACCTAAGCATGCGTTCTAGGTGAGTATTGCAAAAGATAAAATAAACAATGAATCACTACGCCGTGATGTACGAGGAAAAACCCACAACGGAAAAAATTCTCGGACGACCCTAGACTTAAGTCCACTAAGTATGGTTTTACAATTACAAGATAGATGACTTACTTCCTCGACTCGACCCCTTTCAAGCCTTGACACGTCTTTTTATAAACACCTCTGCCTAGTCAACAAACCCGGAGCTCCACCAAAATCTTGGAATCACCAATGAGACATAGGTACACCGTCAACTACACATGGTGCCTTTCACGATGTGAGAATTCCGTAGCAAAACAAACTTCTTCTTCTTTGAGGGATTTAGAAGAAAACCCAAACAAACTCTTCAATAGGTAGAGTAAACCGGTGCCAAAACTCTCCAAGCAATGATATATCAATAGGTACTTGGAATAAACTAAACAAATGGGTGTGTATGTATTTTTTTGGTGAATTTAATCCATAAAAATCAAACACAAAACATGGAACTTTTTCTTAAAAGTTTTGTTCTAAAAGACTCTTAGAATGTGAAAAAGTTATCTTAGAAAATGTCTTTCCCGCACTATGTAAAGGTGGTAAAAGTTAGTGGGAAAAGTGGGAAGTTATAAAAAAACTGTCAAAAAACTGCTCAAAACTGAAATTTCGTTAGAAGTTCGTTCGAACGAGTTTGAGTTCGTTCAAACGAAACTTCTAACGAGAAAACATAAACAATTTCTGAATCTCGTTAGAAGTTCGTTCGAATGAGGTCGTTCGAACGATTTTTCTAACGAGATTGTAGGCCATAATTCTAGATAATTTCGATACGAACGCGTGGCCGCCAGTTTCGTATTTTTTTGATTTTTTTTGGATTTGATTTGATTTTTCTACGGAAAGGTGTCCGAGAACAAAATCTTTAGAACTATGAATTCAAAAAAAATAACAAAAAAATACTAACACCCAAAATAAATTTCCAAGCTCCTATATATATATATATATATATATATATATATATATATTAATGCATTCATACCTTTAGGAGACATTGGAATCCACATGTTGATGACGTGAAACTTGGTACGAAAATCGGCAATGATGTTGTCTTGAAAAGTAATGCCGCAACGTCTTCAACTTTAACTTGTCATAGGCTTGAAGGATAAGCTTGAACAATATCCTATGACTTAAATGTTTTTGTCCAGAATTGAGCCAACACTACATTATGACTCAATCGAAGACTTGTGTCCTTATAAGTTTGAAATCAATTTGGATTGAACCTGAGTGGATTTTTGGGAATTTAGGCTAGTTTTGGGACGAGAACACGAATTATTGTTCGTGGTTGTTCTTGGCCAAAATGCTAGTTTCATTCCCTTTTGTGGTTGATCTAATTAGAGCATTTAATTAATGAGCCCATGCATTTGTCTATTCTTGCCGTGGCCTTTGACTTAAGTTTGTGGTGTTGTCTTTGAGGGTTGTGGCCTGAATCATTAAGACATAGCCATCTGTGGACTTTTACTATTTTCACTTGAACATCGAGACCAACCTTAGGTATTTGAATATAGTCATGCCTTTACATATTTTGTGGTATATGCCACGAACACATGGGTGTTCATGACCCTTGCCAAATTTTATACTCAATTTTTTGTGTGATGTTGTGACCTTTTTCATGTGGCTGTGGTCTTTGGAACTTTTGCTTCCTCTCTATTTTTCTTAGAATGTCTATGACCCTTTAACTGTGGAGCTCCCTCTTCTTTTATATGTTCCTCCCGTGGCCTTATGTATTAAAATACTTAGAGAATTTTTGGATCAGGAATTTGGTTGTTCCTCCTCCAACGACGTTATACATATAACCATTATAAACAAGTGGACCGTGTAGGCTAAAGGGGTTCCCAACCTGTATATGCATAGATTTTGACTCCACGGAGTCTTCTAACTGTAGGGATCCAATGGAGGCTGCAGAAGATAACCATCCAGTTAAGGAAGATACCTGCTCCACAAATAACCAACCACCAGTTGAAAGAAGTGCCACTGCTCCGATTGGAAAAATACCTATTACGAAAGTAAGGGGTGCTGAGTCTGGGACGTCCAACCGTAGTACTGAGGAAATGAGGGATACCACAACCCTCAATCATCCTTATATAATTAAAAGAGGAATGGTTGGTTAATCTGGTTGAGGTCTATGAATTCCCTTAAGGGATAATTTGTACTATGCCTTTCGCGAACCAACAGTCCGTTCTGCGGTCCCCAATGATGGGGTCTACTTCCCTCTGCATGCCTTCCTTCTAGGACTAAGACTTCTAATGCTAGTGACAATTAGGAAGATTTTAAAGGTGATGAACCTAGACCCAACCCATGTTGACCCTAATGGGTGGAACGCTATTTGGTAGCCTTGGTAGTTTGGCAGAAGAAATTTGGAAGGTATATTACATCTGCAAAGTTCTTTGACTTCTACAGGCCAAAAGAGAACTCCGTGGAAAATCCGTGGTATTATTACATGGGACTACCAAATGGTGGTATGTACCTTATGAGGGGGTGGCCTTCCAGTACCAAAAATTGGACATTCAAATATTTCTTCGTTTCTAGTAATAAGTGGGAGGTACACACCAAGGAGTCTGAGAGAGAGAGCTCATAGACTTCTGCAGTTCGAGGGACATCCTAATATGTAATGTAGAATAAATTGGATAACTTATCCACGACACTTCTATCTCATACTTAAAATAATATTGACTTAAATTATTTTTTACAATCCATTAAGGTTTGACCCCTAACAAGTGTCAAAGGAAGAGGATTGAGGACGATGTCTTAATTCCTGACAAGATTTTTTTTTGCTATGGTTGTCACTCTTAGGAATTTATACGATCTTGGGTATGATACTGCCCACATTGCACTTGTGAGGCAAGCACTAAAAGGTAACCAATTCAACTTCATAGACTGGGGCCTGTATTATTATTTTTAATTTGTAGTTTCTCATTAACTATTTGCCAACTTTTATGCAGGTTCCTCCACGGATGGACATCCAATGATGGAGATTGATAGGGAATTACTTCTTTTCTAGTTGGACGAGCTAGAGGGGGCATACCAAATTTGAATGAAGCTCCATAAAAGGGTAATGGAAAAAAGAGAAAGAGAGTGGTAGACAAAGGTGCTGCCTGAGAAGATGATGTCCCCCTTGGGACCTAAATTGAGGGCACGACCGATGAATCAAAAATATCTCTTTTCGATGATGTCGAGGTCAACATATCCAATGTTGGGTTGGTTTCCCCTGCTAAGGAGAAAAATAAAGGACCAACCAACTATGGCCATGTCAGTATATCTGCGTCTCCGCCGCAGATGGCTATTCCAGTGAATGCAAATGTCCTAACTTTTTAGAGTAGGGTCGTTCCTTCTTGTTCACAACCTCGTATAAGGTCGATAAACCCAAAATATCCATGGCACACCACTTCTGCTACGGTGCCCTTGATGAAGGGGGTTATGTACCTTGATGGCCTCAAATGTATGTTTGATGAAGACACTAAGGACTTGGAGTAATAGACGATCCACTGTCTTCTTCGGGTAAGTTTTTCCATACAATGAGCCTCCACGACAGTTTTAAATGTTCACTATTTTTATTCTCGTTTTCTATTTCTTCTAGGCCATTGATGCTACCATGAGCCAAAGGGCAAAAGACTAAGAGCTCTACAATCTTCATAAGACCATAAAGGTGTCCCTCCAAACTTAAGTGGAAAGCTCTAGGGTGTCCTATTTTGATGAGGGAAAATTTTTTTTGTGACTCCTTCTTTTCAGGCTAAAAGTCTTGATGCTGTGGAAAAGGAAAAATAGAAGCGAAGGAAAATTTTAAGCAGACTGCGAATCCTCTGAAGGTTTTTGAGGCAAAATGCCTAGACGCTGTGAGACAGGCCGCACTAGTGAAGATAAGGTTAGCCAACTTGATGTTAAGATACATGCCCAAACCCAATGCCATACTACGACTATAAAGAGGATGGCCGATGATCATGTTATAGCATTGAAGGAAGTTGTTGAGGATGTCGTGACTGAATTGAAGACTTCTAGGGACTTCTTCATTGTCCAGAAGGAAGTTTATATCCGTGGCTACAAGGATATAAGGCATACAGTTTCCAAAAACTACTTAGAGGCCAGGGAAAACATCTTTTATTCACTGATGCAAAGCACACTCAATGTGTGGAAGAGCTGCAGGCTACTAATAAGCTGGTATGGAAATAAAAGGAGGATACTGCAGCTGTATCTCTTGATGCTAAAGAATTAGAGACTACCCTAGAGGATGAGGATGATGGTGGTGATGATGAGGACGCAAAGTCATAGACTTATTTCTTTTGATTGTAACTATTTTTATTGAACAATGCTTGTGTAAAACTCTTTACTGGAATTAATTTTATAGATTGCAACCTTATGTGCCTAATTATTTTGTATATTTCATCTTTAAACTTCATTGTATGGTAGATTTATTTCTTATTATTTTAGTCTTATAATTTGAGCATGACTTAGTTTTAACTACTTGGTTTGACTATTGTCGTAACCTTAAAAATGAAATGTTGGTAGACAATACTTTTGCGGACTTAAGAGGAATAATGGTCCTATGCTTTATATATTATTGTTTATATTTTTTGCATTCTTCTAGCTCCTGTAGTCTTCTAGGGCCCGAGGCTTTAGATTACCCTACAAAAACCTGAGGGATAGTTTCACCACTTGCTTTAGAGAATATTTCACGGACCAAAGGGGTATAGTGGCCACATAAGGCTTGGTATGATGTCTTTTGCAAGTGTTATTTTGATTTTGATTATTACTGTAGCCTTAGTAATGCGATCTTATCTAAAGGCTTCAGGTGATACTTTGTGGACTTGGAGGGTATAGTGCCCCCCAAGGCTTTGGTCATGATGCTTTTTTAGAGTTGCGACCATTAGGATGATGTCTAACTTCTTTGGTCTTCCATTGCTACCATGGTCTTCAATCTTTTCAAATCTTCTAATTTTTTGGGGTAGTGTTAGGAGACCTCCAAGTCTATATGGGGTATTAGGAGCCACCTAAGGCTATATGGGTTTAAAAATCCCCCTAAGGTTATGGGGATGCAAGAAGCCACCCAAGGCTATGTTGTGCTATTTTGGAGTCATCCCCGAGTCTTTGATACAAGACTCACTCTAATCAGGGAACTTCCATTGTAGAGGATCTAACCAGAACCACTATCGCGAGGTTCTTTCCAGTTGGGATCTCAATGTGGACTAAGTCTGATTTATTGACTTAGGTTTTGTTCTCTCCAGGCTATCAGCTAAGCTATGTTTCTCAGAAGTCTGCTAGACCTTTTCTTCTAGAGGCTAAGTTCTATTTCTTAGAAGTTTATTAGGCCTTTTTTCTTCCCTATTCGCGGTAGCTTCAGCCTCCGCGACTATTGATTGGGTTATTGGGCATTTTTGCCTCCTTAGCTACGGTCTTCTTGTAACTTGTTTGATTGTTGCTAGGTTTTTTGTTAAACCTATTGAACAAGAATTTATAATGACATTAAAGTCAAATGTAAAGTTTCATTTATATGTATATACATAGGGAATACAAAATTGATATATAAGATGTGGCTTTGCAATGATTTGTAAGAGTACAAAATACAACTTCAAAAACTTTCGGAAGGCTGCGGCTGCTTTTTATTCAATTGGAAGCTTCATCTTTTGTGAATTATTATAACATTCCTTGCCTGTAAAGACTTTCCATCTTAATCTTTAGGCTTAGTCACTTGACGGTGTTGTGATCATGATCCTTATTGAAATCAGACCACTTAGTTTTATCTCGCCTGCTATTAGGAAATTTTGACTTACCTGGCCATTTGAGGAGGTTCTTTCCTTTGATGCTAGCTAAAATATCATCGAGGTCATAGTTTAGATGGGTGAACTCATCATATGGATTTTCTAGGCGGTCGTCATGCTTCCGTTTCTTCCTTTCCATTGATTCTGCCATAGTCTTCATCTTAAAGGCTACATACCCAGACTTCATCACGGGGTCTTCGGCCTTCAGTATGTTGGTGAAGGCTGTAGACTCAAGCATCATAATCCTCAATTCGAGGATATTTATCTAGTCTTGTAGGGAGGCCTAACCCTTATACAGATAGTTGATGCACCTCATCACGTGGGCTACGCCTTCATTCTGTTAGGCTCCTGATCCTGAGCTACCTTCCATGATTATTCTCTTTAGATTGTTAGATCTTTAGAAAATATTTTTTATGAGATGAACTAAATATAGTAAGAAATCCAAGTTTCATAGATTTAACAGAAAAATGAAGAAGATATTAATAATGGGATGTAACCTTTCATGTTGAGGTCATGGCATGCTAAGCCAACAAAGTATGGGGTCATGGCTTTTGTCCTTTACAAGGAGTTTTTTCTACCGTGATTGATATGACCAAGCATGATTTTCTACTGAGATGGTTCTATCTGGCAGACAATTTTGCCGAATACATGCACTTGGTCGGGAAACTAACCGAAAAGTTAGTAGAAGAATCTTAACCTGAGTAGTTTATCGATCCTTAAGGCTATAGCCTTGTCGAATTTCGCTCATGGAATTATCGATTTTCAATCCTAATACCTAGCCTAATGCAATTTAACTCATCCCGTAAGATATAAAGCATGTTATCAGGTTTTCTGAGCATTTCATGGTATCTTTGGCCCAGTTTTGATAAAAATAATTAAAATAATTGAATATTCGTTCACAACCAACTTAGAAACCGAAATAACTTTTCTTCTAAAACTAGGTACATAAAATAATTTCCCAATGTTATCCTTTTCTTAAACAAAATTTAAAATGGATACCCTACTACTAAAACCATTACCTTATTCTTATTGCCCATAATTAGGAATATCTCTCTTTTAAGTAGCTGCTCGATTACCTGAAATCTCTATAAATAATTGCAGGCCTAACGGATATACTAGGATAAACCATGCCATCCAAGTCATACACAATAGTCAAAGTATAAAAATATATTAAAAGAGAGATAAAAAGTGATAAACACGAGATTTAGAATTGTTCGGCAATGGGCCTATATTCACTATGGATCATGATTCCTATTATATACATATAGTAGAACAAGTTTGTGGGGACTTAGAGGCATACAAGATGAGAGAAGTGGGATCAAATAATAACATTCTAGTTATGTGTAGATTAGGTTGCGAATACTAGAGCTTAGGCCTAGGGAGGCCACGACCAATAATGGTTTAGGTTCTCGAGAGAATGCCCGGAGTGTGGATTCCAGTGTAGAGTGAAGAGAATTTGGCAAGGCTTCACTACCTAAATATTTCTTGTCAAATGAGGTATACATGACCTCTATTTATAGTAATTTGAGGGAGTGTCACGTGACTTATGGATAATTATTGTTCAGATGGAATCTTTCTAGTAGGTGGACATCTGGCAAGTTATTGATGGTATGTGAGGGTCTACGGCCTATGCATATGGGGATGTAGAAACTACGAGGCCGCGACCTATCCAAGGCATAACCTTGTCCTTGTGATGTATTCATGTCATGGCATCCGCAACCTATCTGTGCAATAAGCCTTGGTCTTGAATGTGTAGATGGGAAATTGAGTCATGCTCACGGCTAGGTCATATGCAGGACGTTGCCTTCTTTGTAGGCCAAATCCTCTATGTTAACACTTAGTATATCTCTACGTTGCCTATGCGGGCTTCCATGACACGTGTCAATGTATATTAGTAGACATATTTTGGGGATAATAGATATCCTACTACTTATATCGTTGCCTTATTCTTATTTTCCATTATTAAGAATATCACTCTTTTAAGTAGCTGATCAATTACCTGGAAACTCTACAAGGAGTTGCAGACCTAATTTGTGGCTACTGAGTCTACACACCAGGTTCTTGTAGACTGTACCATAAATCATGCATTTACTTTTTGAGAATAATAATTACCTTGTCATTTTCCTTATAGTGCTAGGAAAATCAGACATGTTGCTATTATTGTTTTTAATTGCTTTTAGTAAAAACATCGGCCTTTCGACCTTTTCTATACTCCCTGAGGAATATGAACTTTCTTAACCTCGTACTGTTGTCCTTGAGACTTAACCTTCTACTTATACCTTCCTTATGGGATAAAACTCGGGTGTATCTCAACAACTAACACTATACTTTGGCTTTTCATGATGCTCACTGTTGCATTACAAAATGGATCTAAATTTCTTCATCTATTTCTATCAAAATAATCCCTTGTTCACCTAATGATGAAAATTATTTTACAAACATGATTCTTACTTGAGCACCATAAGTCAACATTGGTGTTTACAAATTGACATGTGTTCCTTCTTTAAAGTTAAACATGTGCGTACATAACTTCCTCGTTTAGGGGACCAAGCATATATAACACTTAAGTAAAGAGAACTAGTAATTAAGGATTTTAAAATATTGTGATACCTTGATTAATTCCCTATTTTTAGGATTAAATACAAAGCTCACATAAGGAATTAGTCACATCAGGATTTTAAAATATTAATGGGAATCGTGGGAAAGTTGACTACCTTCTTTAGTTAGAATAATATCTAATTATATTTTTAGCCCTTGAAATTTATTCCAATTAATTTTTTTTTACTTTAAGACTAAGACAGTGAGTGAAAGTTGAATCCATTTATAAAATCTTATAATCATCCTTGAAAAACTTAATTTCCAATGAAATATGCGAGAATTAATATTCAATTAAATTTTAATTTGGAATTTCTCTATCACTAATTAGAATCAATCTCGTCGAGCATCCTAGGTTCTAAAATTGAACTTGAGGGTATTTTTGAAAATTATTTGTTTAATTCTAAAACCTTGAATTGAATCATTGATAATTTACAAATACTTGTACAAATTAAATATTTTGGTCTCACTATTTTAGTTTTCCAAAATACAAAATCATTTTTAACTAAAATAAAACTTAAGACTCATAATTTAATTTATACCTTAAATTAATTTCCTGATTAAATTCAATTTTAGAACATAATAAATAAAAATTATATTTTTTAAAAAAGGTTAGTCTCAAAATTAAATCCATGGTCTCTATTAAATTGGATGTTCCTAATTAATAAATTAATCAACACACAAATTATGCAATGATTATTTAAGATACGATAGAGATATAAATAAATAAAAACACACGAAATTTTATATCAAATTAGACACTAAATACACTTCAATCATGGCCACGAATTCTTCCTTGACTAGAGTCCTTTTTAGGTCAAAATTCATTTGAAGAAAAGTCCATCACGAAACTGCCACTAGAAGAGGTAAAAGAATATTCAACTAAATTGCCTCCTTTCCTATGTGTATACCCACAGTCGTGTAAAAATCAGCTGCTCCCAGTCGTAGTCGCACTTTCTAATGCAGTGGTCATAACCATAATGACCCGCGATCTTAAAAAGATCCATCCTACGTACTCGTGGTTCCTTTAGGGTTCTTGGTACTTTTTTTAAAATTACCCTATTTTGACCTTTCAGTAGCCTAAAAAACTCCATTAAAGATCCTCCACTCTTGATTAGTATGCCACTGAAATTCATGGGTCTTCCACCATGATCAAACCCAATATAAATGTAGGACTTCAGAATGTAAAATCTATCAAATCCCCTCTCAGACTCGTTCATTACATCTATTTTTTCAATAATAAAAAATTAACCTTATTATTATAACCAAATAGTTTCTAGGAAAAGTAACTATATATAAACCATCACAGGATCCATTCACATAACGTAAAAATATGTGATCATGATAGAGGGAGTAATAATTATCCTAAAAAACTATGTTATTACAAAACATATACATCCATGCATATAATTTCTTACATGTAACCTAGTGAGAAACCTTATGTGTGATACCGATTTAAATAGATATGCAATTTCCAATCACAAACTTATTTAATTAGAGTCAATTTATGAATCAAATTAATTCAACCCTTAAGCTCAAATAACTACGTGCGTGCAAATGTGTTGTAAATAAAGTATGTGACACAAATTTTAGGAAAAATCCCCGCAGAGCAAAACCTTATTATTTCTAGAACTTTGACAAGTTTAAAAGACCATTGACTTACATACAACTTCCCTCAAGTGTAACTCACGATGTCTTCGTCAAACCTTCAAAGCAATGGCTAGAAATCAGCAATGGTTCACACGCAGTCTTCAGCAAAGAATCAACACATAGAAGATCCTCAATGACACGTAGTCATAAAATTTATAGTGACTCACTCCACAATAGCACGCAACTCTCAGTTGTAGAGATCTCCCCACAAAGAATGAAACAATAGCAAACTATGTTTTGGTTTTCATAAAACAACTCAC
Source organism: Sambucus nigra (assembly GCA_949130495.1). Taxonomy (NCBI): domain Eukaryota; kingdom Viridiplantae; phylum Streptophyta; class Magnoliopsida; order Dipsacales; family Adoxaceae; genus Sambucus; species Sambucus nigra. The sequence continues at coordinate 329,346,600 of OX422221.1, read as the reverse complement.
ACAAAAGCAATTGGGATTGTGAATTGTAAAACAAAAGTTATGAACCCTCGAATATGTGTTGGAGAATAAATCAAAATGTATTATGTGAAAACTAGTATTTCTCCACATGAAAATCAGAAGCCTGACACCCTTATTTATATTAAAAATCAAGGCAGTGACGTGTCAGCTTAAAACACCTCTCGTTCGAACGATAAGCGACGCCGTTCGAGAGAAACTCCATCTCGCTCGAATGAGATGTGATGTCGTTTGAACGAGAGTCACTGATCCCCTTAAAAAATACTTTTAAAATTTTAAATAACTTGGAATCCTCAAACTTTAAAACTGTTCACGGGATCAGGAGATATTTATCCAAAACTTTTATGATTTTGAAAAATTAAAAACCATTTAAAATTATTTCAAAAATCATTTAAACTTTTATAAAAATATCCCATCACTTTTAATGTAAAATGTAAATGGAACTTAAAAACATTTTACCAAATTCATCCTTGTTGGGCTTGAATGTTGAAGTCTCTTTGAAATTCGGATTCGTCTTGTAGATGTGAGCTTCTCAATTCTTCGACGACTTGAAAACAACTTGTAGCGGTATACAACATACTAAATTGTGACGGACAATGTCCTTAAAAATCTCCCCGTATGTCTATGTCGGTACAAAATTGTAATACCTTGTATTTTTTAACGACTTTTAAAATGGGACTAATTAGAATTAATTGTGATATAATTGGAAATTAATCCAGATTTAAATATTACTCAAGAATAAAGTAATACGTGATTTGTGTTGAATATTACTTAGTGATTAAAGTAATATATATGATTATGAATTTACAATTTATTATGACTTTATAAACTTGTCACGAATTATGTGTACGACAACTATGGTAATTAAGTCGGGACTCGCATTTGAGTCGTGTTGGGATTAAAATTAAATGAAATAAAAGTGAATTATTTTTATGTCATCCGAATGGTCATTTTGACTGAGCCAAAGTGTCTGCAAGGGTTCAAATAGTCGAAAAAGTCTACTTAGGTGTTTGATTTGGGTCTCGGGGCACTTTGAAATCGAAAGCACACCCCGGAGGGGTATTTCGGTCATTTTACAAGGGAGGTGAATAGTAACTTCGGAAATCTGACTTTATTTTAGTAAGGGATTAGAGAGCTTAGGTTCATTCACCAAAAATAAGAGAAAAATGTTTAGGGGAGATTGAGAGACTTTCTATGGGAGAAGAAGAGACTTTTCTAGGAAACCAAAGGACAACCACCTTGCACCACCAAGAACCACCACCACCACTGCCGAAAGTTGGCCGAAAAAAGAGAGGACCACCAGTAAAGTATCATCCCCAATGGATCAGACCTACAATCTAAAGGCAAGGGATTAATTACTGCAATCTTAGCTTTTATATTATCAATGTTAGGATAGTTAGGGAGAATTCTGAAAAGTTGCATGATCAAAGATAAATTTGTGATAATTTTAAATGGATATTTGAAATGGATATTATCTAGGACTGATCTCTTTTGACTATAGAATAAAATCCATGAATTTTATATTATCTTGTGAAGAAATCTAGCATTTACACTCTTATTGATGATTAAGTCAAAAATTAGAGTTCTTGAGAATAAAATGGAATTTGAGTAAATTGATTCATGTTAATGACGTGTAAATCATTTTGGATACTTTAGAACTTATTCATATATGATGGTATATGATCTGGATATCATGAGACTAAATTGGGAATCATTTGATGAAGAAAATTGGAGTTTATATGATGTTCATGGATAAATATAAAATATGAGTTTTTTGAAAATAGTACGTTTTAAATCCAACCTTCTTGATGATTTTAGGTGGTTGGATTTTTAGAAATCATTTATATATCTTGGTTTATCATATGGAATGAATATTGGGGAGTTTGAGATTATTTGATAAAGGTTTTGATGATTAAAAAGAAAAACAATGCAGAAAACTGGGCAATATCTGGTCCATCGACCGATCGACTCAAGACTGTCGATCAATCGACTGATCGATCGATCGATTGATCGATCGATCGACTCCCCCTAGAAATGTGAAATATTTTTCTTTTTAATTGTTGATTAAATTGCAAACTTTGAGGAATCTTTGATGATGATTAAATGAACATAATGGGACTTAAGGAAGGGCAGTAGGATATACTTAAGACCCGAAAAATATTATTTTGGGATTTTGAATGAGGGGAAATTAACGAGTGTTAATTAAACGAGTTATTATCGAGACTTATATTATTAAGGGTTTAAATCGGATAAATAATAATTCAAGGTTAGGACCAATAGTAAGAGAGTCATAAATTACCGGTATAACCTTAGGTATAATTGGGATTAACCTTAAGAGGTGGAGTAAAGGGTTAAAAGTGACTTAAGGGTCATTGAGAGTTAAACTTAATTAACGTGAATTTAATTTGTAGAAATTAGGGAGTCATGATGACATGGATTTGTAGGACATGATGTTTACCTAATGATTTTATTTGAGGATTAAATGATCACCATTGTGCGGTTAGATAAGTTCGAAAATATATACTTTGACGATTAAAGTCATAATTGAAAAATACGTAGGATATTCGGGATATAATTATACTATGTACGGGATTTATTATATGGGTTGTGCGTATGCCCTATGGTTATATATAGGTATGATGAATACCCATTGTTATTATATATATAGGTGAGATGATTGCCTGTTATTATCATATGGTTGTGTGAATACCTTATTGATGTTATATTTATATAGGTGTGATGAATACCTATATTATTATTTGTATGTATGACATACCTACGATGCTTGCTATCGGGGTGGAGGTTTCGCATTGTGGACGGTCTTATCCTTGTGCACCCAATTGGGAGGGATTTTAGATTCGTACCCTGAGCATAGGACCTTGGACACGTGCTATCGGTGTAATGATAGTTTCGACGATTAAATGGGAGCGTAGGTATATGCGTGACCCATTTGGCTGGGGAGTATGCTCGCCTCCAATATATTTGTGTTATGATATGATTCGTGAGAGATGCCGAATCAATAGTCCTCTATACAGTGACATTATGTATCAAAACATGATAGCAGAGTATGCATGCACCACAGTTGTGACTGGGGATGTGTCGTATTAGTATATATATACTTAGCATGATTATACATACATACATATATATATATATATATATATATATATATATATAAACTGTGATGTAATCTACTGTGTGACATTGTAGATGTAGAGATGCAATTTCTGTGTGATATTGTAGATTAAAAATATAAACTGTGATTTAATCTACTGTGCAATGTTGTAGATAGAAGTATATAATGAAATTCGAATTGAATTAAATAAGTGAACACTTAATTCCAAGGTAGTAACAAGACTAGTTCATATTAAAAAGAAATGAATATAAATAATTATATTACGTATGGTATGGGACATATGGGTTTATGATATGGGTTAGAATTATGTTGTGGAAACTAGTTAGGAGGGAACCTTAACTAGGAAGATAATAAGATACGATAGGTGTGCACTCTAGATGGGAGGTAATAATTCTCAAGAGAGAGCCCGAGAAACTAACATGTACCATAATAAATACTTTTTTTAATTGTTAAGCACTTGTTATTTTTAAAAGCTTTTACAATCGGGCTCTGACCCGTTTCCTTGCATATTCTCTTCTCTACTATATCTTGTACATCAGGTATCCAACAGTAGGGATGCCTAGCATAGATTATGGATGTTCCGATGGATTATAGCTACTAGCAGAGATGCGGATTTTGTTTAGACGCTTTCTTTCTGTTGATTCACTCATCTGTAGCGTCTACTTGATTTAGGGCATGTCGCACATGATTCTAAAGGTTGTAATTATTTATGTAAGCAATGTGGATATCAGTTTTATTTAGTGTAAAGGTTATAGTTTCACTAGAGAGTTATTCCAGTGACATTTATTCTTCTTGTAGTTAATTTAGTTATGATGTGTTGTTGCATATTATTATTCCGTGTCGTGGAATGATTTTAATTAAATTAAAAATGGAAAAAGATTTACACACTTAGCTTAATTAACTATTAGGTGGTTAATAAAGAAATCGTTTTCGACAGTGATGCTGAGAATGAACCAACTGGATATTCTGATTCAATTAAATGAAGGGCTGATCACCAGATATTTAATTAGGCGGGTGTTACAAAAATAAAAATATCCGAATTATCAAAACCAATATTGACCTATACAAATCTACCCTCCTATAAATTTAAATGTGGAAAGATAAACTGACAAGTCTTCAAACTTTTTCAAATGATGCTTCAACAATGAACTTTTCAAAACTCCAAGCTTTTCTCATCAGGGTGTGCAACCCAAAAATCTTCAATTGTACCTACACACATGAGACAAAGCAAAACAGCGTGACGTATCGAGTTTGAAATGATATAACGCATAAACATGAAAGCATGATCAAATCTCCCCCATACATAAACTCCCCCATAATATCATATCATAATTCATTCTCCCCCTTTTTATTTGTCCAAATTAGACAAGGAAAAGAAGAAATCACATAAAACAACACGGAGTGTCACGGTAAACCAAGGCAAACAAAATATTTTTGAAATTTTCAATTTTTTATACAAAAATGCAAAAATGATGTTATAAAAAAACAACACCATGAATTTTTACTAAGACAACCAAATCGTGGAAATAGAATGAATGGGTGTGAACAGATTCGATAAGAAAATCAACTCAATCATATCATATGTGCAAGATGGATAAGTGTACTCCTAAAGAATGAACATAAAAAGTAGTCCTTTGGTGAAAAATTATTAAATTTAAATGACATCGTCTTAATCATATCAACAAATCAAAGTATAAATTATTTCCACACCAATAACGTCCAAAACTATGCAATGCTTTTTCATGACTTTCAAGGACGTGAAAACCGTATGAAATTCCATCCAAACTCCCTCATTAAAAGATAATTCTTTTATTTTTCTTATGAGGTGATGAAACTAAAACTTATTGGCCCATTTTTGGCATAATATTCTTTTTATTGCCATACAATTTTTTTTGGGATCTTTTAAACCTCATTGGACCCCGGATAATTTTCAATTCCTCACATTTTTAGGTCCATTTAAACGATGGTTTAATCGCAAAGGATAAATGAGTACCTTTAGTAGCCATTCATCATTTTTCAAAATAAAACACACAAATCTCACAAACGGTTTAAAATATACACTACTTTTAGTCCAGTTTTATCGCATTTGGTTCGTTGTATAAACAAAATTGAGATGGAAACACTCAACCAACATGTGATATATAAGCACAAAAGTCAAAAAATCCATGAAATTGTACAATAAAGGACAAATAGAGTCAATCATGTAGAAAAGATCAATTAATAACATCTCAATGGCTCCAAACATTGTAAAGCACGTGAATGACACAATATACTGTCTCAAAACACTATCAAATAGTCACGTGGATATGGCATGAAGTTGTGACTTGGTCATCCCAAGTGTATTCATACAAGGTGAAACAACATACAAAACTTTTTTTGGATTTTTTCAAAGTTTCATAAAACAAAAAATCTTTTTGTATTTTTGTGACACCCCGTCTAATTAAATATCGGGTAGCTACTCCTTTATTCAAATTAAAACAAAATGTCAAGTTGGTTCAGTTCATAGCATCACTGTCGAAAACATTTTTTAAACCATTACTAGCCACCTAATATTTAAAAAATGAGTTGTCAATTTTCATTAATTTAGATTAACATGCAACCAAATAAATTATGAATTAATGATACCACAGTCACAGTAGAATAATAATTAAATAAAATGAATCTGGAGGAACACCCCTGGTTAAATAATAATTAAATAATTAAATAAATAAATTATAGACACATCCAACCTAATAACAAAATTTTATCCCAAAATTTAAAACTTAAGTATACCTGGCAAAAATAACTCTGGATAACGCTCGCGCATCTCGTCCTCGCGCTCCCATGTGGACTCCTCGACATTATAATGTCGCTACTGAACACGTACTAACGGTACTATCTTCGACCTCAGTTTTCTCTCGCCGTGGTCCAGAATAGCAATCGGCCCCTCTTCGTAGGAACTATCAGGCTGAAGATCGATGTCCTCTAAATCAATATGGGTATGGGCCAAATCGTCCCTAAGATATCTCCTTAGCGAGGAAATATGGAACACGTCATGAATCCTATGCAAGTGTTTCGGTAACCCAAGTCTATACGCTACTGGCCCAATCCGCTCGATGATAGGAAATGGGCCCACGTATCTAGGTGCCAATTTCCCTTTCTTACCGAAACGCATAATCCCCTTCATCAGAGATACTCTGAGTAACACCTGGTCCCCCACCTTGAACTCTCTAAAGAATCTTTTAGCATCGGCATAACTCTTCTGTCGGTCCTGAGCTACCTGAATATCATCTCTATCCTCGCCGAGGTATCCTGAATCACCTCCGGTCCAAGAAGCTTGTCATCTCCCACCTCTAGCCAACATGCTGGGGAACGAAAAGGTCTACCGCATAACGCCTCGAATGGATCCATGCCAATAGTGAACTGGTAGGAGTTATTATAAGAAAACTCCACTAGTGGAAGGTACTGCTCCCAACCATCTCCAAAGTCTAGTATGCTCATACGCAACATGTCCTCTAATATCTGATTCGTCTGCTCGGTTTGCCAATCTATCTACGGGTTATATGTCGTACTCAGCCCCAACTCTGTACCCATAGCTTCCTGGAAACTCTCCCAAAATCGTGAAATAAATATCTTATCTCGGCCAGACACGATATTGAGAGGCACCCCGTGAAGTCTCACTATCTTCGCTATGAAAATTTGGGCATACTGTCCCGTAGTGTAGTCTGTCCGGGCTGGCAGAAAATGAGCAACTTTGGTCAACCTATCCACGATTACCCATATGGACTCGTGACCCCTCTGTGATGTAGGTAACCCCGTGATGAAGTCCATGGAAATTCTCTCCCATTTCCACATTGGAACCTATAATGGCTGTAGAAGCCCTGCCGATCTCTGATGGTCCACCTTTACCAGCTAACAAGTCGCGTATTTAGAAACAAACTCGATAATATCTCTCTTTATCCCGCTCCACCAGTACTGTCGCCTCGTGTCCTGGTACATTTTATCCCCGCCAGGATGTACTGCGAACCGTGAACCGTGAGACTCTATTATTACCTCGTGTCACAAGTCTTCCCCTTCCGGAACGACCAGTCTCCCATTGAAGCGTAAGCCCCCGTCTGAACTAATGGTATAGGACTCGGCTCCCTCTCTTAGTAATCGAACTATCTGCTCTTGACAGAACGAGTCTTTTTCCTGGGCCTTTATCACTCTCGTAACGATCTGGGGCGTAACAATCATCACAGACATGAATGATCGTGCCACTGCATCCTGGTGTCCCAACTCCTTCCACTTTGCTCTCCACACTTCGTCCACCTCACCTACTGGCCTACAACTCAACGCGTCTGCTACCACGTTAGCCTTCCCTGGGTGATATTGGATATCGAACTGATAACCCTTTACGAACTCGAGCCACCTACGTTGATGCATATTTAGTTCCTTCTGCATGAAGAGGTACTGTAAGGACTTGTGGTCCGTGAACAAACGGAATTTGTCCCCTAGGAGGTAATGTCTCCAAATCCGAAGAGCAAATATGACTGCTGCTAACTCCAAGTCATGGGTACGATAATTCTTCTCATGAGTCTTAAGCTTACGGGAAGCATAAACTATAGACTCCCCTATTGCACTACACCTCCAAGCCCTTATAAGGACGCATCGGTGTAGACTAGATACTCAACTCCCGGTCTGGGCAATGCTAACACTGGAGCTGAGATCAACTTGTCCTTTAACTCGTCGAATGCTAATTGATTGGCATCGCTCTAGATGAATGGCACACCTTTACAAGTCAGATGTGTCAAGGGACCCGCTATCTTAGCGAAACCTCGAATAAACCTCTTGTAGTATCCTTCTAAGCCCAAGAAACTAGGTATTTCAGTAGGTGTTGTGGGTTGTCCCCACTCTCTCACCGTCGATACTTTCCCCGGATCAATTGATATCCCCCTGTCTGAAATGATATGCCCCAAAAACTGTACCTCCTTCTGCCAAAACCCACACTTCTCATATTTTGCATATAAATCGTTCTGATGTAGCGTCTGCAAAACTTGTCTCAAGTGCTTGGCATGTTCCTCCTCTGTCTGGGAGTAAACCAGAAAGTCATCAATGAAGACGATGACGAACTTGTCTAGGAACTCTCTGAACACCCTATTCATCAAGTCCATAAACATGGCTGGGGCGTTGGTTAGGCCAAAAAGCATAACCCGGAACTCATAAGAACCATATTTCGTCAAGAAGGGAGTATTCGAGACGTCCTGTTCCCTGATACGCGATGGATGGTATACTGGTTTTAAGTCAATCTTTGAAAAGGAGGTGGCTCCTCTCCACTGGTTGAATAAGTCATTGATTCTTGGCAATGGATATTTACTCCGGATTGTAACTTTATTCAACTCTCTGAAATCAACACGCAATCGTAAATGACACGTGAGCACTCTCAGCTAGATACTCCTCCTGATGGAGATTTTACCAACAGCTTCCCATTTTGGAATTACTTCTCCGAAGGTTCGATAGGGTTAGATTAAATCATTCTAATAATCGTAGCCATAATCCTCCTTGTTGCTTCGACTTATCCACGAGGTAAGGAATTTTGACAACACTTAAGTTATCGTTTCATTTGCGTTATCGTAGCCATTATTAAGTGTTGTCAAAATTCCTTAATATACGTTTGGAGGTACAATACTTCATTACCACGAGGTAAGGAATTTTGACAACACCTGTGACCCTGATGTTCACACTTATAACACTGACCCTAGAACCGTTCCCTTTTTAGGCCTTGTTATCCTTGCTGATTAGGACGAGGTTTATTACAAGCCAAGTCTGGGCAGACCCGACGTGTATGGCCATTTCTCCCACATTTAAAACACCTCTTGGTGGTAGTTCTCTTCTCCTGGCTTTGTTAGATCTGGTGAGTTTGGCCATTTCTGCCATTTCTATTGCCCCTCTCACGACGACCTTGAGACACTTGTCGTTGTGGCGGTGTTTTCCCTTTGTTGTTAACTTTAGCAACGTCATGTTGATCAACTTCTCTCGTTCTTTTGCCACCTGTAAGCTTCACACTGCTACTTTGGTACTGTAATATTGCGGTAGTCACTTCTTGTGCCATAATTTTCGCTATCTCAGTAATTTCCGTTCTTTCTTGGTGTACCTGAGGTACTCGTTGGTCTTGACCCGCCTTTGTTCCCTCAGTAGCGTTGGTTTGTACCTCTCTCCTGAGCGACATCTGAAATTTCAAATGAATTATATAAGTCTATTGACCATACATAACATTGTAGCAGAAGAACGTAGTCTACAAAATGGAATCAAGGAGTACAACAGTCCTAATAATAGGGCTCTATATCAAAAGAAGCTAAGCGAAAACATAACAAGCCGTATAGATCCTAAGGACACTAGAACCTGATGCTCTGATACCACCTGTGACACCCCGTCTAATTAAATACCGGGTAGCTACTCCTTTATTCAAATTAAAACAAAATATCAAGTTGGTTCAGTTCATAGCATCACTGTCAAAAATATTTTTTAAACCATTACTAGCCACCTAATATTTAAAAAGTGAGTTGTCAATTTTCATAAATTTAGATTAACATGCAACCAAATAAATTATGAATTAATGATACCATAGTCACATCACAGTCATAGTAGAATAATAATGAAATAAAATGAATCTGGAGGAACACCCTCCGAATAATCCGGATAGTGAATAAAACCAAATATAAAGTCTGAATAACTAATTAATTAAATTCAAAATTGAAATAGAACTGAGTAACAAGCTGTCTCTAAAAGAAAAGGGCGACATGCCCTACAGATGAATAAATCTGAAGTGGAGTCAATGTAGAAAGTGGAGGCGTCTACTATCGAGGTCCTGTAACTTCCACAGTAGCTACAACACGTCACTGGAATGGAACTCCTAAGCTTGGCGTCCCTGTGGCTGGGCACCTAAAAGGTTTTTACAAGAAAATAGATTTGAAAGCAAATGGGTCAGAGCCCGATGGGAAAATAGTTTAAAATATAGCAAGTGTTTAATAACATTAAACAGTGAATATAAAATACATGTTAGTTACGTGCACTCACATGAGTTACTCACCTCTCAACTAATTATGCACACCTAACGTATCCGTAATCCGTCCTAGTTATGCCGCTAACTAACTAGTCTAATTCACCACCTGACTTTACGTTATAATATGAGGGTCAAAACAAGACATTCTAATATAACCTGTGCGTGTCTTCCTTTTTATTTCTCAGATTTTCTTATAATAATTATTATGTGAAATTCTCGCTTTTAACTCTACTAAAAAAAAATGTCACAAGTATTCACACTTACACTTAAATAAAGGGTCTATTTCAATTACAAGTATATTAATTTAAACATAAATATACAATTAGGGCACCCCTAGGCTAAGTTGCGGTGCACACATACTCTGCTATCGAGTCCCGGTACATCACGTACATAAGGACACGTATTCCGAATCTCTTCGGAACCGTCTTAATAAGTAACAATCACACATAATGGAGGCGAACATAGTTCACATACCCATGGGTCACGCACATACCTAGGCTCACATGGTCAGCTGACGTATTAACTCACAAATAAGTCATTCACAACCCTATGTCCTTAAGGTACCAATCTAAATCCTCCCATAGGCACACAAGGATTAGATGGCCTAGTTCGAAAGCCGACCTCCTGTGATAGCAAGTATGGTAGGTATGTTATACACATAAGTCCATATACTAAGCATTCACAAAACTTAGATATCTTAAAATATTAATAAAGGTATATTCTACATCCCTATACCATTATTCCAATTTGTACATTTTTAAGTCTCCGAATAATATACAATATAGACCGCCGACACATCTCACGTCATAATTCCAAGTACTTAAAGCCTAACCCATAAAGGTTACCAAGTATCTTATTATTTCCACATTTAAATCCACTATTCTTAAGGTCCTCAATTTCTTCCACTAACCTTATATTATCCACTATACAAAGTTTAATCAATTAATCTCAACTCTAATAGTATCTCACTCGACGAGCCTTATTAGGTTTTATATAATTCCCAAAATTGAATCCTAATTATACTCCGGTCTCACAAACACACCTACTAGTCTTCCTCAAGACTAATAGTGTTCACAAAGTTCCCAAAAATAATTCTCTAGGGTCGAAATTATTAAAATTCAACAAAGGAAAAATATAACCAATTCTGGGAAGGTCGATCGATTGACCTTGACTATTGATCGATCCATGGTGGTCGATCGATCGACCTATGAATGTCGATCGATCGATCACACTAGATGGGCTACAGACTGCTTCGTTTTTCAGTCCAAAATTCGTCCTAAAACTTCATTACAAGGTATGAAAATCTAATCGAATGTTATAGAATCATCATACAACTAAAATACATCATTGTTAACGTTCCAAAACCTTTTAATAATCAATCATGGGCCTTATATGGATCAAAACTTCCATAAAAACCCTAGTTTTCTATTTTCTTCAAGAACAATGGTAATTCACCTCTTTAATCCGTTTTTAAATCATCAAAAGTTATGTTTTGGGTACTGAATTCGTCCAGAACAATTCTACATGTAATTCCTAACCAAAGTTTAGAGTTGTACATCAAATTCCTTGGGTTTTCATCAAATCTTTCAAGACAATTATTAATTTCTGCACTAAACATGGAGGAAACGTTCATTGAAACTAATGAAACTAAATCACTTGCCTTAAGTTTGATGTTCTGATTCATTGTTGGTGTTCAAGGGCTGATTCTCTCTTCTTTCCGGTCACAATTTCCGTCCAAAATGGTGGTGGTGGGTGGTGGTTTTGGTTTGGAAACCCTTTGGCAACTTCCCTCTAACTCATGTAGCCCACTCTCTTATTTTTGGCTGATAATAACCCTAATGGCTTTTCTAATAATATATAAATAAACTCTAAATTCGTGGGTCTTAATTCCTTAATTTTTAAAATTACCAAAATACCCTTCCGGGTTGTCGGTTAGGCCTAAAAATGTCCCGGGACCCAAACTAAAGCCCCGGCTAGTGTTTTCTGACTATCTCGACCCTTCCGAACACGTTGGTACACTCAAAATGACCACGCGGTTGAAAAATTATAATTTACTTTTTAAATCTAATTAAATTGATTTCTGACGCGACTGAGACACACGTCCCAACTTAATTTTCCAAATTGACGTATTTATAACTCTTGATAATTTTGATACTTTCAATACTCATATATTACCATATATACTCAGTAATATATAATATCATCATCATAATCAAATACCAACTCACGTCTCACTAGTATTTAAATCCGGATTAATTTCTAATTAATTCTCATATAATTCAATTAATCCATTAAATTTCAATTAAATAAAAATTAATAAAATTAAGGGGTATTACATACTTCCCCCCTAATAACAAATTTCGTCCTGAAATTCGGAAATTAAGTATACCTGGCAAAAATAACTCTGGATAACGCTCGCGCGTCTCATCCTCGCGCTCCACTGTGGACTCCTCGAGATTATAATATCGCCACTGAACACGTACTAACGGTACTATCTTTGACTTTAGTTTTCTCTCGCTGTGGTCTAGAATAGAAATCGGCCCCTCCTCGTAGGAACTATCAGGCTGAAGATCGATGTCCTCTAAAGCAATATGGGTATGGGCCAAATCGTCCCTAAGACATCTCCTTAGCGAGGAAATATGGAGCACGTCATGAATCTTATGCAAGTGTTCCGGTAACCCAAGTCTATACGCTACTAGCCCAATCCACTCGATGATAGAAAATGGGCCCACGTATCTAGGTGTCAATTTCCCTTTCTTACCGAAACGCATAATCCCGTTCATCGGAGATACTCTACTTTTTATTTTCTATTTTTAGAGTTGTGGGGAGTTAAACTTAATTTTCTAAAAGATTACTATTAAAATTACACTTGCAATGAGAGTTGATTTGTAATTTTGGTATTAATTTGGGAAAATTCAAATAATTAAATTAATTAGTTAGAATAGCTAAAATATGTGGTGTAGTCCCACTCCTTGATTGCTCTCACTATTATTTATCTCACTTTATCTCTTATTTGTGTGTTAGACTTTATTTTTCATTTTAGTCACTTTTTAGTTTATCATTTGATCTTCCATCTAGTTTAGAGTTATTTCACTTCACCTTACCTCACAAAATTATTTTAATATTGAAAAAGCTAAAAAAAATAGAAAAAGTAAAGATCCCAAAAAAGAAAATAAAATTGAATTACAATTGAGTTTGTCTCTAGCTTACCCCCTTGACGTGGATTGACATCCTTACTTACCGCTCTACACTTTAGTTTGATATTATTTTGTGGGTATTTTGAAGATTTTGATTAAAGTATCTTTTCAAGCAACGACGAAAAATACCGAAAAGTTAAATTTATCAAATGGCGCCGTTGCCATTCTTGGGAGCATGAAGTACTCGGAGCGGATTCAATTTTGTAGTTCATTTATTTCCTATATTTTGTTGCGTTTTAGTACCATTTTTCTTTATTTTATAAGATTTGTATTAGGTCTATTTTATCCTTGCTTGTATTGCGGTGCATAAAGACACCTTTATTTTATTATTCATTTTAAAAATTGTAATAATCGAAGAAAGCATGGTAGGGAAACCGGACAAGGTAGAGAGAAGGCGTCCAAGGCGAGGAATTATAAGCCTCTCTACCTTGGGTCATTAGGACTCCCAGGTCCGATTGAGATTGACGTGATCTTCCCCCGGTCGACTCAAATTTTTCAGCACCCCACGGCGTAAAAACCGTGGGAGGTACAATTCTCAAACCCTCGTGCCTCTCTTGTTAGCGAGTCATTCTGGTGTGTAATTATGTGCTCTTGTGTGATTTTATTCTTGCCTTTATTTTCGAATGGTGTGATGAATTAAATTATTAAGACCTACATCCGGTCACTCACGAGAAGGGATTTCATCACTCGACTCACTCGCTTACCAATTGTGTGCTACCCCAGTCATCACTAAATTTAAAATCATTTAACTAGGTACCCCAATAGGAGAAAATTTTGCAAAGGCGACCACTAAGATATTTCTTTGATTTTTTATCTCCCGCGAACTTAATTAAAATTTAACTTCCCTTTCACTAAATCTAAAGATAAAAAATGGCTATGTGCTTGTTAGGAATTCTTCTTGACTTGTGTATGTCCAATTCATTTTTCGGTAGTCAGTTTTAGTTAGTTCATCCATTCTAAGAGTCCAACTATTTTTCCAGCTATTTTCTTCCAAAAAAATTCAAAAATATTTTCTTCCATTATTTTTAGAAAATACAAAAATATTTTCTTTCTTTTATTTTCCAAAAAATTCAAAAATATTTTCCTTCCTTTTGAAAATTTTTTAATAACTCCAAAAAAATATTTCTCTCCACATGGCCGATGAACATCCCTTACGGGACTACTTTGGTCATTTTTCATTGACATCAGACACATGTGAGAGTGATCCTGAGCCGTCTCTTTATGATATTCTTAGTGGTCACAGCTCTCTCACGAGTACCGTTGGTACTCTTGACCAATATATGCACGCACCTCCTATTCCACCACTCTCAGTGTCAAGTGTCGACGTGTCTCATACTTTGTTGTGCACCCATTGTTATTATGCCGATCACATGTCCCATGAGTGCCCTTAAATTCCATATACATCTGAACCCACCATGGAACATGTGTATCCATATGACACTGTTCCAGAACCCACCTCAGCCTACTATTCCGATATATCAAATCCCGAGTTGTGTGAGTTCCCCAGTTATTCGTGGGGGCCTGATCACCCTTCCATGCAATACGAATCCCAACCCGATGTTGTGGATCCTCACACGTTCCAACAGTCGTCATGGCACCCTTATGCACCTGTTCATGCTCAATTCCCTCACTATGGACCTACTGAATATCAACCATTTGTCCATCACGAAGGCGATCCTTTCGTGTATGATGAACTTGGACCCACTCAACACACTTCATACGAGTATTCTCCATATAGTAATGATAGTAACGAGTTGTGTCCACCTCAACATCCTCCACCACCTATCACTCCACCTCCATCATCCACATCCGTTCTCGAGGCACTCTTGCAACTGTTCATCATCGAGCAAAAGAAAGCCACTCAAATTCAAACTCAAGCTCTCCAAAGGCTTGAACAATGATTAAATGAATTTGAGTGTGCGAGAGAGTAGTAAATTCCCATGGATTCACCCATTGTTTCACCTGAGCCTCTTGTGACACGGACTTTGAGTGTGACCAACCCTCTCACCCCGAGAATCTCTAAGTTGAGACCATTCCTTGGTTCGGGTCCCAAGTCGACAATTGTGTTGACTTACCTTTCATTAGTGAGACTGATTTGCTCCCACAAAATCCAAAGAAACCCACACTTGAGGTTCACAGTCCCGTTTCCTTTCTCGACGAATCCAAAACAATTCTCGAGTCTATACCTATTGAGCCCACCATGTATGTTCCCGAGGAACCACTTCATTATAAGTTAGCTCCGGCTACGAGTGCTCACCATTTTCTCAAGATAGAATTCATGATATTTCCTACCTATCCGGATATGGATGATGCCCCCCCATGCATGGCTCCCTTTAAGCTTGATATTTCTATTGATTCCTCTATCTCTGATCTTGGTGCCTCGTCTTACCCACCCACCACATTCACTGATGCTACTCTTATCGAGAAGCTGACCACTCCATCTTTAGAAACCACACCCCCTTGTGATTATTCATTTACTCCTCCCAATGAGTGTTATCTCCCACGCTTGAGTTAGATCATCTTCCTCCACCATTTATCCCACCCGACCCACTCATCATCCCTTACACCTCACCACCTGGTTTGGATCTCGATTTTACACATTTCATGTTTCCATCTACTTTTTTAGATCCTCACCTAACACCATCCTCCACCATCTATGAGAGTATTTTTGGTGCTACTCTCCACTTTCATGACATCAAGCTTGTTACTCCATGCACACCACTTGCTTGTGGTGTTGATTTTTCTTCTCGACATCTCCCTGGTGTGTCACGGCGTGACCATTATCATCGTCCATTCATAGAACGACTGTGTGATTTTTCTGAGGCCCATTCGATTCAACTTATCAAACCATTTTTCCCCCCTCACCAATTAGAGCACCATGAGTATAGGGCCCTAGCTTCCCTCACCTTTAAACTCAACAAGGCACGTGACTGATACCTCTTCACCCTTTCCACCCGCCCATGGTCCACCAATGCTTTGCATCGCGTGATGCACTTTTCCATACAAGTGCATTGACCATTCTTAACCCTAATCCAGCAAAGACTGGCGCTTCAGTCTTGTTTGGGGGTGATTATCATCACCCGATTTTTCTGCCGCACTGGGCTTTCATAAACCTTATATTTAGGGTGAGATTTCCTCCGGTCTGGCTGAAGACATTAAACTTAGAGCTATCGGGAGGCAGCCCGCATTTTTTGTATGAGTCTCATCCTGTTTTGGGATGGTGTTTCACATCACCCAGTTCTTTACCTTGTTATGGACTTGTACACATTTTTGTCTCTCACTTATTATTCAGGTTTATTCTTGGCTTCATCTATTCACTTCATTAGCGGTTGATTCGGGTAACATCTTTCCTACCTTATGCTCTCAATTTTAAAAACCACTTCACCTAACATCAAGGACGATGTTCCTTTTTGTTTGGGGGTGGGGAATTTTATCAAAATCGTACCTCTTTTGAATTTTTTTTGATTTTTGAACCTGATTTTTAAAATTTCATGCAGTTTCTTTCATCTCAATTCATTTGCGTGAATTTTCTATCATCCATCTTTTTAAGTTTAGCAATCAAGCTAGATGATTTATATTTTTCTAAATAGCTTATGTAATACGTAAAAAGGCATGTTGCACCATGAATTTCTAGACTCAACAAAATTTGCGCACTTATCACGTCACTACGATTTAGAGTTTAAGAGTACTACAATTCTCAAGAAAACCTTAACGATCACTAGTAGAGAATTTAGCTTGTGAGATTTGTGGCTGTCATCCTTTCAGAGTGTTTTACTCAATCTACGAGTCACGAGTTGATTCAACTTTCTTTGGGTCCTCACTTTAATTGTTGTATGATCTTATTATTTTTCATTAAAATTTTGCCATGATCACTGAGAATGACATCACTTTCGAGTTATAAGAAACACGTGTCTTGAAATTTGTCCCGAGCACTAGTTTTTCCCCCATATCACATTCTCATTCATTCGACCCATTACCTTACCATATTCCTATACACACCCCACCATTATCTATATCATCCTTCGTTTTTGAGAAAAGAGTGTTTTCAAATGTAAAATGTCTTCAATGTTGAGAGTATAAAAAAAAGAGAGAAAAAAAATAATAGAAAAATAGCAAAAATAGAAAACAAAATATAGAAAAAAGAGAAAAAAAAGAAAAAAAAAAGAGAATAGAAAAGAAACGAAAAAAGAAGAAGAAGAAGAAGAGAGTTTTGTAGCTAATTCTTGTGTAATAAAGACATTTGTGCCTAAAAGTTCTATACACTCTCTCACATCGCATATCCATCCATTTCGCATCCATTTTATATCCATCATTTCACACATCCATCTTATCCTACCTCACCTCATCCCACACATACCATTTTATTCCCCCTCACCCATAATCATCTATATATTCCCCTTGGTGTTCGGGTAAATGAAAGTCAACGTGGTGAATAACTCGACGTTCTCACTATAGTGATTAATAGTCTTTCATGAGATCATTTTCTGTCTTAATGTTCGCTCTTTCTTATATGTGTGTGAGACGTTTGAACTTGATTACATTTACTCACCTCCTCACACACATGAGCGATACCCTAACCCTAATCTCGAGAGTTCGTTTGAGAGAGATATATCCGTGAGATTTGAAGTTAAAGCGTTGATTCCGAAAAGGCAATCTAGGAATTACTCTGATGATGCTCGACCCGTTTTGACGGATTTACACTACACACATTGAGTTCTAGGATGGATGTGCCTTGAGTATTTACGTAGCTAAACTTTTTACAAATCCTAACTTGTATTTCAGAACTTATTTCTCTCATGATGGATTGTGCAATTATTATATGTCTAATAAGAGATAGACTGTTGTTTGCAAATAAGAATTTTTTGGGTATATTCCCTGCAAACCCTCATGAGACACAACTCGTCCTGTAGGGAAACCTATAGGTTTAAAGACTTATTGCACATGCTAAGTTCAATCGCAAGTGCCTGGGAAAGTGGTACACTTTTGGTTTCTTATCTTTCTCTTTCTCTTTCTCTCTGTCTTATTGCTAGAGGACTAGCAATGCTCTATTTGGGGGTGGTGTGATAAGAACTCAAAAGTGTACATTTTATACCCCGAATAGACATATTTTAGTTTCTAATTCTCGATAAAAATGGTCTTATATGCTTTATTGTATATTGTGTAGGCTTGAATGCACGTTGCGGTGTTCAAACACGTAATTTCAAGGCAACTGTGCCATTTCAGGAGCTAATTCCCCTGTCTCGTAACCTTAACCGAGCCTAAACCTACCCCGTACCCCATGTGTGTTTAGTTTGGCTTTATAGATTTTTTTTTTAGATTTTTAGTTTGAGTCGTTTTATTTTTAGTATTTACTTTAGATTTATTTAGAATTTCTAGGTTTTATTTTCTATTTTTCTATTTTATTTTCATTAGTATAATTCTATTTTATTTTGATTTTGATTAGTTTTTTGTTTTTTATTAGGATTAGATTTTTTAGGATTTCATTCATTTTTTTAGTTTGATTAGATTTTACTTTTTTTAGGATTTTAGTTTTTAGTTTAATAGATTTTTATTTTTTTTATTTTTATTTCTTTTTTAGTTTCATTTTTTATTTTGAGTCTTTATTTTATTTTTAGAATAGGATTTTATTTTTAGATTTTTAATTTTATTAGTTTCGTTATTTTAGTTTTTTTTAAGGGTCCAAATTACACACACACACTTATTCTAAACACACTCACACCCACTTACCATATACTTACATACACACAAACAACCCCTCACACACACTCTAACACTCTACACCCTCACCCCACCAAATCAACCCCACTCCTTCTTCCCCACCTCACTCGCTCTCTCTCTCTCTCCTCCCACATACTATCCCCAAACCAACACCAAACCACTACCCTCCTAACCTCACCCATTCAAACCCCCTGTTATACCCAGGTGCGACCAGATTCTCAAACATCCCAACTCGTGTTTTAACTCGATACCAACCCGTAACCCAAGACCATGTCCGGCCTAACCACTCTCGACCCTAGACCACCCCCAACCTGGTTGCTACCTGAACCCATCTCGAGTTCTGCCAAACAACCCCATGGCGAAACTCAACCACCAGACCCGCTGTCCAACCCTCCAGCAGCCGCGACCCGATTTCGCCAACCATCAGCCCCTTACCGGATCGCCATCTCCTACCTACTGCTCAACCACCTCCATTCCGACGGAGTTAACCCGTACTCGTCGACCCCTACCATATCCCTTACCTACCCAACTCGCCCATACTCGAAAAACCATAGACCTAATCCCACATCTCCTAACCCAAGACCCATTTGAGCCTCAACCAAGCCAAATCATTTTCTTTACCTGTTAACACACACCAAGCCAAAACCAAAGACAACTAATAAACCACATGACCTTTTTAAACCCTTTTGAACCCTTTTCCCATTATACCCCCAACTAACTCATTTTACCCCAATGCCCAAAATATCCCATAACCAAATCTGATTTTCATTCCCTCACACTCTCATTATCTCACACAATCCATGACACACCTCTCCCACATGCACACCCCTAGCCTATTTCCAAATTTAACCTTGCTCCATTGCCCACTATAAATGAAGACTCAAGACCCCATTTTAAGGGGATGATCAATTTGTAGAGAGAATTCTAGAGAGAGATAGTTTGAGTAGAAAATAAATTAGGTAGAACATTTTGTAAATAGTTTTATTTTATTTATTTTATTTTTATTTTTGTTAGAGATTAGTGAGTGATAAATTAGTGAGAAATTCAATTGAGTGTGTTTTTATTATTAAAAATCATTTGGAGGCTCGAATTGAATGGATGATGTGCAAATTTAAGGATTGAAGTTCAATTTCACTCAAAGAGATTTGGTTTGATTGTTTTTCTCTTCTATTTCATTTTATTAGCCATTAGTTGTTTGTTTATCATGTTTGATATTATGTTTGTCTAAATCCCCCTTTCAAAGGGTGGGGTGAACCCTTATTTGATGTTATTTTTATTTAATTAGTTTGATTAATTGAAAATTCCCTTTGAATGTTAATTTGAATCCCTCACCCTTAAATTTATGCCTCGAGAGAGGGTAAATGATTTTCGAGAGAAAATCAAAATTCTAGTTATAATACCCATTTTAGATTCAAACTAGAGATATGGATTTCTTAAGTGTGGTGTTATTACTTGAATTTCAAATCCATTTTTATTTTCTAAGATGTACATAAATTTTGATGAATCGATCCTAGCGGGCGATTAATTAAAAAGAGTGCAGATCTATTTTCTAGAGTAGTGGGGAGTTAAACTTAATTTTATAAAAGATTACTATTAAAATTACACTTGCAACCAGAGTTGGTTTGTAATTTTGGTATTAATTTAGGAAAATTCAGATAATTAAATTAATTAGTTAGAATAGCTAAAATTTGTGGTGTAGTCCCACTCCTTGATTGCTCTCACTATTATTTACCTCACTTTATCTCTTATTTTTGTGTTAGACTTTGTTTTTCATTTTAGTCACTTTTTAGTTTATCATTTGATCTTCCATCTAGTTTAGTGTTATTTCACTTCACCTCACCTCACAAATTGTTTTAATATTGAAAAAGCTAAAAAAAATTGAAAAAGCAAAAATCCCAAAAAAGAAAATAAAATTGAATTTGTCTCTAGCTTACCCCCTTGATGTGGATTGACATCCTTACTTACCGCTCTACACTTTAGTTTGATATTATTTTGTAGGTATTTTGATTAAAGGAGCTTTTCAAGCAACGACGAAAAATACCGAAAAGTTCTCTTTATCAATGGTAATTGGATTGTATTTTTACTTTTGTAGCTAGTTACATCCCTATTACATTTGATTATGAGTTACTTATTTATTAGTCCAGAGATAGAGACTTTTAATATAGTTATGCCTTGGGGGTTAGGACATGCTCATAATATTTCACTTAGGCGAGGGGTGAGTTATTGATTGGACTTGAAAACCGACAGGATGGCATGTTTATTGTAGATGAGTCACATGGTTTATACTTTTGATATTGAAGATATTTCTTGAAACTTTTGGGATATGACCCAAATTATATAAAAGTATTTTTCAGGCGTTCATAGACAGGATCCGCAGGGATGAGAGGATTCAAACTTTCATCTCCATTTAATTAACAATTCCCAGTTCCTTGATTCTAGAATATGCTGCTCTTATTTTTAGTCCATTTTAGTTATTTATTTTTAGAGATTTGTATGGACCTTGAGTCCCAATAATTTATTTCAATAAGTTCATTTTGAGTTGAGATGTATTCAAATTGTCTACTGTGGGATGTTTTGTGACTTATCTATTCAGAGTTATTTATTATTTTAGATATGATATGTTGTGAATTGTTTTGAATTCACTCATCTTATTTATTCATTGTTGATGATAATAATTATATAAATTATTTGACAAGACATATATTTGGCATATTAGCCTCGTCGATTGTTGTGTGAAAAATATGGGTTGTTATAGATACCTTTGAGGATCATG
This sequence comes from Sambucus nigra, assembly GCA_949130495.1. Lineage (NCBI taxonomy): Eukaryota > Viridiplantae > Streptophyta > Magnoliopsida > Dipsacales > Adoxaceae > Sambucus > Sambucus nigra. The sequence continues at coordinate 329,324,740 of OX422221.1, read as the reverse complement.
TTGGTGATAATAATGAAGAGAAATATTTGATATATAATATGAAGAGGCTAATTTTCTTCATCCTCCAAATCCTTGTTAGAATGATCTAAATACCTTTAATATTCAAGTATATGATCCCCCTAAAGTATTTTTTGTGCGTGGGCACTCCCAGAGACGAAAAATTAGTGATTTATGAAAGAATTCACTTTCTCTCTTCTCACCCCTTCACAAAAATATGAATAATGTTTTTTTATCCCCCTCTCTAATCCTTAAGAATGTATCATTAGGATGAAACCCTTATCCCCTATAAATCGATACATGAAGTGGGCCTAGTTCAATTAGGATTTTCAAAGATTTTGGACCTACTACTTGGGTAATGGACTATACTATGGACCCAAGATTAATAATTAAATTGGCTTCCAAATGAAAATATAAAAATTCCATATTACTTCCCGTAATATATTTTCTTTCCTTTTTAATTATAATTAATTCTACCAAATAATTATAATTTCACTTAATTATACTAGAATTACTCGAATAATGAGGTCTTGTTTGCAAAGCTAGATAGTGAACAATGTGATTCCCCATGAAAAGCATATAATACCTACTTAGTGAAATTTACTTTTCTGCTAATTGATTTTCACCAGAATTTTATGTATTTTTTTATCTCAATCTTAAATTATTAGATACCTTACTAGACTATAAAATCCCTCAACTGGGTTTACTGGTAAAATCAAAATTTACAAGTTTATCAAAGGGTATTACAAGTCAGGATATCTCCCAAAAGTGAATTCCTCCAGAATATGATCTCAGACATATCCACCATACGATTGTCCAACTTGCAAACATTTAGAATTTAATTACACCCATACAATCAAAGAATTAACTGAGTGGATATTCCGATCCTTAGAATACTCGGTATTAAGAATATATGAATATTTTCAAATGTTGTGAGATTGTGCAAGTCTAATATAGTCAATACTTAGACTTGAATCTCACCCTTGTCTCATTTATTAGATTCATAATGTACTGCTACAATCCTCTTTAAACTATTAAATGAGTTTTAGAACCATCAAACATGTTCCCATTGTCAACATAAACTACTGAGATTGTACTCTTAGCTTTACCGATGAGATGTCAACTCCCTAATTAGGTCGTGGACTTTTCAATTCAACTAGAACTGAAATTCCAATCTTCTTTAATATGGACGAACCCAAATCACCATAATTCCTATTAATTTCGATTGATTGACATTTGTATAATATATTTAAGATAAATATAAGGTTGTCTTATAAACATTGTTCTTATTTCAAAATCTACCCGATACATCTGTGAGAGTGTGCCTCTCGACAGTAGCTACCTAAATAAAAATTATCTGTCCTAATTTAAAAAAAGGTTTTATAATTGATTATAAAGGTCTTAACAATCCAAAGGGTTATCTGAAAAAATATTTTACTAAATTTTATAATTTTGAAGTTTTATCTTCTTATTTATGACAGTGATTCTAAAAGGTGTGAAGAGAGTAAAATAAGCGCAAGACCGGATGTAATAGGAAAAACCCATTAACAGGAAACATCTCCGGCTGATAAGAATGACAAATGTACTATGGTAGAGTTTTATAACTAGAAGACATAGACTTGCAACCACACAATGTAATGATCGACTAGACATTCTTTCTCACCATATTCTCCGTATAGATTGACAAAAGCTGGAGAACGCTCAACAGCTAGGACAGGCTGGGGTCCGCAACCAATGCCTTTAAATATTTTTCCAAAACTTTATTCTTTAAAGTTGAAGAAACTTTTTTTCCCAGAAGGAACCTTCACGAAACCAAAATACAACACCTAGGATTTTACTGGAATCCTATAGATATATGTGTGGGTATTTTCAAAGATGTGGTGCTTTAAATCTCAAAATAAGGTTTTTAAATCTATGGAAGAGAAAATATTACTCACTAGTGATAATAGATTTTTTGAAAACAAGGTGAGTATATATACCGCTATTAGAAACAATGGCTTGAAGAGAAATCAAAGAAGAGGAGTGAAAAAATATGGCCTAAAATATATGAAATGTTTTTATCAATAAAAATATTTTTTCCAAAACTCTCACTCTTGGTTTGAAAGAGTAAATAACACTTAAAGTATAGCCTTTTGGTTTTGAAAAGAGTTAAAAGATCAAATGCAAGGAGTCACACTCTTATAGTGTCAAATGGTCATATTAAGGTCTAAGTCATGCAAAAAGTTATATTTGACACATTTACCAAAAAGAATTTTAAGGAAGATCTTGTGTAAAAGTTACTTTAGGCACTATCAGATGCGTCTCGCTGAAGTGTCACTGCAGCGAGGGAATCCCTCGCTGGAGAGAACCTGAAGCAATCCAGGTCGCGTCAAAGTCAAGACATTTTTCACGAGGAAACATGCTACCAGTGAGACACTATCAATGTAGAGAGGAAGTTCGTCGCTGTGCCAAATGCAATTTCTTTATAAAATGTATTTTTCTATAAGAAAAGTATATTTTCATGAGTATTTGTAAAAATTACAAATCCAAGGTTAATTAAAAATATTTTCCAATCTATAAAAGGAATTAACCTTGTTGAATCTCAGTCCGTTAAGTCTTGTACTTTTTCTTAAGTGGTGTACTTGAGGTTCGGTATTGAGTGAATCATGTTCGTTGATGAAGATTTCCGATGACTTCTTGGAGAAAGACTCCAACATGTTTTTGTTTATGCAATTCGAGTGAATCATGCAATTCGAGTGTCACTATCGCGATACCGATTTACTCGTCCTCAGATTAAGTATGACGCGGGCTTGAACCTCGTATACGTAATGCTTGGGAGTACTAATTTCTAGGTGAAATTAATCAGTTAAATTTACGATTAGTATTATAACTGCAATACACTAGGGTTGGGGGATTGTATTCCCGTCCTGTTTTTCGCATACATAGTTTAGAGTTTTAAAATCATCTTTCATTAGTATTTTAGGTAATTTAGAATAATTGCATATTTTTATAATTTCATAATTGCATTTAGTTTTAGTCACTTCACAAAATCGATTCATTTTCCCTTTTTCTTTTTAGAGTCAGAGTTAGGATTCATTCGTCTTTTCCCGTCATCACAACTCCGTTGTCCTTTTTCCCTGAGGATCGATACCCGACTTGTCGGATTATTACTTGAGCGACATGCTTGCACTTGAGCCTAGAGTGAATGCATTTCTGAGACATATTTTTCAGTCGCGTTAAGTTTTTGGAGCCGTTGCTGGGGATCTTGGTAGACTTAGGATTAGATCGAGTCAATCCAAAGCTTTGGCTAAAAATATCCAAAAATCCAAAAACATAAAAAAAAATTCAAAAAAGCACAAAAAGATTCACCATCATCTCTCATAAGCCATTAATGCAAAATTCTGAACTCACTCCCACACCCCATAATACTCCAACCAGCATTCACGAAAATCCAATCGTTGAGTATAACCCCGATAGCCCTCACACTCCAAACGCCCCACAGTTCTGGATCCCACCTCCCACACCGTCACACTCAATCTCAAACAACACTCCGTTTTCCTTCTTAGGACACACCCCCGAGTACACCTCGAGCACACCAAGTGAGAGCACCGAGTCATTAAGAGATAGGGAGATGTCGCAACACGATAGTGCAGCCGCCGGTGAGGAAGAGCCCCCATACCGCCCGCTGAGAGAATTCTTATATCCCGAGCGCACTGTCACTCCGGGATGCATTATACTCCCGTATAATGCCGGGCAATTCCGTTTCAAAAATGGGAAGATCCGGATGCTACCACATTACCATGGTATGGATTCTGAAAATCCATACCTACACATTAGGAAATTTGAGGATGTGTGCGATACGCTCAATGATCAAACTTGCACCCAAGAGGTGATCCGCCTCAAACTCTTCCATTTCTCGCTCAAAGATAAAGCTAATACCTGTCTATGGTCTTTACCTCCGAGCTCGATTCCATCATGGAACGAGTTGAAATCGAGATTTTTCAAGAAATTCTTCCCAACACATCGAACAATCTCCATAAAGGCTCAAATTCAAGCGTTCAGACAAGCTGAAAATGAGCCATTTCATCGATGTTATGAGCGTTTCAATGAGTTAGTTACTTCATGGCCCCATCATGGATTTGATTCAGCGCAAATCATCTCTTTTATCTATAACGGGCTGAATCTTAACTCCAAGCAACTTGTTGAAACTATGGGAAGTGGTCCTTTTGTCGACTTAGATGCCCACGATGCTGAGCTTCACCTGAGGTATGTCACCAAGACTACCCAATCCTGGGATACATCTGACACTAATGCTCAAAATCGAAATCGACAAGTGACCACCACTCCGTCGGCGTCCTACCTATTTCATGTAGATAAGAATTCTATGACGAACAGCCGATTGGATACCTTTGAGAAAGGATTTCGGGACCTATGCGGGATATATGACAAAGGACTAGCTCGACCCATACCAAACCCCGTCGAGAAGGTGTGTGCAATTTGTGAGGCGGGACATTCAACTGAGGAATGCCCGACTATACCCGCCTACAAAGTAATGCTTCAAGAGCCAGTTAGTGGTATAGGAGGATTTAAGGGTAATTTCGGTGCACCGCACGAGAATTCATACAACCCTTCGTGGAAAAACCATCCCAATTTTAGCTATGGGCAACAACATGCCGTAATGAACCTTCCTTCACATGTTTCCCCTCCTCCACCACAACACTTTCAACAAGCTCCACACATGCAAGGACATGTGCAAGCACCACCACCTCAAGGAGCATACATCCATCCACCGCAGAGAAGTCTCGAGGATACTATCAACCACTTTATCAATACCCAGATTGCAACTAATGCTAGGCATGAGCGCATGATGAATGACATGAATGCGAATATTTCACAGTTGCAATCATCATGGAATATCCAAGAGAAGAGCAAGTTTCCTTCCTAGGGCCAAAGACCTCTCCAAGGTCAAACTAGTGTTAGCTCGGCACCCCATGACCATCCTGATCAATGTAGCGCAATTACCACTTTACGTAGTGGGAGAGTAGTTGACTTGTCACCTCCCCCACAAGACATACCTAAAGATAAGGAGATTTTTCCCGGCACGAAAGAAGCCGAAGATGTACCCTTGAATGAGAGTGATAAAGACGACACTAGTGAGCCCGAGGTGGTAGTGAAACCATCCTCCGCGGCACCGTTTCCACAAAGGTTGATTCCCTCCCAAAAAGGAAACCCACGTGAAGACGTGATAGAAGTACTTAAGCAAGTAAAGCTGAATTTACATTTTCTTGATGCTATTAAACAAATTCCAGCTTATGCTAAAGTCCTCAAAGACTTGCTGATGGTAAAAAGAAAGATGAATGTCTTTCTAGCACAAAATGTGAACTCCATTCTACTAAATGATCTCCCGCCTAAATTCAAAGATCCCGGTGCACCCACCATTTCCTGCATCATTGGAGAGAATAAAATCGAAAAAGTCTTACTTGACTTGGGAGCCAGCGTAAACATCCTCCCTTACTCCATTTATAGGCAACTTGATTTGGGCGACCTCAAGCCCACAAAGGTCACTCTCTAATTGGCGGATCGAACAGTGAAGATACCATGAGGCATAGTTGAGGACGTGATCGTCCAACTTGACACTTTCTACTTCCCGGTAGATTTTGTCATTTGGGATACGGAGCCCTCCTTCAACTCGAGCAACCATGTTCCCATCATTCTTGGTCGCCCGTTCTTAGCTACGGCGAACACAATCATCAATACTCGGAATGGGCGGATGCAACTCACCTTTGGGAATATGACCTTAGAGACCAACATCTTCCACATAGCCCAACATACGGGGGAAGAAGATGATCTTCAGGCGGTGAGCTTCATAGATGAGATAGTAGAGGAGTATCTCGAGGACAATTATTGTGGGGATACCCTAGGGTCCTGTTTAGTATCGAACCACGAGAATGAGGGGGTCCACAAGAGAGAGACATTAGGGGTATGCCTTATGTCATCTAGCAATAGCGATAGTTGTGATGATGAGAGAAAAGCGGGGGAGATGTGTGTAGTGACCACAATTGAGAGTGAGGGAAATGGGTTAGAAGAGACAAAAATGGTGGAGTTAGAGATCGTGCAAGGAAGGAAGAATGTGGAAACTACTCGAGAGAGAGAGCTAGGGGACATAAGCATGGAAGAATTTGAAAAAGAATTCGGCCTAGTGGATGAGATCCTTAACGACAAAGTCCAAATTCTATTGGATTCATGTAGTCACCTAGAAGAAAGCGAATGGGATGATAAAATCGATGAATTCCTTCTTTGTAACCATCCACCCATACCACTAGAGGTCCCTAAGGCGAGTGAGGAGAAAAGTTGTGTTTCATCCGACTTAGAGCCCGACCCATGCATCTTAAACATTGAAAGAAACCTAGGTGTTCCCTCTGAGTCAGCGCACGCAGACCACGCTTTGAGTCAGCATCACGAGGATCGCATTCCAATTAGTCACGATGAGTCTCCCGATCTATCCTTTATTTATGGGCGAGGTCCCAACTTGTTCCGATTGTTAGATTATAATCCTAGGACGGGAGAGACGAGGAGAGCATCGAACCCGTGAGTGGGGTCGGGTGAGTTTGTGGAGAAATGAGAGGTCGTCGCACCCCCGACGCGTAGGGGGTGAGAGTCGTGTGTGTGAGCATCGATAGGACTAGGTTTCATTCGGGAAAAGCATTCGTGTGTTTTGGGAATTTTGAGTCAAAGGGCGTTGACCAGTGAAATCGAGAGGGTTTTAATCCAGTTTGATAGGGAGTATGTTGTGAAAGTGAAAATTTTTGGAGAAGAGAGCTCGAAACCAAGTTTGGGAAAAATCCAACCCAAAATTTTGTGGCCGGACCGGTCCCTTTAATTTAAGGCCGGACCGGTCCGCCACCGGACCGGTTCCTTTATTTTTTAAAAGGACCGGTCCGCTAGGCGGATGTTTGAAAAGTCAAAGACCCAAACCGGTCCGCCCATACCCCGGACCGGTCCGCCTTCTGCAGATTTGACCTATCCCCTTCCCAAGATTCACCCCCTTCTCCTCAATCCCATTCATTCCCTCCAATCCATTTTCCCTCCTCCCAACCTCAAACTTTCCCTCCCAAATCCACCCCCTTTTCCCTCCAAACCCTTTCCCTCCACTCACCCCTTCAACTATAAATACACCCCAATCCCTCCCTTTTCTCCTCACACCTTCAATACAAATCCTCTCTTCTCCCTCTCTAGTCTTCCAAGCAAAAATCCTCCCTGTTTCCATGGCTCCCCGAGTTACCCCCATCAAGTATGACTCCATCGATATCCAACCCTCCGGTCACGGCGAGTTCCGCTCCCTCCAAGAGGAGCGATGGTGCAATCAGTTTTTCGGTTTGGGCCGCAAACTCCATATGGAGTGCGCTGTCCAATGGGACGGATTGCCCAACTCCATCACCGCCCTATTCATGGCTCGAGGCTGGTGCCGATTCCTCAACGAACCTTATGAAGAGATTTAGGCAACCGAAGTCCGCTCCTTTTATGGCACCTTAGTTCGGACGGTCCAATTTGAGGCCCAAGCTTACATGGATGGGAACGTCATCCCATTTTCTTTGGCTCTTCCCACGGCCAAGTTTGCCGAGTATGACGTTCTGAACGTTCAAGAATTCACATATCCACGAAACATCCCCCCGGTCGACAAGGATACTATCATGGCCCACATTGCTCCCAATGTGGCTTGGGCGGGGCAAACCGTCGTCATTGGATGCCTTAACGAGAAGGCGCGCCTCACATTTCAAATTGTGTGCGCCAACATATTGCAAACGTCCAACGATTCCGCAATGCGGCCTCGGCAAGCCACTTTGACCTATCACCTCTTTGACCCCCACACTTCCATCCATTTGGGCCATACTTTATACGCGGATATCATTAACGCATCCTTGGATGAGAAGGGCACCACCCCACTTCCCTATGCCCGCTTGATCACTTCCATACTTAAGGATGCTGGCATAGCGGCACCGATCGATCATACTCGCATTCCCGGTCCTTTCGGACAAGGGACCCGCACCAAAAGTGCCAAATAGCTAGCTGTCCTACGGGCTAGGCGGGGTGGTGATAGTGAAGAGGAAGTTGCCTCGAGCGAGAGCGAGGAAGAAGAAGGGGCAGCAAGTAAGGACGTCGAGATGGGGGATATCGGTCTAGACGAGGAGCCGGCGGATGAGGAGGATGACCCCGATTTTGAGTGGGCAGGAAGCGACCTTTCCGACCGCATGTCGGCACTTGAAACGGACTTCGACAACTTTATGATCGACTATCGGCGCGACATGAACTTAGTTCTCCTCTTCCAAGCGGACATCTATCGACGTCAAGGGGATCCTAATGAGCCACTGCCATCCTACTACGATAACCCCTATGACCCCAATGCGCCCGGTTCTTCCCATCCCCCGCCCCGGTGAAGCTTGATATGGTGTTGGTAGTTTTGTTTATTTGTTTTTCCTATTCACTGTTGTATGCTTTTCCTTGTACTTGTAACACAGTCCTCTTTGTAATAAAAACAACATTTTTCTCCATTTGTTTGTTTTATTTATCGCACTTATTATTTTGCCTTATTTAGATTTTAGTCCTTTTTGCTTGAGGACAATGCAAAAGTCTAAGTTAGGGGGGGTCACAAGTGCGTATTTTTAAAACTTCACAAATTTTCAAAAATGGCCAGAAATTTCCAAAAAAAAAATCATAAAATTTTGAAAAACCCAAAAATATTTTTGTTCAAAATAAATAAAAATTGGAATTTTTTCAAAAATATCATTAAAAGTCGGTTTAAAGTCTCAAGTTGTAAAAATCCAACATACACAAAACCGAAATTGACTAAAGATGGAAATTGAGCGAAAATTGACGACTTAACGAATAAGTGTGGAGATTAACAAACCCGGTGAGATTCGAGCCTATCACTTTTTGCGAGTTTTTAAATCAATCTGAGTTAATTGTTAACTCAAATTTCTTTTTAGAGCCTAAAAAGTCATCGAGGATCTCAATCCTTTTATTTTGATCGGCTATGAAAAACGTGTGATTTTGCTTTGAAAAACGTGCCAAAAGTGATCTCTAAACTTAAATTCATCTCGAAATGCATATGGTAACGCAATTGGCATTTTGGACAATGAAGTAGGCCATCGTTTGTCACCCAAAAATATTGGCCAGAAAAAGATGCGAAAAATCACCCCTTTTACAACCCAAATTGAGCCGAATAAATTTTTCCTTTCGTATGATAACCCGAAAAACCCATATAGCCCGGAATTGCAAAAAATTGAAAAATTCAGAATTTAGGTCCGAAAAGTGCATAAAAAGGGGTAAGAAAATAAATAAATATGCTCAACAAAAATAGTGAGAAAAGAAAATAAGTGAAAAACAGAAAAAAATAGAGGAAAAAAAAGAAAAAAAATGAGCAATAGCCCAGAAAAAGCACAAATGGACATCATAAATGACTTTTCCAATTCCAATCTTTCCTACCATTTTCATTTTACCCAATATACCTTAAAAAACCGAAAAGTCCTAACCGAGTCTAAATTGCGAAATTGGTTACCGCGTGGAGAGTTAATACACTAAAAGATAATAAGAGAGATTAAGTGCGCGAATAAAAGGCAATGTTCCCGTTTTTAAAACCGTAATCCATCGATGAGATCCTTTCACCATATATATTTTCGTCTTTCTAATTGTATGCGTGACTTTGCTTCCATTACATTTACTCTTTATATCACGCATACCGAGAGAATATCCATAATCCGAGAGATTGGTTTGTGAGAGCACTCCGTGAGAAATTGAAATCAAAACGAATTTTCAAATAACTAACGTAATGATCAATCGGTGAAAATTGGCGGTTATATTTTCGGCTTCGCACACACACACTACGGTTTGAGACTTGTAGATATGACTTGATGATGACTATTTTCTAGAAAAGTTTGAATTGTACAATTTTTACGTGTTTTGAATTTTCTTTGAGTCGAATTTTGTGGGTATATTCTCTGCAAACCCTCACGAGACACAACTCGTCCTACTAGGGTGACCTAGGGGTTTAAAGGCTTGTTGCATACGCTAAATGCAATCGCTTGCCCGCGAAAAAGGTATTTTATCCCAATAAAATGATTTTCAAGAATTGAGCCTTGCTAGGATTCTTTTACATTTCTCGGGATGCGCAATGTTCTAAGTTAAGGGGGTTTGATTAGGCATAAATTCTTCCTAATTTATCCCTTGATTTAGTTACTTTTAGCACCTCGAACAACATAATTGAGTTGATTTCATCTCATAATGTTTCTACTGGATGATCTTAATGAGTGCACCGAGTTTCTGGTATTTCGTAGTGATTTTACGGGTATTTGATGTTAAGAAACGGAAGAAGGAAACTGAAAGAATCAAGAAAGAAAGAAGGAAAGTCAAAAGCGCAAAAGCGTAATTTCCACCCAGAATTCGGATGAGGTACCTAAAGAGAAGTTGAAGATATCACATTCATGAGCACATAGGAAGAAACGACACCTCAATCGGAGTCTCGAAACAAAAGTTATGAGCAGTCAAAGATTTAGCAAAAAGTCAACAGGTAGATCGGTCCGCCCCTAACCCGGACCGGTCCGCTTTCACAAACTCTAGAAGACCCCGGATCACAAGAAAACCGAAGAAGGCAAAAATAAAAAGAACCGGTCCGCCCCAAAATAAAAAGAACCGGTCCATTTCAGAGGCAGACCGGTCCGCCTAAGGCCCGGCCCGGTCCGGCCATCGAGATTTGCAAATCTTATCTGTTTCAAAGAAGAGTCCTAGTGAAGCTGAAATTCCTAAATTCATGGAGGGTATAAAAACCCGATTTATTATTGTTATTGAGATGGAGATTTTAGGGAGATAATGGATTTTTCCTTTCTTTTCTAGCAAACCCTAGTTTAGATACAATTTCCAGTTTAATTCCAAAGATTGAAGGTTCATTCAGAATTCTGTGTTCTTCATTGCTGTTGTTATTGCTTTGGTAAAAATTAGTGAGTTATTTCCTCTTTTTAATTCTGCTTTACATTATTCCATTAATTTTCCATAGTTTAATCATGTTTTCTACAAATCCAATATTATTTTCATCACTTTCAGCATGCTAGGCTAGATTTTCTAAGGCCGGGATACATGAACCCAACCTGATGTGTTAGTTGCATGTGTATAACATCAATCCTCTGAATTTAGTGATTGATTATAACCGTATTGCGTAGGAACACAACAATTGTAGATCTTTATATCTCGTTTGCCTATGGGTAATCGGGATGATTTAGAATGCAATTCGAGTGTCACTATCGCGATACCGATTTACTCGTCCTCAGATTAAGTATGATGCGGGCTTGAACCTCGTATACGTAATGCTTGGGACTACTAAATTCTAGGTGAAATTAATCAGTTAAATTTATGATTAGTATTATAACTGCAATACACTAGGGTTGGGGGATTGTATTCCGGTCCTGTTTTTCTCATACATAGTTTAGAGTTTTAAAATCATCTTTCATTAGTATTTTAGGTAATTTAGAATAATTTCATCTTTTCATAATTTCATAATTGCGTTTAGTTTTAGTCACTTCACAAAATAGAATCATTTTTTCTTTTTCTTTTTAGAGTCAGAGTTAGGATTCATTCGTCTTTTCCCGTCGTCACAACTCCGTTGTCCTTTTTTCCTGAGGATCGATACCCGACTTGTCGGATTATTACTTGAGCGACAGGCTTTCACTTGAGCCTAGAGTGAATGGATTTTTGAGACACATTTTCAGTCGCTTCAGTTATAACCTTTGACAAATAAAGCCACAGAAAGCACTCAAAACTCTGAGGACAGCGACATCAGGGAATCATTCAACTTGCACACATTGGGGATGAATCTCTGCATGATTCACGAGGAGGCCACGCTCTTTAACCCATCTTCAGAGATTGACACTGCTTAATCACCTCCCCTTAACTGGCATGACGTTGTAGTCCAACCTGCTCAAGCCAATCTAAAACCTTGCTACCACTCTTTCCAAGATATCCCTGAGCCCGTTACTATTTTTCCTATTTTTGATATCATTGTAAATTAGGCCTCTTTTGATGAGGTCCTCAGTGTTATATTTCTTGAAAACTCATTTAATGAAATAAATGAGTGTTTTGAGTATCTTATTGTGCCTTACATTAATTATCTTGGTTATAATCAAACTTTGGATGATGATGACTTAGTAAATGAATAATTCTTAACTGATCTCAATAAGAAGAAAAATATATAACATAAACGCGTTCAAACTAATGATGAGGAGACTGTTGTTATTGATCTTATTTCTAGCAGTCATCTACGTAAGATCAGGATAGGGTCTACCCTCTATGAGCATGAATGGGTGCAATTCGAAGAGCTTCTGAAAGAGTTTGTGGAGGTCTTCACATGATCCTACGATGACATGCCCGGTATTGATCTAAATATAGCTCAACACGAAATCCCCACATTCCCAAAAAGCAAACCCGTCAAGCACTAACTGAGGAGGCACCAAATAGAATTGTCCCTCAAGGTTAAAGAAGAAGTGGTGAAACAGTTAAATGTAGGCTTAATTCGTGTAGTCAAATAACCTACGTGGCTTGCAAACTTCGTCCCCATGCCGAAATCGAGAGGGAAGGTCCGCATGTGCATCGACTATCAAGATCTGAATGAGGCATCCCCGAAGGATGGTTCCCATCTGCCCAACATAGACATGATCGTAGAGATCACAACCAACCATGATCTCAAGTCATTTCTCGATAGTTTGTCATTACAATCAGATTAAAATTCATCCTGACCACCAAGGAAAGACTGCCTTCATGGAGAATGTTTTTCTACACAGTCATGCCCATTTAGGCTGAAGAATGTCGGGGCTATATACCAAAGGGCCGCCACAACTACACAATATGACCTCATCCAAAAAAAAGTCAAGATCTATGTTGACGACATGATCATCACATCTATTGATGCCAAAAATTACCCATCAATAGAACCGATGCAGCAAAGGAGAAGCGCATCATCAAAGGAGTACCATGGTACATTACTGATAACCATGGACATTCACTACACTAAAACATGTTAATTGTAACGGGCAAAAATATTTACAATAAATATTTGTAATAGATTAAATCCGTTAGAAAATTGGCGTTGTTTATTTTACTAACATAATTTGTAACGGATCAAAATCGTTACAATTTATTTTGTAAGGGATTTGGCGTTGGTACACATCACATATATTAGTAATAGTTTTACTAAATTGTAATGGTTTTGACCCGTTAAAAATATAGAAATTGTAACAGATAAAACGTTACAAAATACATTGTAACGGATTGGGAGTGTCATATTTTTAACGAATGTTTTTATTTGTAATGACTAAAGTTCGTTAACAATATCATGATATTTAAAAAAAATATTAATTTCTCATTAAACAAATAAATATTAATGCACTAGTAATAACTCAGGTGCGCAACCAATGGCAATGTAGTACCAATGCCCACAAATTTCACTAAAAAAATTCCAAAACACATGTGACAAAATAAATGACACTACATTTCGGTGGTATTGAACCGATCTAAAACTATATTTCATTCATAACCATTAAAATTCCTAAAACAAAATGTAGTACAAGATAAACCATCTATCTTTTAACCACAAAATTGAAACGAAGTCTAACATCATTAAAGTTTTACACATTATTCTCCCAAAAGTAGACTTCATTATATTCCTTGCAAAAGTAGTCTTCATTCTCCCAAAATTAATCTTCATATTTTCCAATAAGAACCTGTTGAACAAAATCAACCTTAGTAAATGTGTAATCATACAATGAGTAAATAACACAAAAGACTAGTGCATTAGTGAATTCTCATGCCATTGACACACATGTAATTTTATTGGGGAGTAATCGATACACAACAAATGGCCATAGTTACTTTGGTATTGTTTGATATGTTTGTGCATAAATCTAGGTTGTTACGATGTAATATATACCTTGTTTTATTTGTAGTTTTTGTGTATTTTTACTCATGTTTTATTATGCTCTCTCTCTTTTAGTTGTTATATTAGGCTAGAGGGGGACATTTCCTCGAAATGTCTTTAATATGCCCTCTTTAGTCATTTTACATACTTATAATAAGGTCATTCGCCATTCATTATAGCCACTTTACTTTTAGAGGAATGAATGAGAGAGAGAAACATATTATTTCAAATGTTATTGTGAAAATGATTTCGCTTACATCATTTATAATTTTATAAAATTGTTAAAACAAGAAGACTAATTTCTTATGAGGAGTTAATATAAGAGAACTGGAATTTACCTTCATGTAAAAGGATGCCTCAAGAGTACTCTGGGGTCATATTTCTTCTGCTTCTTAAGTTTATTTATTTCCTGGAGACGGACTTCAATTCAGTATGTAAATATCTACATTATACATAGTTATTGATTACTATAAGCCATACTCACCTGTGAAAATGATTTTTTTCCCTCAAATGTTGCATTGTTCGCAATAAGATCTTCAATTATTTCATCCCCGGTCACAGCCTGTCAGCATAAAAGTAATAAGTTAGCCATAGTATCTGTGAAAACTAAGCGGGACATAGATTTGGAAATAAAAGACATCAGTGGACACAATTCACACAAAATAACTACGAAAACTCTACGTAACCAAAGTCGTTCAAAGACCTCACTAAGGTTTTTTCGATTGAGATTGAGTTCATGACTTAGTTGAGTATAAAAGGTTTAGGTGGAAACTTTTCAAATATCTCTAAAAAAGACTTAATAAAGCAATTATCAATGTCAAAATAGCACTTACTGAAGCTGCAGTTAAAGTACAAGAACAATATAAAAAATCATCTTCCATTTTTACAATACTTAGGTTATAATAAATGACTGAATTTACAAACGTTAAAAGAAATTACAGAGATAAGTAGAGATAGAGAGAAATCAATCGAAGTTTATTTCAAAATAATGAGTTCTTACTTTACAACTTACATAGGGAGAATATTTATACTCGAAACCTAATGGGACTATATACAAGATGGGCCATAAATGATAAATGGACTCAATAATAAAATATGGACTACTCATACACAATGGGCTATAATACTAATTCTAAGAGCATCCACAGTGGTGGATGCTCTAAAATGTAAACTTGTCGTATCAAAGGTGGATATTTCCTTTCTTCAAGAGGAGAGGTTAACAGTGGTGGAAAGGGTAAATACTTCCTACGAACTAATGTTTTTCGTAGGAAGTATCAAAATATTTCCTACGAACAACATTAGTTTGTAGGAAGTATTTTGATATTTTCTACGAACAACTGAAGTTCATCAGAACCTAAATATGAGTTCCTACGGACTTCAAATTTTTGTAGGAATTCCTACGAACAAATGAAGTTCGTAAGAACCATTTGCAAATTCAGTAGTCATTCAGTAAAGTTACAAATTCACGCCTTTTCTCTTACAAAATTTGTAGATTTCACTCCACCATTGGAGAACCCTCAGTTTGGAAGTTTACAAATTTTGTTGTCCGTTTCCTCCACCACTACGGATTTTCTAACAACCCCCCTCAAAATCAAGTGGGATCCATGACGAGTTTGCATCGAAAATGACTAAAGTGATCCGTAGAAAGCCCCTTTATGAGAATATCAGCCAACTGATTTGATGGAGACACAAAACTAACTCAGCAGTAACCAACACATATATGGTGCATATGTAAAAAAAAATCTCAAGAACTCCAAGAACTGGTATCGCTAAACCAGTTTGAAAAAAACGAAGGGAAGAGAGAAAGCTTCAATAACTGGTGTAGACAGATCTGGTCCGAATGTTACCAACTATGGGTTGCAAACACAGATCCGGTCTATATATCGCCAACTACGGGCTGTATACATAATTCAAAAACTGCTTAAATCAGAAAAAAACAAGTAATTTCTTCGAATCTGATATGGATAGAATCATATTGAGAAATAAAATTCCAGATTCAAAACCAATCTGGTTCAAGCGATAAACCAATAAGAATGAACCAAATCAGCAGCAGTACACTAACAACTGGTATATCAACTGATATATTCCTTTTTCCTCGAGTCTGATATGGATGACAATCAGATCAAGATAAGAGAAAAAAAATAGGTGAGCCGATAGAGGTAAAGAGAATAGGATTACTTCAACCAGTATAATGAAGAATTCGATCTAAACAAAATCGATATGAACCAGTTAACTGATTTGAAAATAACTGATATATGTCCGATCTGAACAACCAAAACTTAGAAATGAATCATACAATAAATAAAAACAATACTTGATATGTTTGGATAGTGTCTTCTTGAAATGGGTAGGTTCTAAAAGATAGTAACAAAAACATAAGTCAGATATGAAAACAAATCTCTTTTTGACATAATCAAAAGCAGTACCTAAACTAATCAAATCATGAGTAGTCAGTTAAGCTGACATTGACAATGTAGTCCAGGAAGTCAATTATAGCCCCCATATCAATTGGATTCCATCTACCCTTTTCTTCTCGATTGCACAACACATTAAAGTCCCCACCTGCCAATCTTTGGAGTGTTTTGATCCAAGTTATACAAGTAATTCAACAATTAACATCTTTATAATCTATCACACTTCGCATACACCAAAGAGCATTATACTAAGCAGTGGTAGTTTGGGTATTTGATATCTACTGTAACACACTGATTTATTTCAGAATGAACTGACATAATTAAAACCATGAGAAGAAAAAATCCAAATAGATCTAACATCATTAGAGACCCTTGAATTGAAGCAAGACTGTCTCACAAATTCATCTAATCTGGAGGATTCGATCATAGGTTAAATGATAACTAACATAGACATATTATACATTCTCTTAAGTCTTTTAAATTTTTTAGTTGCTCAATTTTTTTAATACCCCCTGACATTCAATATGATGACCTTTATCATTGAGAAAAATGGTTAGTTCAAGCGTGTGTTGGATCTTAGGACTCTATTTGGGCTATGGACAAGTACATGGTGAGAAATGGCAAACCAAAATAACTCTAAACTCCAAAGTCCATACGATGTTTTGGGGATTATCTTAGTTGGGGATAAGACAAATAAGAGTTAAGGTGACACTTTTTGGCATAGACATACTAACAAAATAGTCTTTGATAGCAAGAAAGACATACAAGGTGAGATATGGCAAACCAAAATAACTTTGAACTCCAAAGTCCAAAGACCGAGATGGTGGGCAATATCCTTGTTCTTTTGGGTATTTTCCATCTCATCTTCGACGTCTTTGATTTTTTGCATAACGGTAGCCATTTTTGAATTGTGTAGGCCTATATCTATAGTCATAAACATACCACCATTTCATCTTGTAGTGTTATAACGGCTCAGATAAGTTTTGATCTTGTAAGTACAGTCCCAGTTTTCATATATGAAGTATTTATCCAGTTTTCATATACTTGTAGTGTTGTACGTGTTCAATGGCGGCATCATAGTGCCGAGGAGTCCACATGGGAGCGCGAGGATGAGATGCGCGAACGCTATCCAGAGTTATTTCTACCAGGTATTCTTTAGTTCCAAATTTCGGGATGAAATTCTAT
This sequence comes from Sambucus nigra, assembly GCA_949130495.1. NCBI lineage: Eukaryota > Viridiplantae > Streptophyta > Magnoliopsida > Dipsacales > Adoxaceae > Sambucus > Sambucus nigra. The sequence goes on along the minus strand of OX422221.1, from coordinate 329,307,208 downwards.
TATTAGGGTGGAAGTATATAATACCCCGTAATTTTATTGATTTTATTTAATGGATTAATTTAATTAAACGAGAATTAATTTGGAAATTAATCTGGATGTAAATACTAGCGAGATGTGAGTTGGTGTTTGATTATGATGTTAAAATAAAGTATTACTGAGAATATATGGTAATATATGAGTATTGAAAATGTTAAAATTGTCACGATGCAGAAATATGACAATTTGGGAAATTTAGTTGGGACGCGCGTGTCAGTCGCGTCAGGAATAAAATTTATTTGATTAAAAAGTAAATTATATTTTTATCAACCGAATGGTCATTTTGAGTCCGCTAATGTGTCCGGAAGGGTCGAAATAGTCAGAAAACACTAGCCGGAAGTTTGGTTTGGGTCCTGGGACACTTTTAGGCCAAACCGGTAACCCAGAAGGGTATTTTGGTAATTTTAAAAATTGAGGGATTAAAACCCACGAATTTTAGACTTAAATTAGATATTATTAGAGAGTTCACTAGGGCCATTACCAGCCAAAAGCAAGAGAGTGGGCTACTGGAGTTTTGAGAGAAGTTAGAGAGAGGTTAAAAGAGGTTCCAAACCAAACCATCTCCCATCACCATCATTTTGGAAGAAATTGCAACCAGAAAGAGGAGAGAATCAGACTATAATCACCGACAACAAATCTTAAGAAAAAAAACCCTAAGGCAAGTGATTTGATGTTATTAATTTCAATGAATATTTCCTCCATGTTTAGTGTAGAAACTTTATATGCCTTGAAAGCTTTGATGAAAACCCAATGGGATTGTTGTGGAACTCATGATTTTGTATAGGGATTGCATGTTGAATGGTTAGGGATGAATTCAATACCCAAAATATAACTTTTGATGATTTGAAAACAGATTTATAAGAAGTCTTTGTATTAAATTAAATTTTGGGTTCATGTTCATAGGGTTTGGGTCAAGATTTGGGAATTTATGGTTATTGCATGTTGATTAGTAAGATTTGACCCTAAAAATATGTCAAGGAGTGACCTAGGGTGACTTAGAGTAGTTTAAAAACATTAAAAATTCAGTGGTACGAACTTAGGATGAATTTGGAGAAAGGAATTTGGGAAAAACGAAGTTGGGAGAAATTCTGGGAATTCTCGAAATTTTCGTTAGAAGACCAACCCAGGTCGTTCGAACGACCTCGTTAGAACAAGCTTCTAACGAGGTTCTAGTATCCCTTCTAACGAGTTGGTGGTTTGTTCGAAGCCTTTTGTTCTAACAAACTCGTTCGAACGACCTCGTTCGAACGAGATCCCAGGAACTTCTAACGAGATTAGAGAATGGTCTTTTTCGGTCAAATTTTAGTTTCGAACTTCCCATAAACTTATTTAATTAAGTTTTATTCCTCCCTTATTGATTAGTGGGTATAGTTGTGAGATTGGAGTACATTGAGGATTAACACTTAGAATTATATAATAGATCGGGTGACTTCTAGGGGTTAGGAGATAAGTACTTGAATTTGCGACACGAGAAGAGTTGATAATCTATAATGTATATTTTTCGGAAACTTGTAAGTGTACTACATTAATGACGGTATAGGAATGTAAAATATACCTCTATTAATATTATAAGATATCTAAGATGTGTGAATGCTTGGTATATGTGGTTATCTGCGTATAACATACCTACCATACTTGCTATCACAGGAGGTCGGCGTTCGATCAGGGCCATCTAATCTTTGTGTGCCTACGGGAGGGGTTTAGATTGGTACCTCGAGGACATAGGTCAGAGAATGACTTATTGGGGAGTTATTAAGTCTGCTGATCATGGGAGCATAGGTATGTGCATGACCTATGTGATGTGAACTATGTTCGCCTCCATTATGTGTGATTGTTACTTATCGAAACGGTTCCTGAGAGATTCGGAATACGTGGTCCTTATGTACGTGATGTACCGGGATTTGATAGCAGAGTATGTGTGCACCGCATATTAGTCTAGGGGTGCCATTATTGTATATTTATGATGAGATTGATATATTGAAAAATTGAAATGGACTGTTCATATAAGTGTAAGTGTGAATAAATTGTACCATCTTTGTAGAGTTAAAAGTGGGAAAAACTCTTAGAAATTGTTGTAACTAATTCTGAGGAATGAAAGTAAAGCTCTCAGTTTATATTAAGATGTCGGGAATTAAACCATGAATAGTATAGTAAAGTCAGGTTATGGATTGGACTAGTTAGATAGTGGAATAACTAGAGCGGGTATGGGTACGTTAGGCATGCACAATTAGTTGAGAGGTGAGGAACTCATGTGAGAGCACGCACTATCATGTATTTTATATTCACTTTTTAATGACATTAAACACTTGTTATATTTTAAACTGTTTTCAAAATCGGGCTCTGACCCGTTTACTTTCAAATCTTTTTTTTGTAAAAAGCTTTTAGGTGCCCAGCCACAAGGACACTAAGCTTAGAAGTTCCATTCCAGTGACGTGTTGTAGATGCTGTGGAAGTTAAAGGACCTCGATTATAGACGCCTCCACTTTCTACCTTGATTCCATTTCAGACTTATTTAGCTGTAGGGCATGTCGCCCCTTTTCTCTTAGAGACAGTTTATTTATTCAGTTTATTTCAGTTTTGGATTTGATTAAATTGTGATTCAGACTTTATATTTGGTTGTATTCAGTATTCAGATTAGTTAGAGGAGTATTCCTCCAGATTCATTGTTATTCCAGTGCTATTCTATTGTGACTGTGTTGTGGTTGTGGTATTTGTATTTCATATTTTAAATGGATTGTATGTTAATCTTATTTAATTAAAATTGACAACTCACTTTTTAAATATTAGGTGGCTAGTAATTGTTTAAATGTTTTTCGACAGTGATGCTATGAACTGAACTAACTGGACATTTTGTATTAATTTGAATAAAGGAGTAGCTACCCGGTATTTAATTAGTCGGGGTGTCACAGGTGGTGTCAGAGCATCAAGTTCTAGTGTCCTTAGGATCTGTACGGCTTGTTATGTTTCCCCGTAGCGTTCTTTGATATAGATCCCTATATTTCAGGATTGTTGTACTCTATTGTGTATGTTTCGCTCTTCAGCTATTTTGAGATAATAACTGCGAACTTATAAGACTTTACTCTCCTTTCAGATGCCTCCACGACGTGCACAGTGAGTTCCCAGGGATGCTCAGCCCGAGCCACAACCTACACCAGTTCAGGGCTCCATGAATGACGCAGAGGTTGCCGCTATTGTAGCCTAAGCAGTAAATGCCGCTCTAGCAGTTGTGCAGTAGGCACCGCCTCAGGCGCCGATAGTAGCGTCAGTACCAGCTCATTCATTCCCATATGCTTGGGAACGCGTTCGTGATGATTTTTAGAAAGCACACCCTCTGGAGTTTGCAGGTAACTCCGACGTCGTTGTGTCCAGTCAGTGGAAGAAGGACATCCAAAGACACTTGAGGATGTATGAGTGTACGGATGTACAGAGACAGATACTGGCTACTTTTAAGCTAGTAGGGTCAGTATTGCAGTAGTGGGAGTCCATTACTACCGCGGAGGAGAGAGATGTCCTTTCTATTCAGGAGTTCTGGGTGCGGTTTGACCGCAAGTATTTTCCCTCAGCCGTTCACACCGAGATGAGGAGGAAGTTGATGAACCTCAAGCAGGAGGGAAGACAGTGGCAGAATATGAGGTCGAGTTCACCAATCTTCTGAATATCGTTCCTGATGAGATTCCGACAGAGGAGAAGAAGATACAAAAATTCATGGATGGGTTGACTTGGAGGATCCTTCAGCATTTACTGGGAAATCTCTCATTGGCCACTTATTCTTATGTGGCTAACGCAGCTAACAAATACTCCCATGACAGTTGTTGTACCCCAATTAGCAGTTCTAGTAATCCTTTGAGTTTCCTATTTATACAAAATGAGGTTTGGCTATTAAATAAATAAGGTTGCATCATATAAAGAAGGGAACTGAATAACTTTTTCACAAAAAACTATAATATTGTGTAGTTATTTCAACATAAAACACAACCAGCGCCCCAGTTTCTTAGCTTAAAATTAATCTTGATGCATATATGAGAAATAATAACTGGGGTTTAGCACCTCGAATTTACATCATCAAAGAATACCAGAAAAGTGAATGATTAATAAAACACCATGAAACAGGAACTTCTTACAGTAGTGACAATTTCTTCTGCTTTTTCGGGGGCTTCCATCATCAAAGATTAACTTATTTGTCAGTAGTGCTGAGTAAGTTAATTGCCCGCCAAACACTTAACAATCAACCCCTAACCTTAACTCTTTTCTACTCCTCGTACGAAAGAAAATCTTAAAATCTTCATTTCTTCTCCTCGTATCCAATAATGATAAGGACATCAATCATGTTTTGCACATCATTTAAAAAGTAAAAGTATCAGGGAAAAATGCAAAACAATGGAGAATTACAGTAAAGAAAGAGCACATCATTTTTTAATAGAAAAGAAATATGAAACATTGCAATTGGTAATAATACTTGAAACGTTATCGTGTTCTTTTCTCAGTATGACTAATGCTTGAAACATTGAGATATGTATAATTTGAGACTTATTGTTGCACCTCACAATGCCAAAGTATTACCATGTTCTTTTCTCACCAGTGTCGGCCTGAAAGGCACCAGCTCAAGTGTGCGTTTATAGGGGAATATTACATGAAGAATATACGTAACCAAACCTCCTAAACATAACTGAAAAAAAAGTCATCAAGGAGCTATGGATATCATAGACAAGAAAACTTGAATTTGATGGCGTTGAGAAGTGAGCAGGTTTACAATTCCATCAACGATATGATAGAATTGGACCTTTGAATAACAAGTCTGACAAAAGGTTTTCTAACAACAGATTAGATGGTTAATTTACAGGGTTTTTGAGTGGATTTGTAAGATAAATGCCAGTGCATATGCCCATGGTGTGGACTCACAACAAAATGATTTACATGCATAGCCTCTTGGGCATAACCACTAAAGCGATCCAATGTAGTGTAGATGATATTCTACGTGTATATGCAGATGCCATGTTAGATTTGACACCCAATGCTCGGGCATGCTATGAAAGAAGTATTCAAATACGAAAATGTGGAGTTTAAAATAATAACGTTGGTCGATGATTGTTTCATACTTGAACTTCTATGAAGGTTAGTGATGCGTGAGCATAATGCTACGCATCCGATATTCTTTAAGGATTCATATCACCTTATAATGAAACACAACTTACTACTACTAGAGAACCAACTTCTTATTTTCTCTGGAAATTATCCCGGCGTGTATTACTCTACAACTGATCTTGACAGGGTGGGCATGAAATTTGAAGCGAGCGAGGTCTCGGATTTTCTACTTGTGAAATTTCAAACTTCTTGTTTATTGTCTTCTTGTTTGATGAATCTTTATCAAATCACAACTTCTTTGATTGTATATCCTTACCAAATTGTATCTTCAAGGTTTTCGAAACTCTGATAATACATTTCATGTGATTATGATAGAGGAGATGACTCCAACATTACCTATGGTCGTGGTAGAGGAGACAACTCCAACATTGTCTATGGCCGTGGCAGAGGAGATGACTCCAACATTACACGTGGAAGAGGGGACAACTCGAATATCATGTAGTCGTTGTTTTTGTCAGGGTTGTTGAATCTTCTACGTCATATATCAAAATTTATTTTTCTTTGTATAGCTGGTTGTGTCAGATGTGTGGTACACATCGTTTAGAATTACCAATGTTATGCGTTGATGACTTCACCAAAACATTCTTGAGGAACTTGATTTCTTACGAGCAGTTTTCCCCTTATGTATCATATGTTATGCTCATGGACTCATTCATTTATTCTAAGGAAGATGTTGAATTGTTTGTAAAGGAAATAGTTTGGGGCACTCTCTTTTACATTACCCCTAAATATTTTCTTTTTAGAGTATAATCATGTTTTCCCCATGAATACACCTTAAAAGGACAACAAACTTGCAATTTTGGTTAGTCAACCAAATGTCACCAAATCAAATTTGCCCACTCGCACTAAAGAACATTGAATACGAACTTAAATTAGATACTAGTGGTAACCCGTGCGATGTGAGGGAAAGTGTGATTGAAAAATTTACTATTTTTTAATCGAATATGGTCATTCAAATGGCACTGCCTATAAAGTGTAGAACTAACAAAAGTTTGATGAAAAACTAAATAAGTTCAGTTAAATACCACGTGAAAGTAGCCTATAAAAATATTTCAGTTTCATATACAGTGAATATGATTTTTTCAGATTGATAATCAATATTCACTATTTTCTTGAATAAAAAATATGACACGAGTTTCCACATAATTATTAGTAATAACTTCACCTTTAGAAAGTCTAGTATGTTTTAATCCTCCAAAAAACTGTCCATTACAAACATTAGATTTCCTTCACAAAATAAAGAACTTCATTTAACATACTTATTTGATTATTTTCCACTCAATATTGAAAGTTTATGCTTCTTGGTCATGAATATAACATTTATGCATATTTGACCTTCCGATTGGTCTAGGATTCACCTTTAAAAATCAATTAAAGAACATTAAAGACCAACAAGTGATCCATGTGATCAATGGATCAAAACAAAATTAGACGGTATCAAATCCCTAAAAATCATAACCATTATTAGATCTAATCTGATCTAATCCAGATCTAATTTCACAAAAAACTTAACCAACTGACGCAACCATCCATGAATACAAAATGATTTGAGATATGAGATTAATCCAAAAACGATGAGGTACCATACTTTGGTACCTCTTAGGATGTCTGCACCTCTTTTTAGGCCACTCGATTATTATTTTGAGTTTTCGACTCCTAAAACCTATTTTTAATTCTAAAACAATTGTATAGTAGTTAATTGCAAACCGAGAGTCCAGTGAGGACACGATCACTTCCCTTAGGTTACTTTTACGTGTCTTGGGGTGTTCGTGCCTCATTTCGTGCCACTCAAATCGTGAAATATCAAGTTTATTTTTATAAATTGTTTAAAAATCGTGACATTACTTTTTTGTGTTTACTAACTTTTTGCTTAAACTAAAATTTTAACTAATGCTTGTCTTTTTATTTATTGCTTTCAGGTACCACCTCATATGTTGGAGTTTGTGTCCCAATAATTAGTGATTTGAATGTTAAGATTTAGCATTTGATATGGTGTTGGATAACATTGACGATTTTTTCAACGGTGATGCAAATTTAAATTAATTGGGTCCATCACATATATCACAAAATAAAATCATAATCGAATAGTAAATCAGATTAATGGCATAACTACTTGCAAATGATATGAATTAATGAACATAAATAAAAATATCAGTAATTATAACTAAAATTCACATAAAGAAGTATATAAATACCATTAAAATTAATCATAAAACAACACTACAACACTCAACTAACAATCCGTATCAACCTCCTATCACCACTAAAAATCATGAATCTTTGCGTCAAAATCATTTTTTGGATTAATCTTCGATCTCAAATACAATTAAAATTAATCTTAAAACTATACTACAACAATCAACTAACAATTCGTGAAAAATGATCGGTTATTATTTCAATTGGCTCGCCATCAACCTCCTATCACCATTAAAAATCAATCCAGTAAAAAAAAATTAATAATATTAAACAACAATCAAGAATTAAAATTACATTTTATCCAAAAATCACCCTAAAATCATATTACAAATTTTAAGGTCAACTATGTATCAGTAATTATAGTTGTTGAAACACAAATAGAATAAACTAAATCCCAACTATTAAAAACAAATTTTAAATAAAATTGCTAAAACCAATAATATATCCACTTATTCAAAATATCTTATAAATTAGTAAGTTTTAAACAGTATGACACTACTCCCCCTTCCTATACAATCTTTCAGTTAAGAACATAAACCCTTTAACATGCAAGAATGGCATAAAAGACAAAAATAATAAATAAACCAGTTATGGTGTGAGTGGGTAGGTCTATTACTAGAGTTTAACATGCAATACAATTTACCTCAACTAAACTAGCAGCATGGGCGATGGAGAAGGTTGTTGCCAGGTTAGAGTGGCTAGGGTTGGGGCTAGGACTAGGACGATGAGGGTGTGCGGGGCTTAGTGCGACGAGGGTGAAGAAGAAGAGTTCATCAACGGGGAGACTTACAAATATCATCGGGGACAGAGTTCTCCAGCGGGGAGAAGTAGAAAGAGGGGGTGAAAGTGATTTTTTTGAGTGGGTTGGGATTTTGAGGGAAATAATCCCACCCAAACTTCCCTTTGTCTTTTTTTTTTCTTTTTTTTAATGACTTTTGCAACATGTACCACATATATTGTAACGGGTTTTTTCTATTTGTAACGGATTTTCACCATTACAAATTTGTAACGGACAAAATGTGTTACAAATAGGAAAAAAATTCGTTATAATTTTCCTATTTTAGTGTAGTGATTGGTAATTAGTACGATACATGGGTAAAACCTAAGGGTATCAATAAAACCGATGAATCAAAGGAGAAGTGCATCATCAAAGGAGAAATGCATCACTCAGAGATTGACGAGATAAGTTGATCCAATATTTCATTCATTTCATTAATGATTATATATTATTGCTTGACACTAAAAGTACAGGAATAAAGCTATTTTTCCCTCTATTTAGAAGAATGCTCTGGAAATCTATTATTCTCTAACAATATAGGATCAATGGATCCCCTCTCTTATTATTTATCAGTATTTCTCATTAAGCCCGACAGATGGTCGACACTCTTATTATTTATCTAGATTTCTCATTAAGCCCGATAGATGGTCGACACTCTTATTATTTATGTGGATTTATCATTAAGCCCGGTAGATGGTTGGAACTCTTATTATTTATCTGGATTTCTCAGCGCTTTTATTATGGATATGGATTTCTCACTAGCATGGATATTCAATGCAAATTATATATTATGCTCAATCATGGTCATTATTGGATCATTCTATTAAGTCCCGACGAATGCTCGGGCATCATTATGATTATTCAGTCTCCTAAGCCCAACTGGGGGCTCCACATGTCAAATACACCGATCAATGGCACATATCAGAATCAGGTTGAACTTATTAAATTCCAGAATTTCCAGACTTATCCGATCACAGATTCCTAATTGGAATATATCACATTCCTAACTGGAATTCCCGCAGATTCCTAATTGGACTATATGTTAAAAGCAGTTTTACTCAACCAAAATTACTTGGTTGGCAAGATCATCAAATTAAATCTATGGCTACATCAAAACAATATGGAAACACAAACATGCAAAGCTCTTGGGAAGTCATTTCAAGTAACATTTTCTCGACCTTATATTTTCTAGCAAGACCAGCATACTTCAAGGCTAAGAAAGTATTCAGAGTTCATATTCCATAATTGGGGGTTGTTACTACAAAACTAATTATTCATTCAGTGGCACAGTCTGATAACATTATGCAATATCAGCCGAGCATCAGATTCATCTCTAAATCATAACAGTATAAGAAAGATCATTAGACAATAGTCATTCAAGAATTATTTTTTCTATTGAAGTTCAAAATTCACATCCAGGAAGTTATTGTTGACATGTTATTGAAGATCAAGAGTCGCTGGGATCTTCACTACTGCCGTCTCGACCAACACTGAAGAAGACGTTGTACTTATATGTAAATTTTTCAGAGTCCGCTACTAGCTCGACACTAATAAAATTGTAGAATTGGGTTCAAAATCTAATATGTTACATCAGTAAAGCCTTCAAAGGAGCAGAAATACGAAAAAACAAACACGTACAATCAACACTCAGTTGGTCGGCTCAAAAGATAATTGGTCGGCTAACTAGTTGACCAACCCACTTGAAGATTATGATAAGCCACAAGATGCAAACTATAGAAGGTCTCATTACTACATCAAAATTCCCAGGGGTGATACATAGCACATGTTTGCTTGCCGAGCAGAGTTCCTCAAAAGAAAGATTAGCTCCAACACAACCATCGATCAACCTGCTTCATCCATCGTCCAAGAGATAGTACACTCATATGTCGAACAAATCAAGAAGTCAGATCAACAATATCATTATCAACGAGCACCGAGAAATATTTCAGAATAAATACTCCATCCTTTGAGTAAACCATCAAGCGTGGAGCATTATGGGCTTCTGTTGATGCCAAAAATTACCCATCTACATGGACCAGTCGGAAAGGGACACCTGTCATCCTATATGGAAATATTCATACTTGCTCGGCACGAAAGACACTGGGTTGGCACCCAAGGAGAGTTGGTCGCCGTACCCATCGACCAACCTATAGAAGACAAACCATACATAAGGCCAAAAGTATTTAGAGAAGAGCAACCTACAGTCATTGTAATCGAGAAGACCAATAATTATATTCATTGTATATAGATATAAATGTCTGAATATATAAAGACATTATATCTCTTGGACTCCCATCACTATAAATACAAGCCCTCCCTTAGCTAAAAGGACAAGAAATTCATTCTATCTCTCTACCCATCTCTACACATCTCTCTCTCTCTCAAGACATGAGAATAATTTAATCATTCTCATCACATTGTATTATGCTATTGTAAACCCCTGGGAATAGCCAAACCACTTTAAAAACCTTTGTCTCTTATATATTTGATGTTATTATTTATCTCCACCTCATCTTCAATCTCATCTTCTTCGTACCTTCACTTTATCTGTGCATCTATGTTATCTTATAAGCATCAACAACGTCCAAGACCCAAGAAGGAAACATTTCTTCCTGAGGAAATTCTTCGAGCGATTACAACAATACAAATGCGACTCAACCCACAAAATGTGTTTTCAATGTCACTAAAAGGAAGCTCCTTAGGTTCATAGTTAGTGAGAAAAGGATTGAAGTGGACCCCACCAAGATAAAAGCCATACTCGAGGTGCCACTGCCCCGAATAGAAAAATAAGTGCAAAGATTCCTAGGTACGTTGTAATACATTTGTCGGTTCATCAACCAACTGACATCTATCTGCGAACCCATTTTTAAACTTCTTTGAAAGGACTCAACTAAAGTTTGGAATGAGGCGTGCCAAGAAGCCTATGATTAGATCAAATGATACCTCACCCAACCTCCGGTTCGTATGCCTCTACAGCCAGGTATCCCCCCTCCTCCTGTACTTAACTATTATTTATACTGTAGTAAGGGCTTTTGCTAGCCCAATATATCGAGAAATCTCAAATGGAGAGAGTAATCTACTAATGTAGTCAAAATATGGGTGGGTATGATGTCAACTTCACTGCCTTGGAGAAGGCATGTGTCATCCTGATATGGGTGCAGAAACTACGAAATTACATGTTTGTATTTCCCATTATACTAGTATCCCCGATGGATCCCATAAAATATTTGCTAGAGAAACCTGCTCTTACTAGCCGAAGGGTTCATTGGCTAATGTTACTACCTAGTTTGACACTATGTGATTCACGCATAAATCTATGAAGGGGAGGGCCATCTCTGATTATCTTATCGACCATCCCATAGAAGTAACAAATGTTTGGGTCTTCAAATTTCCAGATGAATACAGCCTTTGCACCTCTCAAAAGGATCACAGGTGATAGATGTTCTTTGATGGAGCTGCCAACAAGAAAGTATATGGTATAACGATATTCCTGATCGCTCCTGATGACTCTCACACCCCCATTTCCATTAAACTGAATTTTCCTTGCACCAATAATATGACATAATATGAGTCATGCACCGTACGACTCAAGATCACCCTCGAGAAAGGAATCAAGCACATGGACGTCTATAGAGGCTCCACCCTCATTATCGAGAAAATTTTCAGGAAATGGAATGTCAAGGACTAGAAGATCCTACCCTTCAACACCCACCTAAAAGAATTTTCCTCCTAATTTAAAGATATCACTTTCCATTACCTTACTCGCTCAAAGAAATGCTTAGCCGATGCACTAGCAGCCTTGGCCTCCATGGTCAACATGCCTGATGGAATAATAATGATCCCTTTATTGTTTAGAAACAAGCTTCACCCACACACTACTACCACATCAATCTCGTTATAAAATAACATGCAGACATGGTAGGGTTATGGTATTACCATATTTAGCTCCTTCTCAAACATGGTAGGCATCCTTTATGACGCAGACAGGAAAGACCATGCGACCCTTCAAAAACTGGCTGCTTTGTACATTATATGTGATAAAGCACTTTTTAAGAGAAACTTTGATGAAATCCACATGCATTGCATAGCAGGGGTTGAAATTGAAGAAATGATGCAAAAAATATCATAGTGGGTAGTGTGGTCCCCACGTGAACGATCACATGATTGCCAAGAATATCAATTGTCAGGGGGACTATTGGACCACCGTAGCCCAATACTATACTTCTTATGTTTAGAGATGCCTCAAATGCTAATAGTTTTCCAACCTTCAACACTTGCCTCCCCGAGAATAGTACAACATGATCACTCCTTGGGCCTTCTCTACCTGTGGCATAGATATCATAGGGAAGGTTACTCCTAAAACTTCAAACCGTTACGAATTCATCCTGGTCGCCATTGACTACTTCATGAAATGGGTTGAAGCCGAGTCATACATGTTTTTGAATGCAAAGAAAGTGTCCAAGTTCATCAGAAAGAACATCATCTTTCCCTAAGGATTTCCCCCTGAGTTGGTGTTAGACAATGGACTCCATTTCGAGGTTATGGTCATTAAATTAGTCAACAAGTATGGGATTCAACGATACAAGTCTTCCCCTACCGACCATAAACTAATGGCACACTCAATGCCGCTAACAAGAGCCTCAAAACCATCATCAGGAAGATGAATGAAAGTTATAGAGACTGGGCTGATCGGATCGCATATGCCCTCAGGGGATACTCCCTATTCTCTAATATATGGCATGGATGTAGTTCTCCTCATCGAACTATAAGTGCCTTACCTGCGTGTTATGCTAGAAAACAAGGCCAGTGAGGAAGACTGGCATAAGAGCCGCTACGATGAACTCTCACTCCTGGATAAAAAGAGATTAAAAGATCTGTACCACATACAAGGGTACCATCTCCAGATTGCGCGATCATTCAATAGGAAAGTCAAGGATTGTGGTGTCCAAAAAGGAGATATTTCCCTTAAAGAAATTATAGAACCCGTTTGGGATTTGAGAGGAAAGTTCAAGCCTAATTGGAGTTGCCCCTACATTGTGAAGAAAATCCTGTCAAGTGGCGCCACTATGCTCACAGATCTCGACGGAGAATAAATGGCGCGTCCAGTTACGCTAAATCGACTAAAAGTGTTTTACCTTTAATTTGAACTATCATTGCGCTATGACTATTCTCATCCCCCTTCTATTCTGAAAAAATTATCTTCATTTCCCCTTCTCAGAATTAAGTTGGACCTAATCCTCTCAATTCACACCTTTAAAAGAAGAAGCTCACAAATTTTTAGAACCTACCGAGGTATGTAGGTAGACCATAAAACACACATGGTCACGGTTCTTTCTTTCTCACAAAATGTTATTCTTTTCTTCCCTCGAGAATGACAGTCTCTCTCATCATTTAAACAAATAAAAGGATTATGTATAACTTAGTGATTGGTATAGACAGCTCAAATACAAAATTTATCAAAAGACACAATAAAAGATCTCAAAATAACTTTTATTTTATTTCAATTAGGAATATGGTTATTACATGAAGTGTCAGTGACTAGAGTAAGAAAACCACTCCCTTCCTAATGCTCATACAACATACAAACCCCTACCATTAGACAAGCTTCATAAAAGATATAAAAAACCTACCGAAAACCAAATCCATAAAAAAACACAAATTCCCATAAATATAAACCCGCACCAGCTTCTCAAAACCTTATCCGCGACTACAAGATGGGCCTGCATCATCATCATTACTTGCCTTTGGAGGCCCCTAGGCACCCCACTCCTGATTATTTCTTCGGATGTGCTCTATGAGATGGTAGGCCTTAATGATCTTTGATGAAACCACGACACCCTCTTCTAAGGTGTCAAACATGACAAGCCATCTATGCCCAACCTCCTCAACCAAAATCTTCTCAACCACCCATTTCCATAGCCACTTAAAATAATCCTTAGATATAAACCCAACCTCTTCAATTGATTATGATGAACTGGTAGATGGCCAACGATCCTACCATAAGGGCCCCAGTATCATCCTCAAGGACTCGATTAAGTCCTCCACTAGAAAGAAGTTAGTTATGCAGGGAGGAATAATCTACTCCCATCCTACTTCGAATAAAATCCGCTAGGGAAATTAGAAAGAAGTCTGGTAAAGACCAACCAACCAACCGTACATATTTCTTGTCCCTAACTTCCAAACAGGTTGCAAGTTCCCCCACCACGGTACGGACCAACAAAGGCATTGGTCCCCATACTCCATAAGCTAGTTAACCTAATTCTCTGTTGATGGGTCAAAGCTAAAGAAAGTCCTAGAAAATAATTTGGGAACACCCAAGAGAGGGTACTCAGGTGGGGCCGCCAAGCATAGTCTCTCAGAAAGCCACATGAATAACATGACAGGGCTCCCCCACAAAAAATTAGCCCAACCTTCCTTCCAGGCATCTACGCCATTTAGAGTCTCCATTAATACCATCGAAGTAGGACTATTATGGTAGGACAAACACAAAGCTATCGTGGCCACCTGAGGGTCAACCATTAAATCTCCCATCACCAATAAAAGCCTGACAGTCACACCCAGGGCTAGAATGCCAACAAAGTCATTATCAGTAAAATTACTTTAGCTACCAAATTCATGATTTTCAGGAGGAAGATGTTTCTTCCATGAACCAGTGGCCTATAAGCTAAGGGGGAGATATGAAATAACTCCGTCAAATACACTCGGGGAGAACATAATAAATCTGGCATAGCTGCAGCCACACTAGGGCTGACGCCTAGACTTAAAGAGAACTCTTCATATGTGGACACACCCATTTAAGTTGATAGGACCAAGTATGACCTCGTTTGGGAATGAGAGCCCCTATCTCTAATAGGTCGAGACCTCAGAGAAACATTTCATCAACAAAGTCATTTTGCGTCCACTATCCCAGCCAACATCAGGAAAGGGCCTGCTTAGTCCGCCTCGGCCTGGGCTCCTCGACCAAGACCATACTCGATAGTTTCTATCATGAAATCAGGCAATGCATTAGCAACCTCGTACTCGATAGACCGAGTCCTCTGCAGACGACACCATATTATACGAGTAATAGAAGGTCCCAAGGTTGTATGTACCATGTGGGAAATTCTCTTATAACCAAATTATACCCTCATGTAAGGGGATATTGCATCTAATTAGCTACATGTGATGTGGACAACTGTCATCATCTTATTAGAATCCTTCCTCATCACACCCATACTGCATGCTTATGGGGTGCATTACACCCCTTAGGAAGTATAAATACTTGTCTTCTACCTCTCGTAAAGGGGACACAAATTAAAAACCCTACAGAAACTATGTCAAACTCACTATAAGAGAGATATAGCTTGAGTGTTTGTATATTCAGGCCATTTAAAGCCTTATTTTAGTGGATTACACACACAGCACAGTGGACGTAGGTCATAATTTGGCTGAACCACTTAATTCTGGTGCCAAATCCCTTTTCGCCTCATCTTATTCTCTTACTATTATATTGCTTGTATGTTGCCATTATTATACCTATTTGAGCTCATTATCATTGTGACCTGCTGGTACCATTTTTGGTATCATCAGTCTGGCACCGTCTATGGGAACGATAATTATCATCTCTTCCCTTATCTAGCTTATACTCATCGGAGTCTCTGGTGGTGAACCAGTCCTCCCCTCTTGTGGAGTTGTTTCACCATTGAAAGAGCTCTTGTTGAGCTTTTAAGCTTTTCTCTCAAGTTTACAACTCATCCATCAGGTGTGAAATATGGCATTTGAATTTCCACCACCATCTGACCATCCTAGCTCCAGTCACGCACCTCCTCAGTCAGATATGGTGGAGGTGGTAAAGGCATTGAAGTCATTGGTGGCTAGTCAACAGGCGATGCTGAAAACACTAGTCGCCTTTAGCTAAAATATATTGGTGAGACCCACAGGGATAACGCTGGAGACGATTACTCTGGCAGCCATGGAGCAGTATTCAAACACTAGGGGACCACCTAAGGTACCGTACAAGGGGTTACCACCTCTTCAACGATGGAGATACGTTGTTGATCCTAGGCATTTACACTTGGGGAGTGAAGGTCAACACTTCTTAGAGGATGGGTATTATGACTATGAGGCTGAGGACGGTCAGGCTGAATTTGGGAGCCATATAAAATATCAAGAAACACTGTACGCCCCATCTAAGCTAGCCAGGGACATAGAAGGAGGCCTTGTCATAACGATCAACCAATAGGCTTAGCTTTTGATCGGTTGAGCAGAGGGTCGGCCTTTGAAAGGCTTGGCCTAGTGGGTGATCTTAGAGATTTATTTTCTAGATCAAGTAGCATTACTAGCTCTAGAAGAAAAGGAACAGGGTGCTGACCCTAATGCTGCCGAGACGAGGGGCTGGGAGAATTAAACTATCAACAGAGGTCTGTGGAAAGGGAACCTTTGGTTCGGTAGGTTGAGGTGGCAAGAGATAATGTCGTCCAGGACGATGTTATAGAAGCAACCGAAAGACCCTAAAATGACTCATTCTAGAGGTTGGAAGATAATATGGGAGACATCCTCAAAAGTCGAGATCCCTTACAAAGGGGCTATTCAGAACGCTATCCCTTCGTGGCTAGGATTATCAATTTTCCAACCCCGAATAAATTCAAGCCACCAATGATCACTCCCAAGTATGATGGGAGCACTAATCCGGTTCACCACATCGAGATGTACCAGTCAGTTACAAAAATTTACTCAGTCTCAGATGAGATTAGGTGCCTTGCCTTTTCAAGCACTTTGATCAGAGCATCTCATGTATGGTTCACCTCACTCCCAAAGAGTTCAATTGAGAACTTCAAGAAAATCATAGAGATATTCATACACAACTTCTGCTTTGGGTTGAGGCCCCAAAAGAAGATGACTCACTTGATGTACATCAAGCATGGGAAGAATGAGAGTCTTCGAGAATACATTGAGATGTTTAACAAGGAAGTTAAAAGTGGAGAACTACGAAGAAAGCATTACGATGATAGTAGTAATAGGAGGTCTACAGAAGGGGAAATTATTGTGGAAGATTATTGAGGACACATCAAAGTCCATGGCTGAGCTATTGGTAATGGACGGTAAGGTCATGAATGCCGAAGAAGCAATGGCATCCAAGTATGAGGATAAAAAAAGGACGAGCAGTGGGGGAAAGTTCCAGAAAAAGAGTAAGGATGGAAAGAAGAGGGCAGTAGATGATAAGTATGTAGACTACACTCCCCTTATAGTCAGCTATGAGCATATCTTTGATGAGATTAAGAATGATCGGTCACTGAGGTGGCCCGAAAAGTTAAAATCTTATCCTCATAAGAGGAATAAAAGTTTGTGGTGCGAATTCCACCAAGACCATGGGCACCTGACCGATAAATGTTTCGCTACGAAGGATGAAATAGAGAAGATGCTGAAGTCTGGAAAATTGAGGACATATGTAGATAAGGGTGCCTCAAAGGGTGGCTGAGATGACACCCAGAGGAAGAAGAGAGATGGAAAGTGTAAGCCTGATGGTCTAGCAAGACCAGATGATGATGAGTCGGACTACTGTGATGAAGACAACCCTGACCTCCCCCCTAAGTTTTTTTATCCAAAGGGTTGGCTCAATGTGATCTCTCATGAGGTCAAGATGATCTGCGGGGGGGCCGATAGAGGAGGAAAATAGGTTATCAATAGGAAAGCACATGTAGCAGAGGCCAAAGCTCTCCCTCCAAAGCCAAAAACTGTGAACTCAACTTCACTTGAGTATATGAAGGGTAAGAGAACCAATGTTGATATGGATACATTGGTTGTCAGTTTCTTGAGGTTAGACTTTAAGGGAATTTTAGCTCCACATGATAACCCCTTGGTAATCACCACTCTCGTTCATAGCTATGAGGTCCCAAGGATTCTTATCGATGTAGGAAGCTCAATCAATGTCATGTTCTAGGATTGTTACAAAGGTTAAGGTCTGAGAAAGAAGAGATTGATTTCGTACCACCAACCACTCATCGGATTCAGTGGTAAGAAAGTGTAGCCACTGGGAATATATGTGATGGAGGTGAGAGTGGGGAACACTTGACCAAAATGCCTCACAAAGAAACTCATCTTCTTCATAATGGACAAAAATGTCTACTCGGCTTATAACATAATTCTTGGAAGGCTAGATTTCGAGGAGTTTGAGGTTGTGCCCTCAAAAGTCCACCAGATGATTAAATTCCCAACCGCGTATGGGGTAGGGAAAGTTCAAGGGGATCAGGTTAAGGCATGTGAATGCTACTTTAACTCAACCGAGGAAAGGGAGGCATGAAAATGGCTACTATGACCTATAACATTGATACACTGGATCCAAGAGACGAGAAGAAGATAAAAAAGGGTGAGGCCGCTGAGGAGGTAGAATCCATCGCCCTCAATAAGGATGAGCCATAAAAAACCATCCAAGTTGGCAAAGCCCTAAAGAAGGAGGTTAAGGAAGAGTTGATTAAACTCTTAAGGAAGAGACATATCATCTTTACTTGGAGCCATGAAGATATGCCTGGAATTGACCCAAAGTTCTCTGCCATAAGCTCAATGTGGTCGGTAATGCAAGGCCGATCCGATAAAGAAGAAGAGTTTACTCGTAAGAAAAGTATGATGTCATCCGGGAAGAGGTGAAAAAGTTAGATAAGGCAGACTTCATTAGAGAGGTTATCTACCCAAAGTGGTTGGACAATGCTGTCATCGTTCCCAAAGCCAATGGTAAGTGGAGGATGTGTGTTGACTTAACGGATCTGAACAAAGCATGCCCAAAAGACAGTTTCTTGTTATGGAGGATTGGTCAGATGGTAGATGTTACATCCGGATATGAATTAATGAGATTCATGGATGCCTACTCAGGATATAACCAAATATTCATGGATCCGGTCGATGAAGATAAGACATCCTTTATAATTGACAAGGGGACCTACTATTACAAGGTCCTGCCTTTTGGGTTGAAGAATGATGGGACAATGTATCAGAGGCTAGTTAACAAAATGCTTGAGGATCAAATCGGGAAGACAATGGAAGTGTACATAGATGACATGTTAATGAAGAGCTCAAGGCTAACACACATGTGGTTGACCTTAAACACACTTTTGACACAATGGACAAGTACGGGGTGAATCTCAACCCCACCAAATGTGTCTTCAGTGTGGAAGCGTGCAAGTTTTGGGGATTGATTGTGAATCCGAGGGAGATCGAAGCCAACCCCAAGAAAATTAAGGCCTTGTTGGAGATAAAGACTCTTACAACAATAAAGGATGTGCAGAGATTGACTGGAAGAGTGGCAACATTAAATAGGTTTGTGTCTAGAGCCACTGATAAACGCCTCCATTTCTTTAAAGTATTGATAAAATCTTTTGAATGGAACGATGAGTGTGATAGAGCCTTTAAAGATTTGAAGTCCTATACTGGATCTCCATTCTTATTGTCTAGACCAGTTTAAGGGGAGAAACTGTATCTGTATCTAGCGGTATCAAAATCGACCATTAGTGCTGAAATTGTAAGAGAAGAGGATGGAGTTCAAAAATGAGTGTATTTTAATAATAAGGCACTCCAAGGGGCTGAGAAGAGGTACCCCAAAATGGAGAATTTGGTGTATACACTGATCCATGCCTTAAGAAAGATGAAGCCCTATTTCCAGGTACATACCATGGTGGCCCTCACAGACTCACCACTCAGACATGTTATTCACAAGCCTTAGAAGTAAGGAAGACTGATGGTTTGGGCAATTGAGTTGGGGGAGTTTGACATCATCTATCGGTCGAGAACGACCATTAAAGGGCAAGCCCTAGCTGACTTTGTAATCTAGTTCACCTGGGTGAGGCTGACACAAAAGGGTTATTAGTAGCCAACGTTGGCCAAATATGCAACTGCATACGTTAATAAATGTGACAAATGATAGAGGTTTACCACCATACCCCATCAACCCCATCAGCCTTTTACCTCAATTACATCTCCTTGGCCTTTCGCGATTTGGGTGATTGACCTGGTTGGACCACTACCAAGAGTTATGAACAACTATCATTACTTGATTATGGCAATCGATTATTTTTCAAAGTGGGTAGAGGCCGAGCTGATGATAACAATCACAAAGATGAAAACCGTCCAATTTATTTGGAAAAATATCATTTGTAGGTACAGCCTACCCAATACTCTAATTTATGATAACAGAACACAGTTCAAGAATGTCTCCCTAGAGAAATATTGTGAACGAGTCGACATTAAGCAGTTCTTCTCCGCTCCTAGCCGACCCCAGGCCAATAGGCAGGTAGAAGTAAGAAACATGATCGACTTTGATGGAATCAAGAAGATATTGGAAGATGTTAAAGGCAGGTGGGTTAAAGAAGTATATGTTATCCTCTGGGCTTATGAGACGACGGAGAGGACTCCTATCAGGGAAACCCCATTTATGTTGGCTTATGGTTCAGAGGCAGTAGTGCCAACAGAGGTAGGTCTCCATACCCACAGGGTTCAGACCTATGACTCAGAAGAAAACGTTTCTAAATGAAGACTTGATTTAGACCTTGTAGAAGAAAGAGAGAAGATGTCAAGGTTAGGCAAATTGCTTACCAGCAAAGGAGAACGGAGCTCTACAATAAGAGAGTAAGGAACGCCCACTGAAGATAGGAGACCTGGTGTTAAGGAAGACATGGCAGAAGCCTAAAAAACTTCATCCGAATTGGCATGGACCATAGAGAGTGGTTGCAGAGTTTGTACCAGGGACGTATCAATGGGAAAATAAGGAAGGAGACCTATTCTCTAACCCATGGAACGCCGACCACCTCAAAAATTATTACCAGTAAGATTTCAATCTTGCTTATTTATTTTCCTTCGATCAAAATACATGTATATGAGGTTCAGATGATGAATGAAATATAAACGAAATTCGATAAAAATCTCAAGTGTTCTCTCATACTTTGTATATTTGTTTGAATATTTGTTGTTGCTTGTATCAACTCATCTTAAGCTATAAAACATCATTCTTGGTGAAGTAACCTTAATTTTCCCTCAGTGACACGACAATCCAAATGGGGTTGACCTCGTCCATGGACTGACAATAACATTAAGGGGATTTATTACTAAACATCATTAATTTGGTGGTTATGCTCTCTCGATCGAGACGACAGTGCATGGTGATGCTAAGATTTAGCACCACCAGATAAGTGATAGTGAGCTCAAGCAGTAGCAGCCATGGCAGCCATAGAGATGTATAAGTGTATAGAAGGGGATGAGTATAAGAGGAAATAAGATAATGATGTATAGTGGTTCAGCCAATTAGGCCTACATCCACTGTGAGTGTGTGATCCACTAAGTATGGGCACTAATGGCCTTGGATACTATGCACATAAGCTCACTCTCTCTCTCTCTCTCTACTGTGTGTACAAGCAGAGTTTTAGCTAGGGTTGCAATAATCTGATCCCTCCCCTGTAGGGTTGTAGGTGACAAGTATATATAGGTCTTGGGGGGTGTAGTGTAACCCCCCTCCCCCAAGTAAGCATGGTGCATGTGAATGATGATCTAACCAATCCCCTGTTGACACCTGTAGATGCCAAATGATGACATAATATTCCCTCACGTGAGGGTGTGATTCGGTTATAACGGTCTGCCACGTGTCATATGAGCCTGACGCGCACTGTTCCACGTGTGTCCCAAACCACGCGCCGTCATGATGTCACCCTCGGCCTATGGGACGAGGCCGAGGGCAAAGTTTCTTCCGGTAGTGAGTCTGGCTTGATTCTGGCCTCGTACTGTCGTACCCTCGTAGGGTCGTCCGGAGCCTGGGGAAGGGTCGGCCCCTCGTAGGATCGTCCGGAGCCTGGGGGAGGGTCGGCCCCTCGTAGGGTCGTCTGGAGCCTGGTGGAGGGTCGGCCCCTCGTAGGGTCGTCTGGGCCTGGTGGAGGCCAGCTGGGGCCTGGTGAAGGGTCGGCCCCTCTTAGGGTCGTCCGTTGTGGAGGCAATCCTCATCTAAGCCGAGGATATAAACGGGTATATCAATCACCCCCAGCCCTTAGCCATAGGTGCTGCTGAAATGGCTGAGGGATAGTGTTTTAAATGAGATGCATGTATGATCAGTTAGATGAGTAACACCTAGGCAGATACTCATTGCTGTTTCAGTTCCCAAGGTCATGGCGGCTGCGCAGTAAACTTGGGGCCTTGTGCCCTAATTATACCTTTCTTGGTAAACGGGTCCACTCATTACCAAAGTATTTAAGAGATTTTCAAACTCTCTCTCCTTCTTCTTCTTCTTCTTCTTCGCGCCCAAGCCTTTTCTCTCTCTAGAACCAGTTCCCATTGCCATTTCAGCCTCCGATTTCCCAGGTCTCAGCAGCGTTCTTGCCCTCTCCTCATCAGGTAACCTCTTTCACCCAACGTTTTCTTTTGTCTTCATTTCTGTTTATTTTTTAGGGTCGTAGGGCAGCACTTTCTTTTGAGTTACCCCATAGCTTTTTCCGGTGTCTTCTCCGGTCACTGGTTCTTTGAACGTTCTTGACGAAAACCTTTGAGTTCTTTGTTTAATCCAAAAGTCAAACTTGGTCAATCCCCCAAGTGTTTGTAGTTGAATTAGCCAAGTCTAGTATAATTTCTCTAAGTGTAGGGTCTTCCCTTTAATGCTTAGGAGGCTTTACAACCTAGTGTCTGAATTCCCACCCTTGAGAGAAAAACTCTTTGCCGAGATCAGACGAATAGAGGAAGAGGAAGAGAGGAGACGAGGGGCCGACCCTAATTGGGTACGACCCATCTTTCCCATTCCTCTTGCCACCATAAGACCATCTGAACCCTCTGAGTCTTGTGGGTCGTCGTCTCGTCCAGCCGACACTCCCAAACCAAGTGAAATGGACGAGAGAACCTTCTCTCCAACTGGTGCCGGGACGTCTGGTAGAAGGGACACGCCTGATCTTAGCCCTCCCCGAGAGGCCGAGGGTACGATCCCCTCTGAGGCTGCCCCTGTGACAACCCTATCCCCCCATGCCTTCCAAGTGGCTTTTCCTCAGGGTCCTCCTGCAGGTGATGAGGGGGAAGGGGGTGAGGACGAGGACGACGATACAGATAGTGAGGTTGATACCTCCCATGCCTCGTCTTTTATCTCCTCTGTTAGGGATAGGGACCTTCTGATATGGAGGCATATTTACGGAGTTCCCTCTGGGGTAACTATGAGGGTTCCCTCTGAGGCTGAGAGGGTTTTTGAGGGTGAAGAGGGAGAGGTTGCAGTCTAAGAGCAAATGTTCAAAGTAGGTGTCAGACTTCCCTTCCACCCTGCCATTGTAGATATTCTGTCGGCTCTGGGCGTCTCCCCCTCTCAACTTCCACCCAACTCTTGGAGGACTATTCTGGGTTACATTTCCTTGTGGAAAAATTCTTTCACTGATGAGCCCTCGTCCGACGTATTCTTGGCTTGATATAATATCACCTCTTCATCTAAACAGCCCGGATATTATCATCTAGGAGCGAGAAGGTCTGAGAAGAAACTTCTCCACGTGGCTCAAACTTCCAATCATGATTGGAAAAAGAGATTCTTCTTCATATCTGGGGCGTGGGAGCGCTCCGCCGAGGCGTCCCCTTCTGCCGATGCTCCGAGGGTCCCAAACAAATGGTCTAATCCCTCCATGAAAGCCAGGTCAGACCCCGGACTTAGCCTGGAGGAAAGGGATATTGTTGAGTATCTGAGGGGACGAGGGAGAGAGGGTGAGATCCCAAAGTTCGAAGATTTGATGACCCCTCGATTCCTTAAAGAAGCTGGTCTGAGGGTCGGCCCTCTGACAGAACTATGTGAGTTACACTGAACATTTTCCCTTATTTACTTATTTTTGAAGTGTTCTCTCTTTATCTCTGAACTTTTCTGACATGTCATCCTCTTATCAGGTCGTCCTGCAGGTACACCAGACTACCTCTGGGAAATGACTGCCCCAAGCCTTCTTGCTGGTTTGTCAAAGAAGAAGGGGAAGGAGCCTCAGCAAGCTCCAAAGAAGACGAGGGCCTCAGGGCCGACGGTTGTTGAGCCGACAGCCGATAGCCGTAAAAGGAAGGAGCCTGAGGCTCCTGTTGAGCATCGGCCTGATCCTAGGACGAGGGCCAGGGTCGAGGCCTCTGAGGGGACGACCTCTTCGTCCAGCATGGGGGCCTTTTGGTCTCAAAATCTGTCCCATCTGAGGGCCGACCCCTCATCTCTTATTGCAAACCTGAGGGCAGCCAAGGCCTCGATGTTCTCTGCACCGTCGGCCTCTGACTTCGAGTTCTTGGCAAAGATGCCTCCAGCCAAAGTGTACGACTACGGTCTGCACTCCCTTGCTCAGGTATTGGTCTTAACCTTTAATTTCATTCTCACTAACTGTTCCCTCGGCCCATCTTGATGTTTGTTCATTTTTTCTTGCAGTCTGTTTGTGCCTTGACCTCAGCCACCAAGTGGATGGCCGAGAATCAACAAAAGTTTCACGAAGCTGAGAGGGCCATTCATCACGAGGCTGAGTTGCAGGCAGAGCTAGATACAGCAAAGACTGAGCTTGATACTGCGAGGGCTGAGCTTGAGAGTGCTAGGACCGAGCATGCTAGGGTCCTAGATGAGCTGATGAGGCAGCACGATGACGACCTGCAAGCCAAGGACTTGATCATCAAGGATAGGGATGAGGCTCTGATCAACCTGGAGGCCCAGGATAAGACTGATCTGGAAGCAGCCATCAAGAAAGCTGAGGCTGATGCTGTGGAGGCATACAAAACTTCAGATGAATTTCAGGGCTTCGGCCTTGAATATCTAGAAAGGGGGATTAGGACGGCCTGCCGATGGGTCGTCCTCAAATTTGGCGATGTCGTCTCCTCTGTTCGCCCCTCACTGGAGGATGTTCAATTGGACGACCCCCTAATTGCCGAGGCCCTCAACCAAGTGGAGTCCCAAGTCCAGATCGAAGGGGTCGGTACATCTGAAGATCATCCGGTGCTGGTAACTGAGGAGACCATTCCCATTGATGTTGAGGCCCTGCCCTCTGATGTCGTCCCATAGGGTGGCTGCCTGTAGCCCATACCCTTCAAGTGTATTTTTGTTCAACGTCTCTGTAAAACACTTAATATTTTGTACCAGATTTTTATTAATATCATCGTCTCTTCTTCAACTGTCTTCCGTATTTAATTCTGTTATGGTTTGTTCCTTGCTAATTTGCTTCTTTGTTGATGATGATGCTACTAACCCCTCCCTCGTCTTTTTTGAGGATCAATGTGGGCTCGTCTCCTCATCTATCCTCATTATAGCCGAGGGTTCAAATAACCAATTTAATGCTTTTAAATAAAGTCTACCCTCGTCTTTCTTGAGAACAGTGGTGGGGTCGTCCCCTCCACTGGTCCTCATTATAGCCGAGGGTTCAAATAACCAATTTAATGGTTTTTGATTAAAGTCTTCCCTCGTCTTTCTTGAGGACAGTGGTGGGGTCGTCCCCTCCACTGGTCCCCATTATAGCCGAGGGATCAACTTTCCAAATTAATGGATTTTAATGTCTTCCCTCGTCTTTTTTGAGGACAGTGGTGGGGTCGTCCCCTCCATTGGTCCCCATTATAGCCGAGGGATCAACTTTCCAATTTAATGGTTTTAAATAAAGTTTACCCTCGTCTTTCTTGAGAACAGTGGTGGGGTCGTCCCCTCCACTGGTCCTCATTATAGCCGAGGGTTTAAATAACCAATTTAATGGTTTTTGATTAAAGTCTTCCCTCGTCTTTCTTGAGGACAGTGGTGGGGTCGTCCCCTCCACTGGTCCCCATTATAGCCGAGGGATCAACTTTCCAAATTAATGGATTTTAATGTCTTCCCTCGTCTTTTTTTAGGACAGTGGTGGGGTCGTCCCCTCCATTGGTCCCCATTATAGCCGAGGTATCAACTTTCCAATTTAATGTTTTTTACAGTCTTCCCTCGTCTTTTTTAAGGACAGTGGTGGGGTCGTCCCCTCCACTGGTCCCCATTATAGCCGAGGGATCAACTTCCAATTTAATGGATTTTAAAGTCTTCCCTCGTCTTTCTTGAGGACAGTGGTGGGGTCGTCCCCTCCACTGGTCCCCATTATAGCCGAGGGATCAACTTTCCAAATTAATGGTTTTTTAATGTCTTCCCTCGTCTTTTTTGAGGACAGTGGTGGGGTCGTCCCCTCCACTGGTCCCCATTATAGCCGAGGGATCAACTTTCCAATTTAATGGATTTTAAAGTCTTACCTCGTTTTTCTTGAGGACAGTGGTGGGGTCGTCCCCTCCACTGGTCCCCATTATAGCCGAGGGATCAACTTTCCAAATTAATGGTTTTTTAATGTCTTCCCTTGTCTTTTTTGAGGACAGTGGTGGGGTCGTCCCCTCCACTGGTCCCCATTATAGCCGAGGGATCAACTTTCCAATTTAATGGATTTTAAAGTCTTCCCTCGTCTTTCTTGAGGACAGTGGTGGGGTCGTCCCCTCCACTGGTCCCCATTATAGCCGAGGGATCAACTTTCCAAATTAATGGATTTCTGTAGATGTTTCCATGCATGCTAGGACTGACAACAGGATGAAGGAAACACTGATATTTCACATTAATTTCCCGAGTGTTCTGTTGGAGCAACTCTCATTACAATTATGGTCTTTCAAGACCTTACAACACTACTGATAGTATTTCTTCAAATGATCTGCATTCCAGGGGTTTGAAAAAGGTTCCCCCTCTAGGTTTTCTAGCCTGTAGGTCCCAGGGATGACTTCATCGATGACCCTATATGGGCCATGCCAATTAGGGTGAAGCTTGTTGGGCTTTTGCCAAGTCTTCTTGAGGACCAAGTCCCCCACTGCGATGGGCCTCTGTTTCACCCTCTGATTATAGAACCTTGCGGTCCTCTGCTGGTAGGAAGCTTGCCTTATCTCAGCATCCTCCCTTCTTTCCTCAATCAAGTCCAGGTCAAGTCTCCTCTCTTCCGTATTTCCCTGGGGGTCGTACATTTGGACTCTATGAGTGGGAAACTCGACTTCGGTGGGGATGACCGCTTCTGATCCATAAGCTAACATGAATGGGGTCTCCCCAGTAGAGGTCCTTACTGTCGTCCCGTACGCCCACAACACTGCATATAACTCCTCGACCCTTCTTCCTTTTGCCTCCTCAAGCCTCTTCTTAATCCCATCTAGGATTGTCCTGTTCGTAACTTCGGTTTGCCCATTGGCCTGAGGTCGGCCTGGGGTGGAGAAAAATTATTTGATACTTACCCTCTCACAGTACTTCTGCAGAGAGGCATTCTTGAACTGGGTCCCGTTATCCGAGATGAGGGTATTGGGTAGACCATATCTGCATATCACATTTTTCCAGATGAACTGGAAGGTCTTCTGCTCCGTGATCGTGACCATTGGCTCGGCCTCTACCCACTTTGAAAAGTAGTCAATTGCTATGATGAGGAACCGATAGTTATTGACTGCCCTCGGTAAGGGTCCTACCAGGTCAATCCCCCACTCTGCAAACGGCCATGGGGATGTGATGGAGGTAAGGGGCTGATGAGGTTGGTGAGGGATGGTAGCAAATCTTTGGCATTTATCACACTTTTTAACGTATGCGGCAGAATATTTCCCCAAGGTCGGCCACCAGTAGCCTTGGGTGATCGCCATCTTTGCCAAGGATCTACCCCCGATGTGGCTTGAGCACGACCCTTCATGCACGTCTTGCAAAATGGAAGGGACTTCTGAGGGATGCACACACCTAAGTAAGGGGAGCAGAAACCCCTTTTTGTACAAGGTGTCTCCGATGACAGTGAATTTTGCCGCCCTGTACCTCAGCTTCTTCCTTTCTTGCCTTGCTTCTGGCATCTCTCCCCCTTTAATGTACCTGATCAGAGGATCCATCCATGAAGGTTCTTGAGAAACATTCATGCAAATGCCAAGTGTTCCCTCGTCGTCTTCGATAGTTGGTCGAAGCAAGATTTCTACCGGGACTGTCCTCCTTATGTCTGTCCTAGTAGCTGAGGCCAACCTTGCAAGGGCGTCAGCACGGCCATTGTCGAGCCTAGGTATCCTCTTGAATTTCACTTCTTTAAAGTTTTTCAGCAATGACCCCACCTTCTCAAGATACCTAGCCATCCTCTCGTCTTTGGCCTCATAGGCTCCTAGTATCTGATTCACCACCAGCCTTGAATCACTGTGAACCAAAATTTGGCCGATACTAAGGGATTTGGCCAAGGAAAGGCCATCTATCAAGGCCTCATACTCAGCCTCATTGTTGGAGGCTTTGAAATTGAACCTTAGGGCGTACTCGATGTCTGTGCCGTCGGGTGCTGACACTATCAGTCCAGCACCACTTCCGCTATCACAGGAGGACCCATCAACGAAGAGGCTCCACGGAGTCTTTCCTTCTGAAAAATTTCCCTCAGAGAGGGACCCCTGTCTAAAGATGTATCTTCCCTCTTCGTTTTCAGTCGCTTTCCTTCTAGCGGTGCTCGTCTCAGCCCTATTTGCAGGTGTGTCTGCGGGTCCGTCTTCTGTATCCGTCTTCCCGAGGGTCTCACCCTCGTCCTCATCATCTTCCCAGGTGAACTCAGCCACGAAGTCTGCCAATGCCTGCCCCTTAATGGCTGTCCTAGGATGATACACAATATTGAACTCCCCTAGCTCTATAGCCCAGGTCATTAGCCTTCCTGATTTTTCAGGCTTGTGTAGGACCTGCCTAAGAGGAGAGCCAGTAAGGATGACCATATTATGGGACTGGAAGTACGGTTTCATCTTCCTTGAGGCATGGATCAAGGCGTAGGCCAACTTTTCCATCCTCGGGTATCTTTGCTCTGCCCCCTGGAGTGCCTTGCTGTTAAAGTATACAGGCTTCTGTATACCATCCTCGTCTCTCACAATGGCTGCACTGATGGCAGACTCTGAGACGGCGAGGTACACGTAAAGTCGTTCACCCTGCACGGGTCGTGACAGCAGCAAGGGAGACCCTAAGTATGATTTTAGCTCTTTGAAAGCCTCATCACACTCTTCACTCCATTCAAAGGCCTTCCTAAGGATCTTGAAAAATGGTAGACACCTGTCTGTAGCCCTCGACACAAATCTGTTCAAGGCAGCCACTCTCCCTGTGAGCATCTGAACTTCTTTGATGGACTTGGGGGTCTTCATCTCAATAAGGGCCTTTATCTTTTCAGGATTGGCCTCGATGCCTCTTTGATTGACAATGAACCCCAAGAACTTCCCCGCTCCGACCCCGAAGACACATTTGGCCAGATTAAGCTTCATCTGGTACTTGTCCATCGTATTAAAGGTCCTCTCCAGGTCTGCCACATGATCCTCTACTTTCAAACTCTTGGTCAGCATGTCATCCACGTAGACCTCCATAGACTTCCCAATTTGGTCTTCGAACATTTTATTTACGAGGCGCTGGTACGTTGCCCCCGCATTTTTTAGACCGAAGGGCATGACCCTATAGCAGTATGTACCCTTGTCAGTGATGAAGGCAGTCCTCTCCGAGTCTTCAGGGTTCATGAAGATCTGGTTGTACCCTGAGTAGGCATCCATAAAACTCATGAGCTCGTGGCCTGCAGTAGCGTCTACCATCTGGTCAATGCGGGGGAGAGGGAAGCTGTCTTTGGGGCAGTGCTTGTTGAGGTCTGTGAAGTCCACACACATCCGCCACTTCCCGTTGGCCTTTGGGACAATGACTGCATTGGACAGCCATTCAGGGTAGATGACCTCTCTGATAAATTCAGCGTCTTCTAATTTTTTGACCTCGTCCCTGATGACCTCATATTTTTCTCTGGAGTAAATTCTCCTCTTCTGCTTCACCGGCTTCACTCCCTCTACCACATTGAGCTTGTGGCACATGATTTCAGGGTCAATCCCTGGCATATCTACATGACTCCAGGCAAAGACACTTCGCCTTCTCCTCAGCAGTTTAATGAGGTCTTCCTTGATTTTGGGCCTCAGAGACTTTCCAACTTGGACGGTTTTTTCCGTGTCATCCTCATAGAGGATGATGGATTCTACCTCTTCCGCAGCCTCTCCTTTTTTCAGCTTCGTTTCATCTCTGGGGTCTAGGGTATCAATATTATAAGTGGTTGTAACCCTCTTGTGTGCCTCCCTCTCTTCAGTGGAGTTGTAGTAACATTCTCTCGCCGTCGTCTGGTCTCCTTGAACTTCCCCCACCCCATAAGGGGTTGGAAATTTGATCATCTGGTGGACCGTAGACGGCACGGCTTCAAACCCCTTGAGGGCCACTCGCCCCAGTATGATGTTATAGGCCGAAAACACCTGCTCATCCATCACAAAGAAACTGACCTTTTTGGTGAGCCATCTCGGCCACTCGTCTCCCATCCTCACGCCGGCCTCATATACCCCAAGGGGGTGAACCCTTTCCCCACTGAACCCAATCAGTGGATGATGGTAGGGGACGAGTCTAGCACGGCTGAGACCCAAGGCCTTGAAGCATGGCCAGAACATGACATCTGCAGAGCTACCCCCATCTACCAAGATCCTCGGCACCTCGCATCCGTGGACCCTAGTAGTGATGACGAGAGGGTCATCGTGTGGGGCTAAGAGGCCTTTGAAGTCCAACCTTGAAAACCCTACTATCAGTGTGTCCATATCAACTTTCTTCCTCTTTTCTGACTTGACCTCCAGGGAGGTTGCGTGCACCGTCTTCGTCAATGCCTTTGCTTCAGCCACATGGGCCTTCCTGTCGGCGACCTCAGACCCTCCTCCTGCAAGTCCCCCGGAGATCATTCCCACTCCGAGCGAGATCATGTTGAGCCTCTTGACAGGGCCGTGGTCGTCTCTCGGCGGGAGGTCAGGGTCGTCCTGATCATCAGAGGGGTCGTACCCTCTTTTTTGAGGACCTTCTCTACAGGCATCGACTCGCTTCTTTCTGGGGTCGTCCCCTCGGCCCCTCTTGAAGTCGGCTTTGTCGATGTACTTTCTGAGCTTCCCTTCCTTCAGCATCTTCTCAATCTCGTCTTTTAGAGAGAAGCATTTATCCGTCACGTGGCCGTGGTCTTGGTGAAATTCGCACCACAGGTTCTTATTCCTCTTGCCGGGGGCTGCCCTCAGCTTCTCAGGCCACTTCAGCGTCCGGTCACTCTTTATCTCATTGAGGATCTGTTCACAGCTGACCGTCAGAGGGGTGTACCCCGCGAACTTATCATCCATGGTTCTCTTCTTCCCCTCTTTGTTCTTCTTGGGGTATTTACTCCCACTTGCACCTCCTCTTTCGTCCTCATATTTTGCAGCCATCGCCTCTTCGGCGTTCATCACCTTTCCTGCTGTTGACAACAGCTCGGCCATCATCCTCGGAGGGTCTTCAGCAAGCTTCCATAACAGCTTCCCCTTTTGGAGTCCTCCAATCAGGGCTGTCATAGCTATGCTCTCCTCATATTCTTCCACATCCAGCTTCTCTTTATTGAATCTGGCTATATAGTCCCACAGACTTTCACTCTTCCCCTGCTTAACATAGAGCAGGTGGGTGGTCTTCTTCTGTGGCCTCACCCCAAAGCAGAAATTATGGATGAACAGGTCGGCCATCTGCTTAAAGTTTTCAATGGAATTTTTTGGAAGAGACGTGTACCAGACATGCGCAGCCCCTGTCAAGGTACCAGAGAAGGCACGACACCTCATCTCATCTGAGATAGAGTATATGTCTGCCGCCGACTGATACATCTCCACATGGTGGACGGGGTTGGTACTCCCGTCATACCTTGGGGTGACCATAGGTGGCTTGAATTTTGATGGCGTGGGGAAGTTGACTATCTTTGCCACAAAGGGTGAGCCTATGGTGTATCCCCTCTGAAGTGGGTCTCGGCTCTTTAATATATCACCAATCTTATCCTCTAGCCGCTGGATTGAGTCGTTCCAGGGCCTCACAGGGTCGGCCTGGCCGATGTTATCCCCTGCTGCCTCTCCGAGGTGGACGGAGGGTTCTGCTGCAGCAGGCCTGTGTCGGCTGTTTACTTCCCTTTGGCCATCATCTCGTCCCCGGGATCGACCATCTGCTGCCTCCCTCCTGGATCTTGCAGCACTCCTTGGCCTGGACAACTGCTCTCGTAGGTCATTTACTGGGCCTAGCCTCTCAAAGGCCGACCCCCTGCTCAAGCGATCAAAAGCAGAGCCTCTTGGGCGATCATCAGGGTTCGGTCTCCCGCACTTTCCCCTACTGTCCTGGAGGGGTCGCACAGTGTTGTTGGAGACCTCGTAAGGTTCCCAGCACTCTATAGGAGCCTCATCTCCCTCCAGATCTCCATACCTATCCTCAGGGCAAGGGTTTTCTTGCCTCCCCAGGCGTAGACGCCGGGGGTCAGCAACATCCCTACGCCGCTAAGGGGGTGGAAAGTCTTTGCGGGGTGCCTGGGGTGGCCCCCTGGCCTCATGCTGTCCTGGAGCTGCTGCCGGAGTAATCATCTCAGGCGAAACCCCTGGTGCTCTTAGTATGTTCTGGCTTAGAGCTGTGAACTGCTCCTGCATCATCCGCTGGCTTGCTGCCAGAGACTTTAGGGCTTCTGCCACATCATCCATCTCAGACTGAGGCGGCGGCTGACTGGAACTGGGTCTTCCCTCCTCATCCGGCGGGGGAAGTGGTGGCGGTGGCATCTCAGGTGCCATGTGCTTGAGCTATGAAAAGTTGAACTGAAGAAAATACGGGTTAGCTTGGGAACCTTAGTGGGTCTCTTTCAATGGTGAAACACCTCCTCTCAGGGGGAGTGTTGGTTCACCACCAGAGTGCCCAGTGAGGTCAAGCTGTACAAAGGAAGAGATGTCTTCTCGTTCCCACAGACGGCGCCAAACTGATGATGCTAAGATTTAGCACCACCAGATAAGTGATAGTGAGCTCAAGCAGTAGCAGCCATGGCAGCCATAGAGATGTATAAGTGTATAGAAGGGGATGAGTATAAGAGGAAATAAGATAATGATGTATAGTGGTTCAGCCAATTAGGCCTACATCCACTGTGAGTGTGTGATCCACTAAGTATGGGCACTAATGGCCTTGGATACTATGCACATAAGCTCACTCTCTCTCTCTCTCTACTGTGTGTACAAGCAGAGTTTTAGCTAGGGTTGCAATAATCTGATCCCTCCCCTGTAGGGTTGTAGGTGACAAGTATATATAGGTCTTGGGTGGTGTAGTGTAACCCCCCTCCCCCAAGTAAGCATGGTGCATGTGAATGATGATCTAACCAATCCCCTGTTGACACCTGTAGATGCCAAATGATGACATAATATTCCCTCACGTGAGGGTGTGATTCGGTTATAACGGTCTGCCACGTGTCATATGAGCCTGACGCGCACTGTTCCACGTGTGTCCCAAACCACGCGCTGTCATGATGTCACCCTCGGCCTATGGGACGAGGCCGAGGGCAAAGTTTCTTCCGGTAGTGAGTCTGGCTTGATTCTGGCCTCGTACTGTCGTACCCTCGTAGGGTCGTCCGGAGCCTGGGGAAGGGTTGACCCCTCGTAGGATCGTCTGGAGCCTGGGGGAGGGTCGGCCCCTCGTAGGGTCGTCTGGAGCCTGGTGGAGGGTCGGCCCCTCGTAGGGTCGTCTGGGCCTGGTGGAGGCCAGCTGGGGCCTGGTGAAGGGTCGGCCCCTCTTAGGGTCGTCCGTTGTGGAGGCAATCTTCATCTAAGCCGAGGATATAAACGAGTATATCAGTGCATAGACAAGACGACACTCTCCATACACTATCAAAATGAAGAGAGTGGACTTATCATTAGACAATATAATTTGGTGGATTCAAATTTAAAAATTCACTTAGTTGTAGTTAATTTACTAAACATCATTAATTTGGTGGTTATGCTCTTTCGGCCGAGACGACAGTGCATGGGCGAGACGACACTCTCCATAAACTCTCAAAATGACGAGAGGGGACTTATGATTAAACACCATAATATGGTGGATTCAAACTGAAAAATACTTAGTTGTGGTTCATTTACTAAACATCATTAATTTGGTGGTTACGCTCTCTCGGTCGAGACAATAGTGCATGGATGAGACGACACTCACACTCTCAAAACGACGAGAGGGGACTTATGATTAAACACCATAATTTGGTGTATTCAGATTGAAAAATCACTTAGTTGCGGTTCATTTACTAAACATCATTAATTTGGTGGTTATGGTCTCTCGGCCGAGATGACAGTGCATGGACGAGACGACACTTTCCATACACTCTCAAAACGACGAGAGTGGACTTGTGATTAAACACCATAATTTGATGGATTCAAATTGAAAAACCATGTAGTTGTGGTTAATTTACTAAATATCATTAATTTGGTAGTTATGCTCTCTCGACCAATACGATAGTGCATGGACGAGACGACACTCTCCGTACACTCTCAAAATGACGATAGGGTACTTATCATTAAACACCATAATTTGGTGGATTCAAATTGAAAAATCTCTTAGTTGTGGTTCATTTACTATACATTATTAATTTGGTGGGTATTCTCTCTCGATCGAGACGACAGTGCATGGATGAGACAACACTCCCCATACACTCTCAAAATGGTGAGAGGGGACTTATGACTAAACACCATAATTTGGTGGATTCAAATTGAAAAATCACTTAGTTGTGGTTCATTTACTAAACATCATTAATTTGGTGGTTATGATCTCTCGGCTGATACGACAGTTCATGGACGAGACGACAATCTTGATACACTATCAAAATAATGAGAGGGGAAGTATGATTAAACACCGCAATTTGGTGTATTCAAATTAAAAAATCACTTAGTTGTGGTTCATTTACTAAACATAATTCATTTGGTGGTTATACACTCTCGATCGAGATGATAGTGCATGGACGAGATGACATTCTCCATACACTCTCAAAACGACGAGAGGGGACTTGTGATTAAATACCATAATTTGGTGGATTCAAATTGTGATTCATATTCCTTAGACATCATTAAGTTGGTGAAAGCAGACATAAGACTTGTGTCAATTAAAAATAATTCTATTAATAAAAAGGTCGGAGAAAGCATAATGTTGACAGAAATAAAAATTTTATTCATCAACAACAATGAGATTACAGCAATGCAAGGCCAGGAAAGGCCGACTGTCATTATAAATAAGAAAAAATAAAAAAAAATACGAGAAATTAAAGTTGGAGACTGCCATAGCCACCAGTCGGGGTCGACCTATTGCCACCTTCCTGAGTTGCCCCATCAACCCCAATATTTGTGGTCTTGGACCCATCATCAATGAGGACCAAATCGGTCATGTTCTCGCTGGTCTCCGCGACTTCAAGGGTGTGGCCTCCACAGGATCGAAAGGGTTCTCAACATTACCTAAGGCAGTTTGGAGACGTAGGTCACTGAAATCAAGGCCTGAGAAGTCATCAGGGAATAAATACCTAGTCTCATTATGTTTGATGATAGTCCATCGACCAACTATCTTGATGCCCCTCTCCAGATACTCAAAAGCATAGTCTCCAAACTCTTCAGACTCCTTGAACTCGGCTATAGCTTGTGCTTTAGCCTTTTTTAAGGTAGCCTCAACAAAAGCATCAATCTTGGTCTTCTTTTTATTGGCCAAGGACTTTAGAGCTTTTTAATGATTAGCCTTCAGAGTTGAGACTTCGTTTGTGGCCTTTTGTAAGGCCGTCTTTGCATTTTGTAGCTCATTTCTCAGATTGTTCTCCATGGTGACTATATCCCTCCCTTTTTAAATTAAGGGAAACTTCTTACTAATCCAATCTCCCATACGATGAAGGGAGACTATGCCCTATAAAATAATGGAGAGATAAGTTAGTATGAGATATAATTAAGGAAGAGACTACAGTCAGGAAATTTTTGAAAAGTACCTGAATAACCCTATGAAGGGAAAATTTAGTCAACATAGAGATGTCCATTGACTGGAGGAAACATTTGTCGGCCTCAGAGACAAAAGAGTCTATACCATCTATGGCTTGTTTTCCATGGGCGATGATGCTCTCATCAGTAATTTTTAGCTGTGACATCCGAGAAACCAGTGCGTCATTAAACGAGATCGAAATGGCTTGAGTAGGAATATTTTTCTTTGGTGGACTAGTGGTTGTGGTGTCATTGGCTCAAATTTTTCTTTTCTTCCCAGCATCGTCATCTCTGTTGGGACCTCCATCAGTTGAGTTTTTTATCTAAGCAGTAGGGGGTTCAGTTCTTTGGCCATGCTTGTTAGAATGTTTGCTCAAGTTGGGGGCCACCATGTTCCAAAGATTATCTGATACGCCTTCGGGATGACCTATAAAAGATAAACCTCAGAGATTAATTATCGGCAATTGTGAAGTATGAGACAACAGTTAACAAAGTTAATTACTTACATAGCTCGGCAAGGGGCCAGCCTCCCGACCTGCCTGAGCTAAATAGTACGGAGTCATTAGATGCTCAAACTTCACGAGACGACCTTTATCACCTTGTGTCTGAAGCTTTTCAACCTTTTCAAAGGCCTTAGGGTTCAAATCGGATTGAGTTTTGCCGATGCAGAGACTTTGCCCCACTTCAGAGGGGTCCTGGTCTCAGAGGTCCCACAAGCTTGGTTTGGATCAAACTCCCAATCCCCAGAGATAAATAAGTAACGGGGTTCCCAATTATGGTTTAAAGTTTGGGTGACCAATAAAATATTCTTCTCGGACTTCCTAGATACAAGGTGGTAGTAACCAGACTGAGTCTTGGGGACGAAGGTGTGTAACAGGCAAGAGATATTCTAACTGAAAGGTCAGTTTGATGGACTATCTTCCAAAGGATAATAGATCCAAGGATAAATATCTAGGAATTTGGAGAAACCTGAGATTGGGCAAGTTTTAGATGAGCCAGAATGGCTCAGATTGTAGGGTGAAGGGGCAGGTGAAAACTGAGCTTAAACATCTTCTCGTAGAAACAGACTTAACCCTTTCGGCCATGAAAGGATCTCTCCTCCTTAAGAGGATTTCTCATATAAATAGAAGAATCTATGTCGTATAGATGCCTCCAGACCAAGAGATTGACTTTCAATAGAGTAATCTCGTATTCCTCAGCAACAAACGTATCAACCTCACTCTCCTCACTACTGCTTTTCGAAACATCGGTCTGAGGATTATTTGGGTCACCATTAAGGAAACTCTGTGCAAAATCGGCTCGAATTACAGCTGAGAGAGGAATTGCATCTAAAGGAGGAGGAATTTCCAAATTAGGTTCAAGTATCTGAACATATTCACATTGATCCGACATCTCAGCTCTTTTGGAAGATGAGACGCGAGAAGAATCCTCGTCCATATCAGACCCTTAAGCTTGGGATGACCCATGGGCCATGGTTTCCTCGTACTAATAAACACTCTCGGTCGGTTGAGAGGTAGACATAGGGTAATCGAATGTTGAGGATGAATCTAACATTGGATCATAAGGTTTAGTAACTTGGTGGTATATGACAGCTAGGGGAGGTGGATAAATTGGACGAATGGGAAAAGCCTCAGCTTTACAACTCTCGGCTTCCTCAGATTATATCCTCCTAATTTGTTCAAAGCACTTCTCTCTGAGGCTAAGAAACTCCTCGGCTAAGCTATACAACCGTCTTAACATCAAAGGACGAGACTCAACTTGGGTGAAAATTGGTAAAGGAATAAACAACTCACAATGTTTACTTCAATTGACTAAAGATCAAACAGGAAGTTGAAGTATTTTCAAGAAAGAACTTCAAGAATACACCCTTGAAGCTGGCTGGAGAAGATGATCGGACGTCATCGAAAAAGGCCTAAAAGTTCTAAGAACCCTTAAAGTCCCAAGCCACTACCATCCACCTAAGAACACCCTAAGGAGGGCCTAAATAAGGCCAAACACACTCAAATCCTTGCCGAAAAATTAGAAACTCATCGAAAAATCTACACATGGCCTAACTAAAAGATTTTAATGAAAATAAGTATAAGAAGAAGGTAAGAACGGTTACTTGAAGAGCTAGATGTCAGAGAAAGAAAGATAAAGAGGCTACACAGTTGTAGAAAACTGGGAAAGCTAGAGAGAGAGGAATTGGCGGGAGCTTTAGGGTGTAAGTAGGAGAGAAGGAAAGTTTAGAGTTTAAATATCAAAGAAATGATTAAGCATGTTTTTCAATGTACATAATCATTTGAGGTGCGAATTCCAAAGCATCCATCCACTAAATCAATCTTAGGACATACACCACTCAACCAGAAATATGACATGTGTCACTCTCTTATACCCCAAGTTGTATCCAATCGACACGTCAGAAACGTCTCATCAGAGGATAAGGCAGACTTGAACCCCCAACCACCTATTCACATATATGACTGAAGGCTAGGGGTAATTGATAGGACCACGTATGACCTCGTCTGGTGATGAGAGCCCATATCCCTAATAGGTCGAGACCTCAGAGAAACATTTCACCAACAGGGTTATTTCTCATCCACTAGCCCAACCGACATCAGGAGAGGGACTGTTTAGTCCGCCTCGACCTAGGCTCCTTAGTTGAGACCATACTCGTCAGTTTCTGGCATGAAGTCAGGCACTGTAACAGCAACCTCGTACTTGGCCAGGCTGAGACCTCTGCAGACGACACCATATCGTACGAGTAGTAGAAGGTTCTAATGTAGCGTGTCCTACATGGGCAATTTTGTTATAATCGAATTATCCCCTCACGTGAGGGGATATTGCATCATCATTAGTTACATGTGATGTGGACAACTGTCATCTTCTTATTGGAATCCTTCATCATCACACACCTACTGCATGCTTAAGGGGGTGCATTACACCCCTTAGGCACTATAAATACTTGTCTTCTACCTCTCGTAAAAGGGACACAAATTAGAAACCCTACACAAACTCTATCAAACTCACTGTAAGAGATATATATCTCGAGTGTTTGTGTATTCAGGACATTTAAAGCCTTATTTTAATTGATTACACATACTACACAGTGGATGAATGCCATAATTTGGTTGAACCACTTAATTCAGGTGCCCAATCCCTCTTCGCCTCAACTTATTCTCTTACTATTATATTGCTTGTTTGCTGCCATTATTATAACCGTTTGAGCTCATTATCATTATGAACTGGTGGTACCATTTTTGGTATCATCACAAGTCGAACTGAAAATAGGGTCTTCAGGGTACCAGATATATACCCCTGCTTTCAAAAGGTTCCAGTCTATGAGACAACTATGCCACAAAGGGACCTGGCGTAACAAAGGCTTCATAGTTAACATTGTAGAGGCACATGGCCTCTAAACCTTCAAGGTAAGCGAAAAAGGCTTCAGGCACTGGAAGAGACATTTGCAGAAGAAAGGAGAATAAAGATACAAAGAGGAGAAAGAAATATGTGGTGATGAAAACACCTCCAAATCCTCCATTTTATACTAAAAAATTCCACAAAAAACAAATCATTCAGAACGTCATCGGTTTCCTTTCTCCAAAACAACCTAAAGTACGCAAAAAGTGCAATCAAAGTAAGGGAAATGATTTAGACCTGACCCTTATGCCGATAGGAAGGCTAAGGGGTATATCGATTGGTAGCCCCCTTTTTTGGAAATAATGCACTTTCCATTTTTATACATATCATTTTCAAAATAAAAATCTTCTTTGAAAAAATCAATCTTCAAGTAATCCCGCTGAAAATTCTTTATTTTCTCCTTTATTCATAAATTTTGAAATAAAAACTTTTCTTTTACTTATGCAAAATTAATCTTCGAGCCCCTTTTTCATTTTATCTCTTTGTTTGCAAATAATAAATACTCAATAGTAAATCAAAGTGCATATAGAGTAAGCCATTAAACCAAGATAACACCAAAAAAATTCATTTCTCGTATATAATTTGTTTGAAATTATTACATTCTCTTATAAGTATAATTAAGAAAAGAAAAATAAAAAAAAGAACCCTCCAAAATCTCCCTCAAAACCCTCACCTTCAACCTCCTCGGTGGACGCGCTTTCTCCAATGACGAGAGGTGGATCCCCTACTCCCAGATTCGAGCTCTCATCAGACGTGAGTGGTGGAACTAAGACGACACTGGTTTAATTCCTCTCAGTTTCACATCAACGCCATCCAATCCTTGATATCCCTCAGCCAAGTGGTCGACGCACGGATAATATGCAAAGAAAAAGGAACAAAATCACCAAAATCAAAGCAAGTCGGCAAAGGAGAAAATAAGGAAGGAAATGGAAAAAGAAAGGAATGATACCCGCCAACCCTTCCACCATCGCATGAGGGTGGTGAGGCAATGATACCATATCCCCAATGCTCAGTCAAAGGTAATAGGAGGGAATATAGACATGAAGAAGCGGAACCCCCCCCCCCCCCCCCGCGCTCTACCATTATCACGCATCCTCCGAAACTATTAGTCGGTGTCATCGGTAAGCTGGTACCCATCCTCGATCCCGACGTAGGTGGAGGAATATTCTCCACATCATATATGCACGAAGACATTAACCAGAAGGTCACAAAGTCCAAATAATTGTGTCCCGCCATCATATTAATGTAATGCGTATAGTGCTCGCCCTCCATCGCCTTCGCCCTAGCCTTGTAAATCATATCCTTCACTCGCCTCATGTACTTAAAGGAAACCAATGGTGGGACCTCCAACTTTCCCTCCATGATCTGCCAGACCACCCTCTCCCCAAGGTACCTGATGTACCCAAATGCATACACTATCAACCTCCTCATCTGCTCATGCATACCCGTAACCCTTGCGGCCCTCAAAGATATACGTCAAGGGTAGAAGGTCACATGTTTTCCCAACAAAAAGTCAGTAATCTACTCATAAGAAAAACTTCTAAAAACTCATAAAAAGACAAGGATCAAAAGCCTAACCTAGTTTCTCATTAGGGCGTTCAGTGCCGCATGCCCGTCCTTCAGGGAAACTAATTGGTTCGAACTCCTGTTTGACTTCCTCCATCTGTATATCCTATAAAAGTCTCCTGGATTTTCCGCCTTCGAGGACACAAACCCCACGTTGTGGACTATCACCTCGTAAAATAATATCTGCAAAATACAACACCAAAAGAAAAAGAAAAAAAAGCAAAAGACTGCAAGAAAATAAATAAGAAATTGAACTTAAAGATTACCTCTAAGAGATATGCTGGTCCTCTAAATGTATGTTGAGAGAACCTAATAAAGGAATCCAAGGAAGCATTAAGGGAGGCCAGTTTGAATATCAATTAGTCAAACAAATGGATGTTTGGAATGGTCATAAAAATGGCAAAAATCACTGATGGTTGATGTCACCGCTCGTCGCCACCAAGAATCCCCCAATAGAAGAAGAAAGAATAAGCGGGATGCCTATCTCACCTTCTGCCCATCTGTCTCATCTATCTGCCTAGACAATAAAGTCTCCCTCAATATAGATATCAAAACATAATCTCTCAACATAATTTATCTTATGTGCCCCAAAGTGGCCCACACCGCCACTCCCGTAACCTGCAGAGTTCGATCCATCAAAATCTGCTGACCAACACACTCCAACCCTGTCATTTATTGAACAACCAAGGGAATGGCCATCATATTACCGAATCCCAAATAAAATATGTGGGTTTTGTTCCACCACCTCTCGCCCATCACACATAACACTTCCGTAGATTGCGACGTCTTATCCAATGCCCCCACCAACGTACCAAACTCGGTAGACCTCACCATCCATCATACTAACTCAAGAATATTGTTCCAAACCACCTTAATACCGGTATTATCTCAGGATCGAATGCTCAAATAGGCTATGTCAACCTGGGAAAAAAAACCTTTATTATCCCAAAGATAAAAAGA
The DNA here is from genome assembly GCA_949130495.1 of Sambucus nigra. NCBI lineage: Eukaryota > Viridiplantae > Streptophyta > Magnoliopsida > Dipsacales > Adoxaceae > Sambucus > Sambucus nigra. Next base: position 329,265,402 of record OX422221.1, on the reverse strand, counting down.
AAGATAAAGGTGGAAAACCAAAAGACAAATACTTAGGTAGCCATTAGGGTTATTCAATCTAATATAATGGTAAAGTTCAGGCTCCCATCGCAGTACCCTCTCATCAACCGGCTTGAAGCTATCATTTTCATTCTCGTTGCCTAACGCCAGTGGCTCCGTAACCCATCATTCCAAGCCCTCCCAATCATCAACGTTCACCCAGTCATTACTGTTGTTGCCATAGGTACTTGCCATTGATATCTTACAAATAAAATAGACTCAAAATTAACTTTAAGAGAGAGAAAGAAAGAGATTCAATCGCTTAAAGGTGAAAAAATGAATAGGGCCACACCATTTTTATAGGAGGCTAAGGGGTATGCCGATCAGCAGTCCCCTAGTCCTACCTATCAACATTGACCTATCCCCTTACTCGAGAAGCATAGGAGTCCATGACTTATGCCGATAATCACCTCCCAGACCTTCCTTCCATCAAATCCCTCAAAATTTCAATACAAAAATGCTAGAAAAATCCAAAAATTGCTCGAAACATTTGCAAAAATTCTTAAAAAATCCCTGTAAAGTCAAGAATATCATTACTCCGAGAAAACCCCTTGTGGAGAATCGAGTTAGTTATAAGCCCACATTAATCCTTATCAAAATCATCGATGTTCACTCTTGTTGTCAACATACTCCCTAGCGGAACCAAAAATTCAAGGTGCGCCTGCACCAAAATATACACTTTCTCCAGCATGTAATACCCCGTAATTTTAATGACTTTTAATATGTGTTATATTTTAAATTAATGGATTAATTGGATTTTATTATAAATTAATTCATTGGGTTTAAATCCGAATTTTTGGATATTAAAATGAATATGATGTTATTGATATTGCTGTGAGTTATTAATTCAGTAATTTGAATTTTTAGTCGGGACGCGGTATGGGACGTGTCGAGATAAAATTGTCAGATAAAATAGGAAACTTATTTTTACATCAACCTTATAGTCATTTCGAGTGCGTCGTTGCATCCGGAAGGGTAGGAATAATAAGAAAAGTCAATTTGGATGTTGGTTTTGGGTCTCAGGTCATTTGGAAATGAAAAGACACCCGAAAAGGCATTTTGGTCATTTTTACAGGGGGTGAATAGCGATTTCGGATTTTTGTCTTATTATAAAGATTTGGAGATTAGTTGTACGTAGGTTTATTTTCTCTTCTACACAAAATTGAGAGGTCTCCTTTTGGGAGAGAGTGAAAGGGTGCTTGGGAGAAGAGAAGATTTCATGGAAAGAAGGAGAAACTCTCGGGCAAACCAATGAGGACTAACCACCTTCTACCACCAGCACCCCCACCGAAAAGTCACCAGAAATAAGGAAGATAGTCCTACGAAATCGTCACCAAAGGTTCAGACCTTCATTACCAAGGCAAGTGAATATGTTGTTCTATTTGGAGGTTTATAAAATACATGCTAGATAGAGTTTGATTGAGAATTTGAAATGAGGATTAATTGGAATAACATTCCTTTTTGTATACGAGACATAACCCACGAAATTGGCTTCAAATGATAGGGATATTCTGAGTTTACATGTTTTTATGGAAAATAGAAAGTTATGAAAATTCTGGGAATAAAGGGATTGAATCTAAACCAATTGATGATTTTTAGGTTGTTTGATTGTTAGTAGTTGATCATATACCTTGTTACATCATTCTAGATGGATTAAAGGAAGTTTGGGATTGATATAAATGATTTTTGATGATTTTAAAGTATCAAATCCGTAGGAAAAAAATGCAGAATCTGGTTTGTGAACTGGTTGATCGATCAATCGATCCAAGAATGTCAATTGATCGACTGATCGATCGATCAACCAGAAACAGTCGACCGATCGACTACTACTGGAAACTTAAATATTTCTTTTTATTGTTTGATTAAATCCCATATTGTTAGAAATTGTTATTGATGATGATTTGATTATGATGGAACTTAGGAAATAACATTAGGTTATAGTTGAGACTCAAGAAATGTATTTTTGAATGGGATTTAATTGGGAAAAGATTTTGGGGGAAATTAATTATATAAATTATGTTCGAAATAAGATTTTGATAAATTTTGGGAAAATAACCAAATTATAGAATACTTGGGTCAAGGCTGGAAAATTATAGATAATTGAAGATAAAATGAAATGTGAGAGATATCTTCATTATTAGGTTGGATAAATTCGGTTGGAATAGTTTTGAAAGAAAGAATTGGGTTAATGTGGGAAACATATATTAAAGTGAGATGTTTATTTTATCAGTGTCAACTACATAATATTTATATGAGGTTAAGTACGAGTGTATTGATAAATACAACGGGTACGTGGGGATAGGATACATTCCTAGTATTATATAAGTATATGTTAATGCCTATTTGTATGATTGATAATTTATGTGTATAATCATACCCGCACTACTTGCTATCACGGAGGTTTTCGCGCCGGAACAGTCTTATCTTGATTGGACCTTTATGGGGGATATTGACTCGTACCCTAGAATGTAGGATTCCTTAGTACATGCTATCCGAATGATAGTCAGACGGTCCTAAGAGACGTGAGGGTATTTGATGACCTCTTACTGACTTGGAACTATGCTTCGCCTCCATTTATATGTGTTTTGTATTAATACAGTTCGAGAGTGATTTCGAACTAGTATTTCCCTTAGTACGAGTAATACGGGGACATGATAGAAGAGTGTGCCAGCACCATAGATTTTATGTGAGGTGCCGAGTAGTATATACATTGTATATGTGATTTATATATATACCTATATCTGGGATTCTTCTACTGTATGCGTAAGTAAATAAATATTTATTAATGGTTTCTAATCACAGTAAGTGCTTGGAATTTCATAGCATTATTAAGTTATGCATATTGAATTATATTATTAAGAAGATGTTATCTTAATTAAATAATGGACATACGGTCTCGCCAATAAGAATTGATGAGAGGAGAATTGGGTTAGAATTCATGAGCCATTTTAGAGGTACGTTAGGTGTGCACTATAGATGAGAGGTGAGAATCTCAAGAGAGAGTCCGATAATCTAACATGAATATTATAAGTGATAAATATTGCAATATTTCACTTGTTATTTTCAAAAATATTTTTACATCGGGCTCTGACTCGTTTCCTTTCATATTCTCTTTTCTATTGTACCTTCTATATCAGGTGTCCAGCAGTAGGGACGCCAACCTTTGAGGATTATGACAAGCTATGGAGCTATGGAGTATTGCTTAGACGCCTATCTTCATTTGATTCACATTATGTAGTGATCTTTTATGTAGGGCATGTCGCCCAGAAGAATATAATTATCTCCTTTCTATCTAAGTCAAAATATTCTTGTATTCGTGTCATTTTAATACATTTATTATTGTTGGGTTTACTATATTGAGAAATTATTTGGGAATGTTTATTCCAATTGTATTTAAAATTCTTTCGAGTTATCTGTTCAGTTATCATTGTGGTAGAATAAAATGTGTAGTGTTATTCGTAAACAAAAAAATGAATTTTGTTGAATTAAAATTTGGTAAGTTTTTTAACAGCAGCTTAATTGGGTATTGGGTGATTTGTAAATGTTGTCGACAGTGATGCTAAGAATGAGCCAACTGTATATTCTATTTTAATTTGGTATGGTACTGGCCACCCGATATTTAATTAGGCGGGGTGTTACAGGTGGTATCAGAGCATCAGGTTCTAGTGTCCTATAGGGTATGTACGGCTTATTGTGTTTTCAGCTTAGCGTTCTTTGATGTAGAGCCCTATGAGTAGGATTATTGATTTTCTAGTTACGCCTACGATCTTCAACTATTCTGTTAGACCAAATACTGATAGTATACTCTCGTTTCAGATGCCTCCTCGACGTGCACCTCAGCCCGCCCCAGCTCAGGGTACAATGACTGTGGCCAAAGTTACTGTAATTATCGCTCAGGCAGTCAATGTAGCTCTAGCTGTCGTTCAGCAGGCTCCAACACAGGCACCAGTTGTGCCACCTGAGCAAGGTCAAGTGTTTCCTGCTGCATGGCAACGAGTGAGGGATGCCTTTTAGAAGGCACACCCACCTGAGTTTCAGGGAGGATCATATGTCATGACTGCTAGCCAATGGAAGAGAGATATCCAAAGGCACTTGAGAATTCTCGAATGTACTGAGGTTCAACGTCAAATACTAGCCACATTCAAGCTAGTAGGGGAAACTTTGCAGTGGTGGGAGGCTACGACCACAATCGAGGAGAGAGACACAATGACTATCCAAGACTTTTGGATACGGTTTGATCGGAAGTACTTTCCTTCTGCCATCCAGACAGAGATGAGGCAGAAATTACTTGATTTGAAACAGGGAGAGAAAATAATGGCAGAATACGAGGAAGAATTTATGTGACTAACTAATTTGGTACCAGCAGAGGTACCCACTGAGGAGAGAAGAATTCAAATGTTCACTGATGGGTTGAACTATAAGATTCGCCAGCATTTACTGGGAAATCTTTCACTATGAACTTATGCAGATGTTCTAAATGCTACAATGCTTCACTGCCAGGATAACCGCTTACATGCTCAGGGTGTCAAGCGGGGGTTTGGGTCAAGCCTGCAAGGCAAGACTAATGGGGTCAGTTCTAGTAACTCAGCCAGGAGAGAGTCATTAGGGTCAGGGTGATCAGGGTTCCCAGACAGGGGATTATGCTAAGCTTTTACGATATGGAGATTCTCGATTTGAGTATAGAGGTAATGGGCAAGGATAGCAGGGCCAAGGGAAAGGAGGTAATGGCCAGCAGGGTTGAGGTAAACAGGGAAAAAATGGTGGAAAGTTTGCTGGAAAATGTTTAGTGTGCGATAAGTATGGCCACAAACAACAAGATTGTCCTGATAAAGATAAACTCCCTCAACAACAAAATGCTCGACAAGAGCCATAGATACCAGTGTTTCCACCAGCTGCTCTTCCAGCTCCAGCTCAGGTGCTAGCATTACCTCCCATTTCAGTAGTTCCCGTGCAACAGGGTCTGTATGGGCATGTATATAACGTCCATCAGGCAGTGATTCAATAACCACCACGTGCGAATGAGGGTATGTTTTCTATCTAAGAAGTTATGAGGCGCATACTGATTTTTTTGTAGCAATTAATATTGTATGGGTAAAAGGGTTACTAAACTTCGCCTATAGCATTGTTATTTACGTAGACTCACCGAGGGGTTGTGGGACACCTATATTTTTACATGTCATCACGTGGGTTTGATTTTTATCACGGAATTACTTACTTTAGGCATGTCCGAACATGATGTGACTATCGGCGTGGATTGACTTGTGGTATATGAGAGCGTATGGACTACTATAGCCAGCGTCTTGTCTTTTAACAAGAGAGTAGATGAGTAGACTTTTATTTGAAATCGATAAAACCTGTAGAGAAGTTATATACTATTGACTAAGGACCTGAGGAGTTTCGATGACCGAATACTTTAGGTATTAGTGTATCGGGGGGTCCTTATTTGGATTTCGCTTGCGAGACACCCCATGCATGAAACTAACAAACGTTGGGAGTCGAAGTAAGTTAGGTCTTTAGGATATGAGTTTATAACCTTTATGATAAATCAGAGTATTATGCAGGTAACCATATCCATTTTATAATGGAAGTTACACAATAGGGTGTAAGGGCAGCCTGGATGGTTGGATTGTAGTATTTTTCATTATTGTGAAACAGTAAGTATTTTTTTTTAGGTTAAGGAATGTAGAGGTTGTGACTTCAGAATTTATTTACTTAATGATTAAGGATCACTTTTTCCCAAACTTTGTCACGAGGATGGTATAGGGAATATTGGGTAAAGTTTAAATTCGATTCCGTTGAAACTATATGGTGAGGCTTGGCGTATAACATCAATAAGGATTTTCGATAATGTACAGTATGGGCGGCACGATATAGATTACTTGCGATGTGAGATTTATACTCAGGGTTGACCTTACCAGTATCATTTATCTTTCCGAATTTCGGGACGAAATTCTATTATAAGGGGGGAGTATGTAATACCCCTTAATTTTAATGACTTTTAATATGTCTTATATTTTAAATTAATGGATTAATTGGATTTTATTATAAATTAATTCATTAGGTTTAAATCCGATTTTTTGGATATTAAAATGAATGTGATGTTCTTGATATTGCTGTGAGTTATTAATTCAGTAATTTGAATTTTTAGTTGGGACGCGGTATGGGACGTGTCGGAACAAAATTATTAGATTAAATAGGAAACTTATTTTTACATCAACCTTATAGTCATTTCGAGTGCGTCGTTGAATCTGGAAGGGTAGGAATAGTCAGAAAAATTTATTTGGATGTTGGTTTTGGGTCTCGGGTCATTTGGAAATGAAAAGACACCCGAAAAGGCATTTTGGTCATTTTTACAGGGGGGATGAATAGTGATTTCGGATTTTTGTCTTATTATAAACATTTGGAGATTAGTTGTACGTAGGCTCATTTTCTCTTCTACACAAAACTGAGAGGTCATCTTTTGAGAGAGAGTGAAAGGGTGCTTGGGAGAAGAGAAGATTTCTTGGAAAGAAGGAGAAACTCTTGGGCAAACCAAGGAGGACTAACCACCTTATACCACCAGCATCACCACCGAAAAGTCACCGGAAATAAGGAAGATAGTCCTACGAAATCGTCACCAAAGGTTCAGACCTTCATTACCAAGGCAAGTGAATATGTTGTTCTATTTAGAGGTTTATAATATACATGCTAGATAGAGTTTTGATTGAGAATTTGAAATGAGGATTAATTGGAATAACATCCTTTTTGTATAAGAGACATAACCCACGAAATTGGCTTCAAATGATAGGGATATTCTAAGTTTACATGTTTTATGGAAAATAGAAAGTTATGAAAATTATGGGAATAAAGGGATTGAATCTAAACCAATTGATGATTTTTAAGTTGTTTGATTATTAGTAGTTGATCATATACCTTGTTATATCATTCTAAATGAATTAAAGGAAGTTTGGGATTGATATAAATGAGTTTTGATGATTTTAAAGTATCAAATCCGTAGGAAAAAAATGCAGAATCTGGGCTGTGAACTGGTTGATCGATTAATCGATCCAATAATGTCGATCGATTGACTGATCGATCGATCGACCAGAAACAGTCGATCGATCGACTACTATTGGAAACTGAAATATTTCTTTTTATTGTTTGATTAAATCCCATATTGTTAGAGATTGTTATTGATGATGATTTGATTATGATGGAACTTAGGAAATAACATTAGGTTATACTTGAGACTCGAGAAACATATTTTTGAATGGGATTAAATTGGGAAAAGATTTTGGGGGAAATTAATTATATAAAATTATGTTAGAAATAAGATTTTGATCATTTTTGGGAAAATAACCAAATTATAGAATACTTGGGTCAAGGTTGGAAAATTATAGATAATTGAAGATAAAATGAAATGTGAGAGATATCTTCATTATTAGGTTGGATAAATTCAGTTGGAATAGTTTTGAAAGAAAGACTTGGGTTAATGTGGGAAACTTGTATTAAAGTGAGATGTTTATTTTATCAGTGTCAACTACATAATATTTATATGAGGTTAAGTACGAGCGTATTGATAAATACAACGGGTACGTGGGGATAGGATACATTCCTAGTATTATATAAGTATATGTTAATGCCTATTTGTATGATTGATAATTTATGTGTATAATCATACCCGCGCTACTTGCTATCACGGAGGTTTCCGCTCCGGAACAGTCTTATCTCGATTGGACCATTATGGGGGGATATTGACTCGTACCCTAGAATGTAGGATTCCTTGGTACAGGCTATCCGAATGATAGTTAGACGGTCCTAAGAGACGTGAGGGTATGTGCTGACCTCTTAGTGACTTGGAACTATGCTTCGCCTCCATTTGTGTGTGTTTTGTATTAATACAGTTCGAGAGTGATTCCGAACTAGTATTTCCCTTAGTAAGAGTAATTTGGGGACATGATAGCAGAGTATGCCAGCACCATAGATTTTATGTGAGGTGCCGAGTAGTATATATATTGTATATGTGATTTATATATATATACCTATATTTGGGATTCTTCTATTGTATGCGTAAGTAGATAAATACTGATTAATGGTTTCCAATCATAGTAAGTGCTTGGAATTTCATAGCATTATTGAGTTATGCATATTGACTTATATTATTAAGAAGATGTTATCTTAATTAAATAATAGACATACGGTCTCGTGAATCAGAATTGATGAGAGGAGAATTGGGTTAGAATTCATGAGCCATTTTAGAGGTACGTTAGGTGTGCACTATAGATGAGAGGTGAAAATCTCAAGAGAGAGTCCAATGATCTAACATGAATATTATAAGTGATAAATATTGCACTATTTCACTTGTTGTTTTCAAAACTATTTTTACATCGGGCTCTAACCCGTTTCCTTGCATATTCTCTTTTCTATTATACCTTCTATATCAGGTGTCCAGAAGCAGGGACCCCAACCTTAGAGGATTATGAAAAGCTGTGGAGCTATGGAGTATTGCTTAGACACCTATCTTTATTTGATTCACATTATCTTGTGATCTTTTATATAGGGCATGTCTCCCAGAGGAATTTAATTATCTCCTTTCTATCTAAGTCAAAATATTCTTGTATTCATGTCATTTTAATACATTTATTATTGTTGGGTTTACTATATTGAGAAATTATTTGGGAATGTTTATTCCAATTGCATTTAAAATTCTTTCGACTTATCTGTTCAGTTATCATTGTGGTAGAATAAAATGTGTAGTGTTATTCGTAAACAAAAAAATTAATTTTGTTGAATTAAAATTTGGAAAGTTTTTTTTAACACCAGCTTAATTGGGTATTGGGTGATTTGTAAATGTTTTCGACTGTGATGCTAAGAATGAGCCAACTGTATATTTTATTTTAATTTGATATGGGACTGGTCACCCGGTATTTAATTAGGCGGGGTGTTACACACCGAAGCCACAATCAGAAAAAATCCTTATAAAAACATCTTTAGGTTTGTCGAATCGACCTCGACCCTTTGAATCGTTCATCTCAATTCTTAGGTCGACATAATCAATCTCGACCTGCTATTTGGTAATATTAACTCCTTAGGTCTGCAGAATTGACCATGACCCTCTGAATCGGTCGCTTCATTACGACCTACTAAATTAGTCATCTTAATCCTTAGGTCCCCAGAATCGACCTTGACCCACTAAATTGCTCATTTAAACTCCTTAGAATCGACCTCGACCATCTGAATTGGTCGTTTCAATCCGACCCATCGATCATTTCAACTCCTTAGGTCCGTAGAATTGACCTCGATCTACTGAATAGATCATCTCAACTCTTTAGTTCGCAGAATCAACCTTGACTCGCTGAATTGGTCATCTCAATCCTTGAGTTTAAAAAGTTGACCTCTACCCTTTGAATCAATCATTTTAATCTGACACACTAAATTGATCAGGTCAATCCTTAGGTCTGTAGGATCGATCTCAACCCCCTAAATTGGTTATACCCTCTAAATAGATCATTTTAATCAGACCCGCTGAATTGGTCATCTCAATATCTAGGTTCATGGATTCTACTTTGACTCGATGAATCGGTGAGCTCAATCCTTAGGTCCGCAGAATCGACCTCGACCCTCTGAATCAGTCACTTCAATCCGACCCACTGAATCGATCATTTAACTCTTTAGGTCCGGAGAATCGACCTAGACCCAATAAATTAGTCTTCTCAATCCTTAGGTCTGTAGAATTGACATAGACCCTATGAATTGGTCACTTCAATATTTAGGTTCTAAATTTGTCACCTCCATCCACTAGTCCCATAAAATTAACCTCAACCCTTTTTTCAAACATCAATGAGGTGTTTATATTCGTACAACCTTTTCTTGTTCCAATCCCACCCGTCGAGGGGTTCTCACTACACCAAAACTGGCGATTGGTCACTGCCAAAATCTCTGACCAAAGCTGTGGGTCGCGGACTTGGGCCGTGACCATTTCAGGCGTGACCATTTTCGTCAATTTTCGTGGGTCGCGGCCCCAAGTCCGTGACCAAAAAATGGTCACGGATGAGAGGGGTCACGACAGATGGTCGCGGACTTGGGCCGTGACCCATACCGTGACGGGTCGCAACCCTCATCTGTGACCCACAACCGTGACAAAATGGTTGCGGCCAAAGTCCGCGACCCATTGCGTACGTCGGTTGCTACGTGTAACGTTGGATGCGTACGAGGTGTTACAAATATTTATTATTGGCAAAACAATAAAAAAATCACATTGCGAATCGAGAACGTTGTCAATAAACAAATAAATATACAAACTTTTAAATATTACACGTCTTCATAATTCATGGACCAAAAAAAAATTGGGTAGAGTTTCCTCTATTTTCTTGACATTCCAAAACCTGTAAATGTAAAACCTTCTTATTATAAAGCCCGTACGACCATAAAATTCAACAATCAAATTATAAAAGCCCCCACGGCTGTAACATAAAAAACAAAATCCTGAATGTCTACAACATATAAACAATCTTCATGCTGTAGACCATTGCATCCTTCGTTTGTTTAGTGTGCAAAAATCCTACAAAATAATAGGATACATAAAAAAAATACCAGTAACCAAGTAGGTTTACAAAAAAACTAATCAAGATGGAAAATTGCATATATGAGTTAAAATTATCAGTAACCAAGTAGAAATATGCAAATTACCGTCGTATTCTAAAACCGGGAGTCTCGCGGGTACGGGGTCAGTTCCTATGAGTTACATTGTCCCCGTGGGAGGTATTGGTGCCACCCACGTGGCGTTCGGGGGTTGTTTCTAGTTTTCACCCTCTAACGCCATGTTTTTAAGCCTAAGTCTAGAAATATGCAAATTACCATTGTATTCTCAAACCGGGAGTCGCGCGGCTGCGGGGTCAGTTCCTACGAGTTACATTGGTCCCGTGGGAGGTGTTTGTGCCACCCACGGGGACGTTCGGGGGCTATTTCTAGTTCTCACCCTCTAACGCCATGTTTTTAAGCTTTAGTCTAGAAATATGCAAATTACCGTCGTATTCTCAAATCGGGAGTCCCGCGGCTGTGGGGTCAGTTCCTAAGAGTTACATTGGCCCCGCGGGAGGTGTTGGTGCCACCCAAGTGGCCGTTCGGGTGCTGTTCCGAGTTCTCACCCTCTAACGCCGTGTTTTTCAGCCTAAGTCTAGAAATATACAAATTACCGTCGTATTCTCAAACCGGGAGTCCCGCGGCTGCAGGGTCAGTTCCTACAAGTTACACTGGTCCCGTGGAAGGTGTTGGTGCCACCCACGGGGACGTTCGAGTTCTCACCCTCTAACGTCATGTTTTTAAGCCTAAGTCTAGAAATATGCAAATTATAGTCGTATTTTCAAGCTGGGAGTCCCGCAGCGGCGGGGTTAGTTCCTACGAGTTACATTGGCCCCGTGGGAGGTGTTGGTGCCATCCATGTAGCCGTTCGGGGGCTGTTTTGAGTTCTCACCCTCTGACGCCATATTTTTATGCCTAAGTCTAGAAATACACAAATCACCGTCATATTCTCAAATCGGGAGTCCCGCGGCTGCGGGGTCAGTTCCTACGAGTTACATTGGTCCCGTGGGAGGTGTTGGTGCCACCCACGTGGCCGTTCGGGGGCTGTTTCGAGTTATCACCCTCTAACGCCATGTTTTTAAGCCTAAGTCTAGAAATATGCAAATTACCGTCGTATTCTCAAATCGGGAGTCCCGCGGCTGCGGGGTTAGTTTCTACGAGTTACATTGGTCCCGTGGGAGGTGTTGGTGCCACCCACGGGGACGTTCGGGGGCTGTTTCTAGTTCTAACCCTCTAACGCCATGTATTTAAGCCTTAGTCTAGAAATATGCAAATTACTGTCGTATTCTCAAACCGGGAGTCCCGCGGCTGCGGGGTCAGTTCCTATGAGTTACATTGGCCCGGCGGGAGGTGTTGGTGCCACCCACGGGGACGTTCGGGGGATATTTCGAGTTCTCACCCTCTAACGCCATGTTTTTTAACCTAAGTCTAGAAATATGCAAATTACTGTCGTATTCTCAAACCGGGAGTCCCGCGGGTACGGGGTCAGTTCCTATGAGTTACATTAGCCCCGTGGGAGGTATTGGTCCCACCCACGTCGCCGTTCGGGGGCTGTTTCGGGTTTTCACCCTCTAACGCCATGTTTTTAACCTAAGTGTAGAAAGATGCAAATTACCATCGTATTCTCAAACCGGGAGTCCCGTGGTTGCGAGGTCAATTCCTACGAGTTACATTAGCCCCATCGGAGGTGTTGGTGCCACCCACGGGGACGTTCGGGGGCTGTCTCTAGTTCTCACCCTCTAACGCCATGTTGTTAAGCCTTAGACTAGAAATATGCAAATTACCGTCGTATTCTCAAATCGGGAGTCTCGCGGCTACGGGGTCAGTTCCTACGAGTTACATTGGCCCCGTGGGAGGTGTTGGTGCCACCCACGTGGCCGTTCGGGGGCTGTTTCTAGTTTTCACCCTCTAACGCCATGTTTTTAAGCCTAAGTCTAGAAATTTACAAATTACCATCGTATTCTCAAACTGGGAGTCCCGCGACTGCGGGGTCAGTTCCTATGAGTTACATTGGTCCCGTGGGAGGTGTTGGTGCCACCCACGGGGACATTCGGGGGCTGTTTCGAGTTCTCACCCTCTAACGCCATGTTTTTAAGCTTTAGTCTAGAAATATGTAAATTACCGTCGTATTCTCAAATCCGGAGTCCCGCGGCTGTGGGGTCAGTTCCTACGAGTTACATTGGCCCCGTGGGAGGTGTTGGTGCCACCCACGTGGCCGTTCGGGGGCTGTTCCGAGTTCTCACCCTCTAACGCCATGTTTTTAAGCCTAAGTCTAGAAATATGAAATTTGTCGTCGTATTCTCAAACCGGGAGTCCCGCGGTTGCAAGGTCAGTTCCTACGAGTTACATTGGTCCCGTGGAAGGTGTTGGTGCCACCCACAGGGACGTTCGAGTTCTCACCCTCTAACGTCATGTTTTTAAGCCTAAGTCTAAAAATATACAAATTATCATCGTATTCTCAAACCACGAGTCCCGCGGCCGCGGGGTTAGTTCCTACGAGTTACATTGGCCCCGTGGGAGGTGTTGGTGCCACCCACGTAGCCCTTCGGGGGCTGTTTCGAGTTCTCACCCTCTGACGCCATGTTTTTAAGCCTAAGTCTAGAAATATACAAATTATCGTCGTATACTCACTTCGGGAGTCCCGCGGCTGCGGGGTCAGTTCATACGACTTACATTGGCCCCGTGGGAGGTGTTGGTGCCACCCACGTGGCCGTTCGGGGGATGTTTCGAGTTCTCACCCTCTAACGCCATGTTTTTAAGCCTAAGTCTAGAAATATGCAAATTACCATTGTATTCTCAAATTGGGAGTCCCGCGGTTGCGGGGTCAATTCCTACGAGTAATATTGGCCCCGTGGGAGGTGTTGGTGCCACCCACGTGGCCATTCGGGGGCTGTTTCGAGTTCTCACCCTCTAACGCCATGTTTTTAAGCCTAAGTCTAGACATATGCAAATTATCGTCGTATTTTCAAACTGGGAGTCCCGCGGTGGCGGGGTTAGTTCCTACGAGTTACATCCGCCCCGTGGGAGGTGTTGGTGCCATCCATGTAGCCGTTCGGGGGCTGTTTCGAGTTCTCACCCTGTGACGCCATATTTTTATGCCTAAGTCTAGAAATACACAAATCACCGTCATATTCTCAAATCGGGAGTCCCGCGGCTGCGGGGTCAGTTCCTACGAGTTACATTGGTCCCGTGGGAGGTGTTGGTGCCACCCACGTGGCCGTTCGGAGGCTGTTTCGAGTTATCACCCTCTAACGCCATGTTTTTAAGCCTAAGTCTAGAAATATGCAAATTACCGTCGTATTCTCAAATCGGGAGTCCCGCGGCTGCGGGGTTAGTTTCTACGAGTTACATTGGTCCCGTGGGAGGTGTTGGTGCCACCCACGGGGACGTTCGGGGGCTGTTTCTAGTTCTAACCCTCTAACGCCATGTATTTAAGCCTTAGTCTAGAAATATGCAAATTACTGTCGTATTCTCAAACCGGGAGTCCCGCGGCTGCGGGGTCAGTTCCTATGAGTTACATTGGCCCGGCGGGAGGTGTTGGTGCCACCCACGGGGACGTTCGGGGGATATTTCGAGTTCTCACCCTCTAACGCCATGTTTTTTAACCTAAGTCTAGAAATATGCAAATTACCATCGTATTCTCAAACCGGGAGTCCCACGGCTGCGGGTTCAGTTCCTACGAGTTACATTGGTCCCGTAGGAGGTGTTGGTACCACCCAAGGGGACGTTCGGGGGCTGTTTCGAGTTTTCACCCTCTAACGCCATGTTTTTAACCTAAGTGTAGAAAGATGCAAATTACCATCGTATTCTCAAACCGGGAGTCCCGTGGTTGCGAGGTCAATTCCTACGAGTTACATTAGCCCCATCGGAGGTGTTGGTGCCACCCACGGGGACGTTCGGGGGCTGTCTCTAGTTCTCACCCACTAACGCCATGTTCTTTTGCCTTAGTCTAGAAATATAAAAATTACCATCGTATTCTCAAACCGGGAGTCCCGCGGGTACGGGGTCAGTTCCTATGAGTTACATTAGCCCCGTGGGAGGTATTGGTGCCACCCACGTCGCCGTTCGGGGGCTGTTTCGGGTTTTCATCCTCTAACGCCATGTTTTTAAGCCTAAGTCTAGAAATATGCAAATTACCATCGTATTCTCAAATCGGGAGTCCCGCGGCTGCGGGGTCAGTTGCTACGAGTTACATTGGTCCCGTGGGAGGTGTTGGTGCCACCCACGGGGACGTTCGGGGGCTGTTTCTAGTTCTCACCCTCTAATGCCATGTTTTTAAGCCTTAGACTAGAAATATGCAAATTACCGTCGTATTCTCAAATCGGGAGTCTCGCGGCTACGGGGTCAGTTCCTACGAGTTACATTGGCCCCGTGGGAGGTGTTGGTGCCACCCACGTGGCCATTCGGGGGCTGTTTCATGTTCTCACCCTCTAACGCCATTTTTTTAGTCCTAAGTCTAGAAATATGCAAATTACCATTGTATTCTCAAACCGAGAGTCCCGCGGCTACGGGGTCAGTTCCTACGAGTTACATTGGCCCCGTGGGAGGTGTTGGTGCCACCCACGTAGCCCTTCGGGGGCTATTTCGAGTTCTCACCCTCTAACGCCATGTTTTTAAGCGTAAGTCTAGAAATATACAAATTATTGTCGTATACTCACTTAGGGAGTCCCGCGGCTGCGGGGTCAGTTCATACGACTTACATTGGCCCCGTGGGAGGTGTTGGTGCCACCCACGTAGCCGTTCGGGGGCTGTTTCGAGTTCTCACCCTCTAACGCCATGTTTTTAAGCCTAAGTCTAGAAATATGCAAATTACCGTTGTATTCTCAAATTGGGAGTCCCGCGGTTGCGGGGTCATTCCTACGAGTAATATTGGCCCCGTGGGAGGTGTTGGTGCCACCCACGTGGCCATTCGGGGGCTGTTTCGAGTTCTCACCCTCTAACGCCATGTTTTTAAGCCTAAGTCTAGAAATATGCAAATTATCATCCCATTCTCAAATCGGGAGTCCCGCGGCTACGGGGTCAGTTCCTACGAGTTACATTGGCCCCGTGGGAGGTGTTGGTGCCACCCACGTGGCCGTTCTGGGGGCTGTTCCGAGTTCTCACCCTCTAACGCCATGTTTTTTAGCCTAAGTCTAGAAATATCCAAATTACCATCGTATTCTCAAACCGGGAGTCCCACGGCTGCGGGGTTAGTTCCTACGAGTTACATTGGTCCCGTAGGAGGTGTTGGTACCACCCACGGGGACGTTCGGGGGCTGTTTCGAGTTTTCACCCTCTAATGCCATGTTTTTAACCTAAGTGTAGAAAGATGCAAATTACCATCGTATTCTCAAACCGGGAGTCCCGTGGTTGCGAGGTCAATTCCTACGAGTTACATTAGCCCCGTCGGAGGTGTTGGTGCCACCCACGGGGACGTTCGGGGGCTGTCTCTAGTTCTCACCCTCTAACGCCATGTTCTTAAGCCTTAGTCTAGAAATATAAAAATTACCATCATATTCTCAAACCGGGAGTCCCGCGGGTACGGGGTCAGTTCCTATGAGTTACATTAGCCCCGTGGGAGGTATTGGTGCCACCCACGTGGCCGTTCGGGGGCTGTTTCGGGTTTTCAGCCTCTAACGCCATGTTTTTAAGCCTAAGTCTAGAAATATGTAAATTACCATCGTATTCTCAAATCGGGAGTCCCGCGGCTGCGGGGTCAGTTCCTACGAGTTACATTGGTCCCGTGGGAGGTGTTGGTGCCACCCACGGGGACGTTCGGGGTCTGTTTCTAGTTCTCACCCTCTAATACCATGTTTTTAAGCCTTAGACTAGAAATATGCAAATTACCGTCGTATTCTCAAACAGGGAGTCTCGCGGCTACGGGGTCAGTTCCTACGAGTTACATTGGTCCCGTGGGAGGTGTTGGTGCCACCCACGGGGACGTTCGGGGGCTGTTTCGAGTTCTCACCCTCTAACGCCATGTTTTTTAGCCTAAGTCTAGAAATATGCAAATTACCATCGTATTCTTAAACCGAGAGTCCCGCTGCTACACGGTTAGTTCCTACGCGTTACATTGGTCCCGTAGGAGGTGTTGGTGCCACCCACGGGGACATTCGGGGGCTGTTTCGAGTTCTCACCCTCTAACGCCATGTTTTTAAGCTTTAGTCTAAAAATATCTAAATTATCATCGTATTCTCAAATTCGGAGTCCCGCGGCCGGGGGGTCAGTTCCTACGAGTTACATTGGCCCCGTGGGAGGTGTTGGTGCCACCCACGTGGCCGTTCGGGGGCTGTTCCGAGTTCTCACCCTCTAACGCCATGTTTTTAAGCCTAAGTCTAGAAATATGAAAATTACCGTCGTATTCTCATAACGGGAGTCCCGCGACTGCAAGGTCAGTTCCTACGAGTTACATTGGTCCCGTGGAAGGTGTTGGTGCCACCCACGTAGCCCTTCGGGGGCTGTTTCGAGTTCTCACCCTCTGACGCCATGTTCTTAAGCCTAAGTCTAGAAATATACAAATTACCGTCGTATTCTCACTTCGGGAGTCCCGCGGCTGCGGGGTCAGTTCCTACGACTTACATTGGCCCCGTGGGAGGTGTTGGTGCCACCCACGTGGCCGTTCGGGGGCTGTTTCGAGTTCTCAACCTCTAACGCCATGTTTTTAAGCCTAAGTCTAGAAATATGCAAATTACCGTTGTATTCTCAAATCAGGAGTCCCGCGGTTGCGGGGTCAATTCCTACGAGTTATATTGGCCCCGTGGGAGGTGTTGGTGCCACCCACGTGGCCATTCGGGGGATGTTTCGAGTTCTCACCCTCTAACGCCTTTTTTTAGTCCTAAGTCTGGAAATATGCAAATTACCATCGTATTCTCAAATTGGGAGTCCCGCGGCTGCGGGGACAGTTCCTACGAGTTACATTGGTCCGGTGGGAGGTGTTGGTGCCACTCACGGGGACGTTCAGGGGCTGTTTCTAGTTCTAACCGTCTAACGCCATGTTTTTAAGCCTTAGTCTAGAAATATGCAAATTACCGTCGTATTCTCAAATCGGGAGTCCCGCGGCTGCGGGGTCAGTTCCTACGAGTTACGTTGGCCCCGCGGGAGGTGTTGGTGCCACCCACGGGGACGTTCGGGGGCTATATCGAGTTCTCACCATCTAACGCCAAGTTTTTAAGCCTAAGTCTAGAAATATGCAAATTACCATCGTATTCTCAAACCGGGAGTCCCACGGCTGCGGGGTCAGTTCCTACGAGTTACATTGGTCCCGTAGGAGGTGTTGGTACCACCCACGGGGACGTTCAGAAGTTGTTTCGGGTTTTCACCCTCTAACGCCATGTTTTTAAGCCTAAGTCTAGAAAGATGCAAATTACCGTCGTATTCTCAAATCAGGAGTCCCGTGGTTGCGAGGTCAATTCCTACGAGTTACATTAGCCCCGTGGGAGGTGTTGCTGCAACCCACGGGGACGTTCGGGGGCTGTCTATAGTTCTCACCCTCTAACGCCATGTTCTTAAGCCTTAGTCTAGAAAAATGAAAATTACCATCGTATTCTCAAACCGGGAGTCCCGCGGCTACAGGGTCAGTTCCTACGAGTTACATTGGCCCCGTGGGAGGGGTTGGTGCCACCCATGGGGACGTTCGGGGGCTGTTTCGACTTCTCACCCTCTAACGCCATGTTTTCAAGACTTAGTCTAGAAATATGCAAATTACCGTCGTATTCTCAAATCGGGAGTCCCGCGACTGCGGGGTCAGTTCCTACGAGTTACATTGGTCCCGTAGGAGGTGTTGGTGCCACCCACGTGGCCGTTCGGGGGCTGTTTCTAATTTTCACCCTCTAACGCCATGTTTTTAAGCCTAAGTCTAGAAATATGCAAATAACCGTCGTATTGTCAAACCGGGAGTCCCGAGGCTGCGGGGTCAGATCCTATGAGTTACATTGGTCCCGTGGGAGGTGTTGGTGCCACCCATGGGGACGTTCGTGGGTTGTTTCGAGTTCTCACCCTCTAACACCATGTTTTTTAGCCTAAGTCTAGAAATATAAAAATTACAATCGTATTCTCAAACCGAGAGTCCCGCGGCTGCGCGGTTAGTTCCTACGCATTACATTGGTCCTGTGGGAGGTGTTGGTGCCACCCACGGGGACGTTCGGGTGTTGTTTCTAGTTCTGACCCTCTAATGCCATGTTTTTAAGCCTTAGACTAGAAATATGCAAATTACCGTCGTATTCTCAAACTGGGAGTCTCGCGGCTACGGGGTCAGTTCCTACGAGTTACATTGGCCTCGTGGGAGGTGTTGGTGCCACCCACGTGGCACCAACACCATTCGGGGGCTGTTTCTAGTTTTCACCCTCTAACGCCATGTTTTTAAGCCTAGGTATAGAAATATGCAAATTACCATCGTATTCTCAAATCGGAAGTCCCGCGGCTGCGGGGTCAGTTCCTACGAGTTACATTGGTCCCGTGGGAGGTGTTGGTGCCACCCACGGGGACATTCGGGGGCTGTTTCGAGTTCTCACCCTCTAACGCCATGTTTTTAAGCTTTAGTTTAGAAATATGTAAATTACCGTCGTATTCTAAAATCCGGAGTCCCGCGGATGTGGGGTCAGTTCCTACGAGTTACATTGGCCCCGTGGGAGGTGTTGGTGCCACCCACATGGCCGTTCGGGGGCTGTTCTGAGTTCTCACCCTCTAACGCCATGTTTTTTAGCTTATGTCTAGAAATATGAAAATTACCGTCGTATTCTCAAACCGGGAGTCCCGCGGCTGCAAGGTCAGTTCCTACGAGTTACATTGGTCCCGTGGAAGGTGTTGGTGCCACCCACGGGGACGTTCGAGTTCTCACCCTCTAACGTCATGTTTTTAAGCCTAAGTCTAGAAATATGCAAATTATCGTCGTATTCTCAAATCGGGAGTCCCGCGGCCGCGGGGTTAGTTCCTACGAGTTACATTGGCCCCGTGGTAGGTGTTGGTGCCACCCATGTAGCCCTTCGGGGGCTGTTTCGAGTTCTCACCCTCTGACGCCATGTTTTTAAGCCTAAGTCTAGAAATATACAAATTACCGTTGTATTCTCAAATCGGGAGTCCCGCGGTTGCAGGGTCAATTACTACGAGTTATATTGGCCCCCTGGGAGGTGTTGGTGCCACCCACGTGGCCATTCGGGGACTGTTTCGAGTTCTCACCCTCTAACGCCTTTTTTTTAGTCCTAAGTCTGGAAATATGCAAATTACCATCGTATTCTCAAACCGGGAGTCCCGCAGCTGCGGGGTCAGTTCCTACGAGTTTCATTGGTCCGGTGGGAGGTGTTGGTTCCACCCACGGGGACGTTCGGGGGTTCTTTCTAGTTCTAACCCTCTAACGCCATGTTTTTAAGCCTTTGTCTAGAAATATGCAAATTACTGTCGTATTCTCAAATCGGGAGTCCCGCCGCTGCGGGGTCAGTTCCTACGACTTACATTGGCCCCGTGGGAGGTGTTGGTGCCACCCACGTGGCCGTTCGGGGGCTGTTTCGAGTTCTCACCCTCTAACGCCATGTTTTTAAGCCTAAGTCTAGAAATATGCAAATTATCATTGTATTCTCAAATCGGGAGTCCCGCGGTTGCGGGGTCAATTACTACGAGTTATATTGGCCCCGTGGGAGGTGTTGGTGCCACCCACGTGGCCATTCGGGGACTGTTTCGAGTTCTCACCCTCTAACGCCTTTTTTTAGTCCTAAGTCTGGAAATATGCAAATTACCATCGTATTCTCAAACCGGGAGTCCCGCGGCTGCGGGGTCAGTTCGTACGAGTTACATTGGTCCGGTGGGAGGTGTTGGGGCCTCCCACGGGGACATTCGGGGGATGTTTCTAGTTCTAACCCTCTAACGCCATGTTCTTAAGCCTTAGTCTAGAAATATGCAAATTACCGTCGTATTCTCAAATCGGGAGTCCCGCGGCTGCGGGGTCAGTTCCTACGAGTTACATTGGCCCCGCGGGAGGTGTTGGTGCCACCCACGGGGACGTTCGGGGGCTATATCGAGTTCTCACCATCTAACGCCATGTTTTTAAGCCTAAGTCTAGAAATATGCAAATTACCATCGTATTCTCAAACCGGGAGTCCCACGGCTGCGGGGTCAGTTCCTACGAGTTACATTGGTCCCGTAGGAGGTGTTGGTACCACCCACGGGGACGTTTGGAGGTTGTTTCGAGTTTTCACCCTCTAACGCCATTTTTTTAAGCCTAAGTCTAGAAAGATGCAAATTACCGTCGTATTCTCAAATCGGGAGTCCCGTGGTTGCGAGGTCAATTCCTACGAGTAACATTAGCCCCGTGGGAGGTGTTGCTGCAACCCACGGGGACGTTCGGGGGCTGTCTCTAGTTCTCACCCTCTAACGCCATGTTCTTAAGCCTTAGTCTAGAAAAATGAAAATTACCATCGTATTCTCAAATCGGGAGTCCCGCGGCTGCAGGGTCAGTTCCTACGAGTTACATTGGCCCCGTGGGAGGTGTTGGTGCCACCCACGGGGACGTTCGGGGGCTGTTTCGACTTCTCACCCTCTAACGCCATGTTTTTAAGACTTAGTCTAGAAATATGCAAATTACCGTCGTATTCTCAAACCGGGAGTCCCGCGACTGCGGGGTCAGTTCCTACGAGTTACATTGGTCCCGTAGGAGGTGTTGGTGCCACCCACGTGGCCGTTCGGGGGCTGTTTCTAGTTTTCACCCTCTAACGCCATGTTTTTAAGCCTAAGTCTAGAAATATGCAAATTACCGTCGTATTCTCAAACCGGGAGTCCCGCGGCTGCGGGGTCAGATCCTACGAGTTATATTGGTCCCGTGGGAGGTGTTGGTGCCACCCACGGGGACGTTCGGGGGCTGTTTCGAGTTCTCACCCTCTAACGCCATGTTTTTTAGCCTAAGTCTAGAAATATGCAAATTACCATCGTATTCTTAAACCGAGAGTCCCGCTGCTACACGGTTAGTTCCTACGCGTTACATTGGTCCTGTGGGAGGTGTTGGAGCCACCCATGGGGACGTACGGGGGCTATTTTAAGTTTTCACCATCTAACGCCATGTTTTTAAGCTTTAGTCTAGAAATATGCAAATTACCGTCGTATTCTCAAATCGGGAGTCCCGCGGCTGCGGGGTCAGTTCCTACGAGTTACATTGGCCTCTGGGAGGTGTTGGTGCCACCCACGTGGCCGTTCGGGGGCTGTTCCGAGTTCTCACCCTCTAACGCCATGTTTTTCACCCTAAGTCTAGAAATATGCAAATTACCATCGTATTCACAAACCGGGAGTCCCGCGGCTGCAGGGTCAGTTCCTACGAGTTACATTGGTCCCGTGGAAGGTGTTGGTGCCACCCACGGGGACGTTCGAGTTCTCACCCTCTAACGTCATGTTTTTAAGCCTAAGTCTAGAAATATGCAAATTATCATCGTATTCTCAAATCGGGACTCCCGCGGCCTCGGGGTTAGTTCCTACGAGTTACATTGGCCCCGTGGGAGGTGTTGGTGCCACCCACGTAACCGTTCGGGGGCTTTTTCGAGTTCTCACCCTCTGACGCCATGTTTTTAAGCCTAAGTCTAGAAATATACAAATTACCGTCGTATTCTCAAATCGGGAGTCCCGCGGCTGTGGGGTCAGTTCCTACGAGTTACATTGGCCCCTTGGGAGGTGTTGGTGCCACCCACGTGGCCGTTCGAGTGCTGTTTCGAGTTCTCACCCTCTAACGCCATGTTTTTAAGCCTAAGTCTAGAAATATGTAAATTATCGTCGTATTCTCAAATCGGGAGTCCCGCGGCTGCGGGGTCAGTTCCTACGAGTTACATTGGCCCCGTGGGAGGTGTTGGTGCCACCCAAGTGGCCGTTCTAGGGCTGTTTCGAGTTCTCACCCTCTAACGCCATTTTTTTAGTCCTAAGTCTGGAAATATGCAAATTACCGTCGTATTCTCAAACCGGGAGTCCCGCGGCTGCGGGATCAGTTCCTACGAGTTACATTGGTCCCATGGGAGGTGTTGGTTCCAACCACGGGGACGTTCGGGGGCTGTTTCTCGTTCTAACCCTATAACACCATGCCTTTAAGCTTTAGTCTAGAAATATGCAAATTACCGTCGTATTCTCAAACCGGGAGTCCCGCGGCTGCGGGGTCAGTTCCTACGAGTTACATTGGCCCCGCGGGAGGTGTTGGAGCCACCCACGGGGACGTTCGGGGGCTGTTTCTAGTTCTCACCCTCTAACGCCATGTTTTTAAGCCTAAGTCTAGAAATATGCAAATTACCATTGTATTCCTAAACCGGGAGTCCCATGGCTGCGGGGTCAGTTCCTACGAGTTACATTGGTCCCGTAGGAGGTGTTGGTACCACCCACGGGAACGTTCAGGGGCTGTTTCTAGTTTTCACCCTCTAACGCCATGTTTTTAAGCCTAAGTATAGAAAGATGCAAATTACCATCGTATTCTCAAACCGGGAGTCCCGTGGTTGCGAGGTCAATTCCTACGAGTTACATTAGCCCCGTGGGAGGTGTTGGTGCCACCCACGGGGACGTTCGGGGGCTGTCTCTAGTTCTCACCCTCTAACGCCATGTTCTTAAGCCTTAGTCTAGAAATATGAAGATTACCTTCGTATTCTCAAACCGGGAGTCCCGCGGCTGCGGGGTCAGTTCCTACGAGTTACATTGGCCCCGTGGGAGGTGTTGGTGCCACCCACGGGGACGTTCGGGGGCTGTTTCGAGTTCTCACCCTCTAACGCCATGTTTTTAAGACTTAGTCTAGAAATATGCAAATTATCATCGTATTCTCAAACCGGGAGTCTCGCGACCGCGAGGTCAGTTCCTACGAGTTACATTGGTCCCGTAGGAGGTGTTGGTGCCACCCACGTGGCCGTTCGGGGGCTGTTTCTAGTTTTCACCCTCTAACGCCATGTTTTTAAGCCTAAGTCTAGAAATATGCAAATGACCATCGTATTCTCAAACCGGGAGTCCCGCGACTGCGGGGCAGATCCTACGAGTTATATTGGTCCCGTGAGAGGTGTTGGTGCCACCCACAGGGACGTTCGGGGGCTGTTTCG
This sequence comes from Sambucus nigra, assembly GCA_949130495.1. Taxonomy (NCBI): domain Eukaryota; kingdom Viridiplantae; phylum Streptophyta; class Magnoliopsida; order Dipsacales; family Adoxaceae; genus Sambucus; species Sambucus nigra. Next base: position 329,241,787 of record OX422221.1, on the reverse strand, counting down.
AGTTCTCACCCTCTAACGCCATGTTTTTTAGCCTAAGTTTAGAAATATGCAAATTACCATCGTATTCTCAAACCGAGAGTCCCGCGGCTGCGCGGTTAGTTCCTACGAGTTACATTGGTCCCCTGGGAGGTGTTGGCGCCACCCATGGGGACGTACGGGGGCTATTTTGGGTTTTCACCCTCTAACGCCATGTTTTTAAGCCTAAGTCTAGAAATATGCAAATTACCGTCGTATTCTCAAACTGGGAGTCACGCGACTACGCGACCAGTTCCTACGAGTCACATTGGTCCCGTGGGAGGTGTTGGTGCCACCCGCGGGGCCGTTCGGGGGCTGTTTCGAGTTTTCACCCTCTAAGGCCATGTTTTTAAGTCTAAGTCTAGAAATATGCAAATTATCATTGTATTCTCATACCGGGAGACCCGCGGTTGCGGAGTCAGTTCCTACGAGTTACATTGGTCCTGTGGGAGGTGTTGTGCCACCCATCGGGCCGTTCGGGTGTTGTTTCGAATTTTCACCCTCTAACGCCATGTTTTGTTTAAGTCTAGAAATATGCAAATTATCGTCGTCTTCGCAAACCAGGAGTCTTGTGGCTGCGCGGTCAGTTCCTATGAGTTATATTGATCCCATGGGAGGTGTTGGTGCCACCCACAGGGCCGTTCGGGGGCTGTTTTGGGTTTTCACCCTCTAACACCATGTTTTTAAGCCTTAGTCTAGAAATATGCAAATTACCGTCGTATTCTCAAACCGGGAGTCCCGCGGCTGCGGGGTCAGTTCCTATGAGTTACATTGGCCCCGCGGGAGGTGTTGGTGCCACCCACGGTGACGTTCGGGGGCTATTTCGAGTTCTCACCTTCTAACGTCATGTTTTTTAGCCTAAGTCTAGAAATATGCAAATTACCATCGTATTCTCAAACCGGGAGTCCCAAGGCTGCGGGGTCAGTTCCTACGAGTTACATTGGTCCCGTAGGAGGTGTTGGTACCACCCACGGGGACGTTCGGGGGCTGTTTTGAGTTTTCACCCTCTAACGCCATGTTTTTAACCTAAGTGTAGAAAGATGCAAATTATCGAAGTATTCTCAAATCGGGAGTCCCGTGGTTGCGAGGTCAATTCCTGCAAGTTACGTTAGCCCCGTCGGAGGTGTTGGTGCCACCCACGGGGACGTTCGGGGGCTGTCTCTATTTCTCACCCTCTAACGCCATATTCTTAAGCCTTAGTCTAGAAATATAAAAATTACCATCGTATTCTCAAACCGGGAGTCTCGTGGGTACGGGGTTAGTTCCTAAGAGTTACATTAGCCCCGTGGGAGGTATTGGTGCCACTCACTTGGCCGTTCGGGGTCTGTTCGAGTTTTCACCCTCTAACGCCATGTTTTTAAGCCTAAGTCTAGAAATATGCAAATTACCATCGTATTCTCAAATCGGGAGTCCCGCGATTGCGGGGTCAGTTCCTACGAGTTACATTGGTCCCGTGGTAGGTGTTGGTGCCACCCACGGGGACGTTCGGGGGCTGTTTCTAGTTCTCACCCTCTAATGCCATGTTTTTAAGCCTTAGTCTAGAAATATGCAAATTATCGTAGTATTCTCAAACCGAGAGTCTCGCGGCTACGGGGTCAGTTTCTACGAGTTACATTGGCCCCGTGGGAGGTGTTAGTGCCACCCACGTTGCCGTTCGGGAGCTGTTTATAGTTTTCACCCTCTAACGCCATGTTTTTAAGCCTAAGTCTAGAAATATGCAAATTACCATCGTATTCTCAAATCGGGAGTCCCGCGGCTGCGGGGTCAGTTAATACGAGTTACATTAGTCCCGTGGAAGGTGTTGGTGCCACTCACAGGGACGTTCGAGTTCTCATCCTCTAACGTCATGTTTTTAAGCCTAAGTCTAGAAATATGCAAATTATCGTCGTATGCTCAAACCGGGAGTCCCACGGCCGTGAGGTTAGTTCCTACGAGTTATATTGGCCCCGTGAGAGGTGTTGGTGCCACCCACGTAGCCGTTCGGGGGTTGTTTCGAGTTCTCACCCTCTGACGCCATGTTTTTAAGCCTAAGTCTAGAAATATACAAATTACCGTCTTATTCTCAAATCGGGAGTCCCGCGACTGCGGGGTCAGTTCCTACGACTTACATTGACCCCGTGGGAGGTGTTGGTGCCACCCACGTGGCCGTTCGGGGGCTGTTTCGAGTTCTCACTCTCTAACACCATGTTTTTAAGCCTAAGTCTAGAAATATGAAAATTACCATCGTATTCTCAAATCGGGAGTGCTGCAGTTGCGGGGTCAATTCCTACGAGTTACATTGGCCCCGTGGGAGGTGTTGGTGCCACCCACGTGGCCATTCGGGGGCTGTTCCGAGTTCTCACCCTCTAACGCCATTTTTTTAGTCCTAAGTCTGGAAATATGCAAATTATCGTTGTATTCTCAAACCGGGAGTCCCGCGGCTGCGGGGTTAGTTCCTACGAGTTACATTGGTCCCGTGGGAGGTGTTGGTGCCACCCACGGGGACGTTCGGGGGTTGTTTCTAGTTCTAACCCTCTAACGCCATGTTTTTAAGCCTTAGTATAGAAAAATGCAAATTATCGTTATATTCTCAAATCGGGAGTCCCGCGACTGCGGGGTCAGTTCCTACGAGTTACATTGGCCCCGCGGGAGGAATTGGTGCCACCCATGGGGACGTTCGGGGGGCTATTTCGAGTTCTCACCCTCTAACGCCATGTTTTTAAGCCTAAGTCTAGAAATATGCAAATTACCATCGTATTCTCAAATCGGGAGTCCCATGGCTGCGGGGTCAGTTCCTACTAGTTACATTGGTCCCGTAGGAGGTGTTGGTACCACCCACGGGGACGTTCGGGGGCTGTTTTGAGTTTTCACCCTCTAACGCCATGTTTTTAAGCCTAAGTCTAGAAAGATGCAAATTATCGTCGTATTCTGAAACCGGGAGTCCCGTGGTTGCGAGGTCAATTCCTACGAGTTACATTAGCCCCGTGGGAGGTGTTGGTGCAACCCACGGGGACGTTCGGGGGCTGTCTTTAGTTCTCACCCTCTAACGCCATGTTCTTTAGCCTTAGTCTAGAAAAATGAAAATTACCATTGTATTCTCAAACCGGGAGTCTCGCGGCTGCGGGGTCAGTTCCTACGAGTTACATTGGCTCCGTGGGAGGTGTTGGTGCCACCCACGGGGACGTTCGGGGGCTGTTTCGACTTCTCACCCTCTAACGCCATGTTTTTAAGACTTAGTCTAGAAATATGCAAATTACCGTAATATTCGAAAACCGGGAGTCCCGCGACTACGGGGTCAGTTCCTACGACTTACATTGGTCCCGTAGGAGTTGTTGGTGCCACCCACGTGGCCGTTCGGGGGCTGTTTCTAGTTTTCACCCTCTAACGCCATGTTTTTAAGACTAAGTCTAGGAATATGCAAATTACCGTCGTATTCTAAAATCGGGAGTCCCGCGGCTGCGGGGTGAGATCCTACGAGTTATATTGGTCCCGTGGGAGGTGTTGGTGCCACCCACGGTGACGTTCGGGGGCTGTTTCGAGTTCTCACCCTCTAACGCCATATTTTTTAGCCTAAGTCTAGAAATATGCAAATTACAATCGTATTCTCAACCGAGAGTCCCGCGGCTGGGCGGTTAGTTTCTACGCATTACATTGGTCCTGTGGGAGGTGTTGGCGCCACCCATGGGGACGTACGAGGGCTATTTTGGGTTTTCACCCTCTAACGCCATTTTTTTAAGCTTTAGTCTACAAATATGCAAATTACCGTCGTATTCTCAAACCGGGAGTCCCGCGGCTGCGGGGTCAGTTCCTACGAGTTACATTGGCCCCGTGGGAGGTGTTGGTGCCACCCACGTGGCCGTTCGGGGGCTGTTGCGAGTTCTCGCCCTCTAACGCCATGTTTTTCAGCCTAAGTCTAGAAATATCCAAATTACCTTCGTATTCTCAAACCGGGAGTCCCGTGGCTGCAGGGTCAGTTCCTACGAGTTACATTGGTCTCGTGGAAGGTGTTGTGGCCACCCACGGGGACGTTCGAGTTCTCACCCTCTAACGTCATGTTTTTAAGCCTAAGTCTAGAAATATGGAAGTTATCGTCGTATTCTCAAACCGGGAGTCCCGCGGCCGCGGGGTCAGTTCCTACGACTTACATTGACCCCGTGGGAGGTGTTGGTGCCACCCACGTGGCCGTTCGGGGGCTGTTTCGAGTTCTCACCCTCTAACACCATGTTTTTAAGCCTAAGTCTAGAAATATGAAAATTACCATCGTATTCTAAAATCGGGAGTCCCGCGGTTGCGGGGTCAATTCCTACGAGTTACATTGGCCCCGTGGGAGGTGTTGGTGCCACCCACGTGGCCATTCGGGGGCTGTTTCATGTTCTCACCCTCTAACGCCATTTTTTTAGTCCTAAGTCTAGAAATATGCAAATTACCATTGTATTCTCAAACCGAGAGTCCCGCGGCTACGGGGTCAGTTCCTACGAGTTACATTGGTCCCGTGGGAGGTGTTGGTGCCACCCACGGGGACGTTCGGGGGTTGTTTCTAGTTCTAACCCTCTAACGCCATGTTTTTAAGCCTTAGTCTAGAAAAATGCAAATTACCGTCGTATTATCAAATCGGGAGTCCCGCGACTGCGGGGTCAGTTCCTACGAGTTACATTGGCCCCGCGGGAGGTGTTGGTGCCACCCACGGGGACGTTCGGGGGGCTATTTCGAGTTCTCACCCTCTAACGCCATGTTTTTAAGCCTAAGTTTATAAATATGCAAATTACCATCGTATTCTCAAATCGGGAGTCCCACGGCTGCGGGGTCAGTTCCTACGAGTTACATTGGTCCCGTAGGAGGTGTTGGTACCACCCACGGGGACGTTCGGGGGCTGTTTCGAGTTTTCACCCTCTAATGCCATGTTTTTAAGCCTAAGTCTAGAAAGATGCAAATTATCGTCGTATTCTGAAACCGGGAGTCCCGTGGTTGCGAGGTCAATTCCTACGAGTTACATTAGCCCCGTGGGAGGTGTTGGTGCAACCCATGGGGACGTTCGGGGGCTGTCTTTAGTTCTCACCCTCTCACGCCATGTTCTTCAGCCTTAGTCTAGAAAAATGAAAATTACCATTGTATTCTCAAACCGGGAGTCTCGCGGCTGCGGGGTCAGTTCCTACGAGTTACATTGGCCCCGTGGGAGGTGTTGGTGCCACCCACGGGGACGTTCGGGGGCTGTTTCGACTTCTCACCCTCTAACGCCATGTTTTTAAGACTTAGTCTAGAAATATGCAAATTACCATAATATTCTCAAATCGGGAGTCCCGCGACTGCGGGGTCAGTTAATACGAGTTACATTGGTCCCGTAGGAGGTGTTGGTGCCACCCACGGGGACGTTCGGGGGCTGTTTCGACTTCTCACCCTCTAACGCCATGTTTTTAAGCCTAAGTCTAGAAATATGAAAATTACCATCGTATTCTCAAATCGGGAGTGCTGCAGTTGCGGGGTCAGTTCCTACGAGTTACATTGGTCCCGTAGGAGGTGTTGGTGCCATCCACGTGGCCGTTCGGGGGCTGTTTCTAGTTTTCACCCTCTAACGCCATGTTTTTAAGACTAAGTCTAGAAATATGCAAATTACCGTCATATTCTCAAACCGGGAGTCCCGCGGCTACGGGTCAGATCCTACGAGTTATACTGGTCCCGTGGGAGGTGTTGGTGCCACCCACGGTGACGTTCGGGGGCTGTTTCGAGTTCTCACCCTCTAACGCCATATTTTTTAGCTTAAGTCTAGAAATATGCAAATTACAATCGTATTCTCAAACCGAGAGTCCCGCGGCTGGGCGGTTAGTTCCTACGCGTTACATTGGTCCTGTGGGAGGTGTTGGCGCCACCCATGGGGACGTACGAGGGCTATTTTGGGTTTTCACCCTCTAACGCCATGTTTTTAAGCTTTAGTCTAGAAATATGAAAATTACCATTGTATTCTCAAACCGGGAGTCCCGCGGCTGCGGGGTCAGTTCCTACGAGTTACATTGGCCCCGTGGGAGGTGTTGATGCCACCCACGTGGCCGTTCAGGGGCTGTTGCGAGTTCTCACCCTCTAACGCCATGTTTTTCAGCCTAAGTCTAGAAATATCCAAATTACCTTCGTATTCTCAAACCGGGAGTCCCGTGGCTGCAGGGTCAGTTCCTACGAGTTACATTGGTCCCGTGGAAGGTGTTGGTGCCACCCACGGGGATGTTCGAGTTCTTACCCTCTAACGTCATATTTTTAAGCCTAATTCTAGAAATATGAAAATTATCGTCGTATTCTCAAACCGGGAGTCCCGCGGCCGCGGGGTCAGTTCCTACGACTTACATTGACCCCGTGGGAGGTGTTGGTGCCACCCACGTGGCCGTTCGGGGGCTGTTTCGAGTTCTCACCCTCTAACACCATGTTTTTAAGCCTAAGTCTAGAAATATGAAAATTACCATTTTATTCTCAAATCGGGAGTCCCGCGGTTGCGGGTTCAATTCCTACGAGTTACATTGGCCCCGTGGGAGGTGTTGGTGCCACCCACGTGGCCATTCGGGGGTTGTTTCGAGTTCTCACCCTCTAATGCCATTTTTTTAGTCCTAAGTCTGGAAATATGCAAATTATGGTTTTATTCTCAAACCGGGAGTCCCGCAACTGCGGGGTCAGTTCCTACGAGTTACATTGGTCCCGTGGGAGGTGTTGGTGCCACCCACGGGGACGTTCAAGGGTTGTTTCTAGTTCTAACGCCATGTTTTTAAGCCTTAGTCTAGAAAAATGCAAATTACAGTCGTATTCTCAAATCGGGAGTCCCGCGGCTGCGGGGTCAGTTCCTACGAGTTACATTGGCCCCGCGGGAGGTGTTGGTGCCACCCACGGGGACGTTCGGGGGCTATTTTGAGTTCTCACCCTCTAACGCCATATTTTTAAGGCTAAGTATAGAAATATGCAAATTACCATCGTATTCTCAAACCGGGAGTCCCACGGCTGCGGGGTCAGTTCCTACGAGTTACATTGGTCCCGTAGGAGGTGTTGGTACCACCCATGGGGACGCTCGGGGGCTGTTTCGAGTTTTCACCCTCTAACGCCATGTTTTTAAGCCTAAGTCTAGAAAGATGCAAATTACCGTCGTATTCTGAAACCGGGAGTCCCATGGTTGCGAGGTCAATTCCTACGAGTTACATTGGTCCCGTGGGAGGTGTTGGTGCAACCCACGGGGGCGTTCGGGGACTGTCTCTAGTTCTCACCCTCTAACGCCATGTTCTTAAGCCTTAGTCTAGAAAAATGAAAATTACAGTCGTATTCTCAAATCGGGAGTCCCGTGGTTGCGAGCTCAATTCCTACGAGTTACATTAGCCCCGTGGGGGGTGTTGGTGCCACCCACGGGGATGTTCGGGGGCTGTCTCTAGTTCTCACCCTCTAACGCCATGTTCTTAAGCCTTAGTCTAGAAATATGAAAATTACCATCGTATTCTCAAACCGGGAGTCCCGCGGCTGCGGGGTCAGTTCCTATGAGTTACATTGGCCTCGTAGGAGGTGTTGGTGCCACCCACGGGGACGTTCGGGGGCTGTTTCGGGTTCTCACCCTCTAACGCCATATTTTTAAGACTTAGTCTAGAAATATGCAAATTACCATCATATTCTCAAACCGGGAGTCCCGCGATTGCGAGATTAGTTCCTACGAGTTACATTGGTCCCGTAGGACGTGTCGGTGTCACCCACGTGGCCGTTCGGGGGCTATTTCTAGTTTTCACCCTCTAACGCCATATTTTTTAACCTAAGTCTAGAAATATGAAAAATACCATCGTATTCTCAAACCGGGAGTCCCGTGGCTGCGGGGTCAGATCCTACGAGTTATATTGGTCACGTGGGAGGTGTTGGTGCCACCCACGGGGACGTTCGGGGGCTGTTTCGAGTTCTCACCCTCTAACGCCATGTTTTTTAGCCTAAGTTTAGAAATATGCAAATTACCATCGTATTCTCAAATCGAGAGTCCCGCGGCTGCGCGGTTTGTTCCTACGAGTTACATTGGTCCCGTGGGAGGTGTTGGTGCCAACCATGGGGACGTACGTGGGCTATTTTGGGTTTTCACCCTCTAACGCCATGTTTTTAAGCCTAAGTCTAGAAATATGCAAATTACCATCGTATTCTCAAACTGGGAGTCCTGCGACTACGCGACCAGTTCCTACGAGTCACATTGGTCCCGTGGGAGGTGTTGGTGCCACCCACGGGGCCGTTCGGGGGCTGTTTCGAGTTTTCACCCTCTAAGGCCATGTTTTTAAGTCTAAGTCTAGAAATATGCAAATTATCATTTTATTCTCATACCGGGAGACCCGCGGCTGCGGAGTCAGTTCCTACGAGTTACATTGGTCCTGTGGGAGGTGTTGTGCCACCCATCGGGCTGTTCGGGTGTTATTTCGAGTTTTCACCCTCTAACGCCATGTTTTGCTTAAGTCTAGAAATATGCAATTTATCGTCGTCTTCGCAAACCAGGAGTCTCGTGGCTGCGCGGTCAGTTCCTATGAGTTATATTGATCCCATGGGAGGTGTTGGTTCCACCCACAGGGCCGTTCGGGAGATGTTTTGGGTTTTCACCCTCTAACACCATATTTTTAAGCCTAAGTCTAGAAATATGTAAATTATCGTCGTCTTCGCAAATCGGGAGTCCTGCGGCTATGCGGTCAGTTCCTACGAGTTACATTGATCCCGTAGGAGGTGTTGGTGCCACCCATAGGGCCGTTCGGGGGCTGTTTTGGGTTTTCACCCTCTAACACCATATTTTTAAGCCTAAGTCTTGAAATATGCAAATTACCATTGTATTGTCAAACTGAGAGTCCCGTGGTTGCGCGACCAGTTCCTACGAGTCACATTGGTCCTGTGGGAGGTGTTGGTGCCCCCCACGGGGCCGTTTGAGGGATGTTTCGAGTTTTCATCCTCTAACGCCATGTTTTTAAGCCTAAGTCTAGAAATATGCAAATTATCATCGTATTCTCAAACCGGGAGTCTCGTGGCTGCGGGGTCAGTTCCTACGAGTCACATTGGTCCTGTGGGAGGTGTTAGTGCCACCCACGGGGTCGTTCGGGGGTTGTTTCGAGTTTTCACCCTCTAACGCCATGTTTTTAAGCCTAACTCTAGAAATATGCAAATTATCGTCATATTCTCATACCGAGAGACCCGCGGCTGCGGGGTCAGTGCTATTTTTGGTTTTCAACCTCTAACGCCTGGAGGTCATGGGCGCAACGGTAAGTTTGCCCCCGCTGTGACCTGGAGGTCACGGGTTCGAGTCACGGAAACAGCCTCTCTGCATATCCAGGGGTAAGGCTGCGTTCATCCAACCCCCTCCCCCCCCCCCCAGTACCCCGTAGCTTTAGCCTCTAACGCCGTGTTTTTAAGCCTAAGTCTAACTGGGGGTTGTAAATTTCCATAATTGGGTGTTGTGGCAAAGTAATTACACGAATAGAGCTAGTGAGAGTCATATCAATAAGATTTCTTTATTCTCCAACTGACATGATTGAAGGATAGAATTGGGACTGGTGGGAAGAGTCTTATCAGGTTGTACAGTCGATTTCTCAATATGAGGAGCTTTGGGGCCTTTTCTATTCGCTTGAGTCCATTCTTCTTCTCCAGTTACATTAGTGGTGGTAGCTTTAGTGTCAGGATTTATCATCCACACTCTTTTAATTTTGGGGCATTTGGATATATTATGTCCAAAGGCAACATAGTGGGAACATGAGTTGGTCATAGCTTGCTATGTAACCTTAACACAAGTGGAAGAACCATCCTCCAAAATGAGGTTAATGGATTTTGGGTAGCTAACTTTTGGCACCATTTCAATGCAAATCCTAGTAAAGCTAATTCTATTCATATTTCTAGTGACTGAATTAGCATAGATGGGGATTCCTATGGCACTAACAATGTGATTGAGGCCTTTAACAGTCCAATATTGCATAGGTATATTGGGGAAGAGCACCCAAACTGGAACTCTAATAGTATCCTCTTTAAAGAACTTGAAGCCATGTTTCCATTTATTCAAAATGTTGGGGTTCCCCAAGAAGTTCCAAGGGCCATTTTCCACCACCTCATCTCTGTGAGTGGGGCTGTGATATTTGAAGAAAAAGTATCAATCATCATGAGCAAACATTTTTCTCTTCATTCAACTCTTCTAGTCTTATCACATTGGTTACCAAGAAAAAGTATTCAATTCTTCTTTGTGTTGGGGATGTGAACTAAAGTTTGGTTACCAAGGAAGCTTTGGATATATTTAGTAGTTTATCAGGGCTTAGGCCTAATCGTTCTAAAAGTAATATGTTCATTACTAGCTTAGATGAAGAGGAGACTCTTAGTGTGGTTAGCAATCTCAACATTAAAAGTTGGACTACTATGCATGTATATATATGTATATATATAACTGTATATGCATGTTTATAACTGTATATATATGCATATATATACCAATATATATACTGTATATATACTGCTCTGCATATATATGCAGTATATATACAGTATAAATACTGGTATATATATGCATATATATGCAGAGCAGTATATATACTAGTATATATATGCAGTATATATACTTTATATATATGCATATATATACCATTATATATACTGTGTATATATATATATATATACTCTGCAGTATATATTATTTAGTATATATAGTATGTATATATATACATATATGCAGATTATATACTGCAGTGAATATATATGCAGTATATATACTCTGCAGTACACTGCATATGTATATATATACTGCATATATATACGCGGCTGGTTCCTACGACTCACATTTGTCCCGTGCGAGATGTCCGTGACTCTTACGGGACCGTTTTGTGTTCATTTTGCATTTTCACCCTTCGATGGCATGTTTTTATGCTTCAGTCTAACTTTTTACAAAGTTACGTTGTACACTCAAACCGGGAGCCCCGTGACTATGCGGTCGGTTCCTACGAGTCGCATTGGTCCCGTGCGAGGTGTTCGTGACTTTTATGGGACCGTTTTGTGTTTATTTTACGTTTTCACCCTTCAATGGAATGTTTTTATGATTAAGTCTAACTTTTTGCAAATTTATGTCATACACTCAACCGGGAGGGCCGTGACTACACGGTCGGTTCCTACAACATGCATTGGTCCCGTGCGAGATGTTCGTAACTCTTGCGGGACCGTTTTGTAGGTGTTTTACATTTTCACCCTTCGATGGCATCTTTTTTATTCTCAAGTCTAACTTTTTCAAATTTACGTCATACATTCAAACCGGGATCCATGTGACTACCCGTTCGGTTCCTACTATTCACATTGGTCCCGTGCGAGGTGTTCGTGACTCTTACGGGACCGTTTTGTGGCTGTTTTACATTTTCACCCTTCGATGGCATGTTTTTATGCTTAAGTCTAATTTTTTACAAATTTACATCTTACACTCCAACCGGGAGCACCGTGACTACGGATCGGTTCCTACCAGTTACATTGGTCCCGTACGAGGTGTTCGTGACTCTTACGGGACCGTTTTAAGGTTGTTTTACGTTTTCACCCATCGATGGCATGCAAGTCTAACTTTTTGTAAATTTATATCGTACACTCAAATCGGGAGCCCCGTGACTACGTTGTCGGTTCCTACAAGTCACATTGGTCCAGTACGAGGTGTTCGTGACTCTTACCGGACCGTTTAGTTTCTATTTTAGATTTTCACCCTTCGATGGCATGTTTTTATGCTCTAGTCTATTTTTTTGCAAATTTTCATCGTACACTCAACTCAGAAGCCCCGTAACTATGCGCTCGGTTCCTACGAGTCACATTGGTCCCATGCGAGGTGTTCGTGACTCTTACGGGACCGTTTTGTGCTTGTTGTACGTTTTCACCCTTCGATGGCATGTTTTTATGCTCAAGTTTAATTTTTTTTCAAATTTACGCTATACACTCTAACGGGAGCCCTGTGACTACGCGGTCGGTTCCTATGAGTTACATTAGTCCCGTGCGAGGTGTTCATGACTCTTATCGGACCATTTTATGGTTGTTTTACGTTTTCACCCTTCGATGGCATATTTTTATGCTTAAGTCTAACTTTTTGCAAATTTACGTCGTACACTCCAGCCGGGAGCCCCGCGACTACGCGATCGGTCCTACGAGTTACACTAGTCCCGTGCGAGGTGTTCGTGACTCTTACGGGACCGTTTTAAGGCTGTTTTATATTTTCACCCTTCGATGGCATATTTTTTATGCTTAAGTCTATTTTTTTACAAATTTACGTCGTACACTCAAACCGGGAGCCCCGTGACTACGCGGTCGGTTCCTATGAGTCACATTGGTCCCGTGCGAGGGGTTCGTGACTCTTACAGGACCGTTTAAAGGTTGTTTTATGTTTTCACCCTTTGATGGCATATTTTTATGCTTAAGTCTATTTTTTATCAAATTTTCGTCATACACTCAAACCGGGAGCCCCGTGACTACGCGATTCATTCCTACGAGTCATATTAGTCCCGTGCGAGGTGTTCGTAACTCTTACGGGACCGTTTTGTGTTTGTATTACGTTTTCACCCTTTGATGGCATGCTTTTATGCTTTATGTCTAATTTTTTTAAAAATTACGTCGTACACTCCAACCGGGAGCCTCGTGACTATGCGGTCGATTCCTACGAGTTACATTGGTCCTGTGCGAGGTGTTTGTGACTCTTATCGGACCGTTTTAAGGCTGTTTTACATTTTCACCCTTCGATGGCATATTTTTATGCTTAAGTCTAACTTTTTGCAAATTTACGTCGTACACTCAAACCGGGAGCCCCGTGACGACACGGTCTGTTCCTACGATTTACATTGATCCCGTGCGAGGTTCGTGACTCTTACCAGACCATTTTGTGGTTGTTTTACGTTTTCACCCTTCGATGGCATGTTTTTATGCTTAAGTCTAATTTTTTACAAATTTACGTCGTACACTCAAATCGCGAGTCCCGTGAGTACGCGGTCTGTTCCTATGAGTCGCATTGGTCCCGTGTGAGGTGTTCGTGACTCTTACGGGACCGTTTGGTGTTTGTTTCAGGTTTTCATCCTTCGATGGCATGTTTTTATGCTTAAGTCTAACTTTTTGTAAATTTACTTCGTACACTCAAACCGGGAGCCCCGTGACTACACGGTCTGTTCCTACGATTTACATTGATCCCGTGCGAGGTGTTTGTGACTCTTATGGGACCATTTTGTGGTTATTTTACATTTTTACCCTTCGATGGCATGTTTTTATGCTTAAGTCTAACTTTTTGCAAATTTACGTCGCACGCTCAAATCGGGAGCGCCGTGACTACACGGTCAGTTACTATGAGTTACATTGGTCCCGTGCGAGGTGTTCGTGACTCTTACGGGACCATTTTAAGGCTGTTTTACATTTTTACCCTTCGATGGCATGCTTTTTATGCTTAAGTCTAATTTTTTATAAATTTACGTCGTACACGCAAATCGGGAGCCCCGTGACTACGCGGTCAGTTCCTACGAGTCACATTGGCCCCATGCGAGGGGTTCTTGACTCTTACGGGACCGTTTAAAGGCTGTTTTATGTTTTCACCCTATGATGGCATGTTTTTATGCTTAAGTCTGTTTTTTATCAAATTTTCGTCATACACTCAAACCGGGAGCCCCGTGACTACGCGATTCATTCTTACGAGTCAGATTGGTCCCGTGCGAGGTGTCCGTGACTCTTACGGGACCATTTTATGTTTGTTTTATGTTTTCACCCTTTGATGACATGTTTTTATGCTTTAAGTCTAATTTTTTTTCGAATTTACGTCGTACACTCCAACCGGGAGCCTCGTGACTATGTGGTCGGTTCCTACGAGTTACATTGGTCCCGTGTGAGGTGTTTGTGACTCTTACCGGACCGTTTTAGGGATGTTTTACATTTTCACCCTTCGATGGCATGTTTTTATGCTTAAGTTTATTTTTTTGCAAATTTACGCCGTACACTCACCCGGGAGCTCCGTGACTACGTGATCGTTTCCTACGAGTCACATTGGTCCCGTGCGAGGTGTTCGTGACTCTTACCAGACCATTTTGTGGTTGTTTTATATTTTCACCCTTCGATGGCATGTTTTTATGCTTAAGTTTAATTTTTTACAAATTTACGTCGTACACTCAAATCGCGAGTCCCGTGACTACGCGGTTTGTTCCTATGAGTCATATTGGTCCCGTGCGAGGTGTTCGTGACTCTTACGGGACCGTTTGGTGTTAGTTTTAGGTTTTCATCCTTCGATGGCATGTTTTTAAGCTTAAGTCTAACTTTTTGCAAATTTACGCCGTACACCCAAACCGGGAGCCCCGTGACTACACAGTCTGTTCCTAAGATTTACATTGATCCTGTGCGAGGTGTTCATGACTCTTACGGGACCGTTTTGTGGCTGTTTTACATTTTCACCATTCGATGGCATGTTTTTATGCTTAAGTCTAATTTTTTACAAATTTACGTCGCACACTCGAACCGGGAGCGCCGTGACTACACGATCAGTTCCTACGATTCACATTGGTCCCGTGCGAGGTGTTCGTGACTGTTACGGGACCGTTTTGTGGCTGTTTTACGTTTTCACCCTTCGATGGCATATTTTTATGCTTAACTCTAATTTTTTTTACAAATTTACGTCTTACACTCCAACCGGGAGCGTCGTAACTACACGGTCGGTTCCTACGAGTTACATTCGTCCCATGCGAGGTGTTCATGACTCTTATCGGACCGTTTTAAGGTTGTTTTACGTTTTCACGCATCGATGGCATGCAAGTCTAACTTTTTGTAAATTTACATCGTACACTCAAACCGGGAGCCCCGTGACTATGTCGTCGGTTCCTACAAGTCACATTGGTCCGGTACGAGGTGTTCGTGACTCTTACCGGACCGTTTAGTTTCAATTTTAGATTTTCACCCTTCGATGGCATGTTTTTATGCTCTAGTCTAATTTTTTGCAAGTTTGCATCGTACACTCAACTCAGAAGCCCCGTTACTATGCGCTCGATTCCTACGAGTCACATTGGTCCCGTGCGAGGTGTTCGTGACTCTTACGGGACCGTTTTGTGCTTGTTGTACATTTTCACCCTTCGATGGCATGTTTTTACGCTCAAGTTTAATTTTTTTGCAAATTTACGCTATACACTCTAACCGGGATCCCCGTGACTACGCGGTCGGTTCCTATGAGTTACATTAGTCTCGTGCGAGGTGTTCGTGACTCTTATCGGACCATTTTATGGATATTTTACATTTTCACCCTTCGATGGCATATTTTTATGCTTAAGTCTAACTTTTTGCAAATTTACGTCGTACACTCCAGCCGGGAGCCCCGCGACTACACGGTCGGTCCTACGAGTTACATTGGTCCCGTGCGAGGTGTTCGTGACTCTTACGGGACCGTTTTAAGGTTGTTTTACATTTTCACCCTTTGATGGCATGTTTTTTATGCTTAAGTCTATTTTTTTACAAATTTACGTCGTACACTCAAATCGGAAGCCCCGTGACTACGCGGTCGGCTCCTACGAATCACATTGTCCCGTGCGAGGGGTTCGTGACTCTTACGGGACCGTTTAAAGGTAGTTTTATGTTTTCACCCTTTGATGGCATGTTTTTATGCTTAAGTCTATTTTTTATCAAATTTTCGTCATACACTCAAACCGGGAGCCCCGTGACTACGCGATTCATTCCTACGAGTCATATTAGTCCCGTGCGAGGTGTTCGTAACTCTTACGGGACCGTTTTGTGTTTGTATTACGTTTTCACCCTTTGATGGCATGCTTTTATGCTTTATGTCTAATTTTTTTAAAAATTACGTCGTACACTCCAACCGGGAGCCTCGTGACTATGCGGTCGATTCCTACG
The DNA here is from genome assembly GCA_949130495.1 of Sambucus nigra. Classification (NCBI taxonomy): domain Eukaryota; kingdom Viridiplantae; phylum Streptophyta; class Magnoliopsida; order Dipsacales; family Adoxaceae; genus Sambucus; species Sambucus nigra. The sequence goes on along the minus strand of OX422221.1, from coordinate 329,225,965 downwards.
AGTTACATTGGTCCTGTGCGAGGTGTTTGTGACTCTTACCGGACCGTTTTAGGGATGTTTTACATTTTCACCCTTCGATGGCATGTTTTTATGCTTAAGTTTAGTTTTTTGCAAATTTACGCCGTACACTCACCCGGGAGCCCCGTGACTACGCGGTCGGTTCCTACGAGTCATATTGGTCCCGTGCGAGGTGTTCGTGACTCTTACCAGACCATTTTGTGGTTGTTTTACATTTTCACCCTTCGATGGCATGTTTTTATGCTTAAGTTTAATTTTTTACAAATTTACTTCGTACACTCAAATCGCGAGTCCCGTGACTACGCGGTCTGTTCGTATGAGTCATATTGGTCCCGTGCGAGGTGTTCGTGACTCTTACGGGACCATTTGGTATTTGTTTTAGGTTTTCATCCTTCGATGGCATGTTTTTATGCTTAAGTCTAACTTTTTTCAAATTTACGTCGTACACTCAAACCGGGAGCCCCGTGACTACACGGTCTGTTCCTAATATTTACATTGATCCCTTGCGAGGTGTTCGTGACTCTTACGGGACCGTTTTGTGGCTGTTTTACATTTTCACCATTCGATGGCATGTTTTTATGCTTAAGTCTATTTTTTTACAAATTTACGTCGCACACTCAAACCGGGAGCGCCGTGACTACACGGTCAGTTCCTACGATTCACATTGATCCCGTGCGAGGTGTTCGTGACTCTTACGGGACCGTTTTGTAGCTGTTTTACATTTTCACCCTTCGATGGCATGTTTTTATGCTTAAGTCTAATTTTTTTACAAATTTACGTCTTACACTCCAACCGGGAGCGTCGTAACTATGCGGTCGGTTTCTACGAGTTGCATTGGTCCCGTGCGAGGTGTTCGTGACTCTTACGGGACCGTTTTAAGGTTGTTTTACGTTTTCACCCATCGATGGCATGCAAGTCTAACTTTTTGTAAATTTACATCGTACACTCAAACCGGGAGCCCCGTGACTACGTCGTCGGTTCCTACAAGTCACATTGGTCCGGTACAAGGTGCTCGTGACTCTTACCGGACCGTTTAGTTTCTATTTTAGATTTTCACCCTTCGATGGCATGTTTTTATACTCTAGTCTAATTTTTTGCAAGTTTGCATCGTACACTCAACTCAGAAGCCCTGTTACTATGCGCTCGATTCCTACGAGTCACATTGGTCCCGTGCGAGGTGTTCGTGACTCTTACGGGACCGTTTTGTGCTTGTTGTACGTTTTCACCCTTCGATGGCATGTTTTTACGCTCAAGCTTAATTTTTTTGCAAATTTACGCTATACACTCTAACCGGGATCCCCGTGACTACGCGGTCGGTTCCTATGAGTTACATTAGTCCCGTGCGAGGTGTTCGTGACTCTTATCGGACCATTTTATGGCTATTTTACATTTTCACCCTTCGATGGCATATTTTTATGCTTAAGTCTAACTTTTTGCAAATTTACGTCATACACTCCAGCCGGGAGCCCCGCGACTACGCGGTCGGTCCTACGAGTTACATTGGTCCCGTGCGAGGTGTTCGTGACTCTTACGGGACCCTTTTAAGGTTGTTTTATATTATCACCCTTCGATGGCATGTTTTTTATACTTAAGTCTACTTTTTTACAAATTTACGTCGTACACTCAAATCGAAAGCCTTGTGACTACGCGGTCCGTTCCTACGAATCACATTGTCCCGTGCGAGGGGTTCGTGACTATTACGGGACCGTTTAAAGGTTATTTTACGTTTTCACCTTTTGATGGCATGTTTTTATGCTTAAGTATATTTTTTATCAAATTTCCGTCATACACTCAAACTGGGAGCCCCGTGACTACGCGTTTCATTACTACTAGTCACATTAGTCCCGTGCAAGGTGTTCGTGACTCTTACGTTACGGGACCGTTTTGTGTTTGTTTTATGTTTTCACCCTTTGATGGCATGTTTTTATGCTTTAAGTCTAATTTTTTTTTCAAATTTACGTCGTACACTCCGACCGGGAGCCTTGTGACTATGCGGTCGGTTCCTAGAGTTATATTGGTCCTGTGCGAGGTGTTTGTGACTCTTATCGGACCGTTTTAGGGATGTTTTACATTTTCACCCTTCGATGGCATGTTTTTATGCTTAAGTTTAGTTTTTTGCAAATTTACGCCATACACTCACCCGGGAGCCCCGTGACTACGCGGTCGGTTCCTACGAGTCATATTGGTCCCGTGCGAGGTGTTCGTGACTCTTACCAGACCATTTTGTGGTTGTTTTACGTTTTCACCCTTCGATGGCTTGTTTTTATGCTTAAGTTTAATTTTTTACAAATTTATGTCGTACACTCAAATCGCGAGTCCCGTGACTACGCGGTCTGTTCCTATGAGTCACATTGTCCCGTGCGAGGTGTTCGTGACTCTTACGGGACCGTTTGGTGTTTGTTTTAGGTTTTCATCCTTCGATGGTATGTTTTTATGCTTAAGTCTAACTTTTTGCAAATTTACGTCGTACACTCAAACCGGGAGCCCCGTGACTACACGGTCTGTTCCTAAGATTTACATTGATCCCGTACGAGGTGTTCGTGACTCTTACAGGACCGTTTTGTGGCTGTTTTACATTTTCACCATTCGATGGCATGTTTTTATGCTTAAGTCTAATTTTTTATAAATTTACATCGCACACTCAAACCGGGAGCGCCGTGACTACACGGTCAGTTCCTACGATTCACATTGATCCCGTGCGAGGTGTTCGTGACTCTTACGGGACCGTGTTGTAGCTGTTTTACGTTTTCACCCTTCGATGGCATGTTTTTATGCTTAAGTCTAATTTTTTTTACCAATTTATGTCTTACACTCCAACCGGGAGCGTCGTAACTATGCGGTCGGTTTCTACGAGTTGCATTGGTCCCGTGCGAGGTGTTCGTGACTCTTACGGGACCGTTTTAAGGTTATTTTACGTTTTCACCCATCGATGGCATGCAAGTCTAACTTTTAGTCAATTTACATCGTACACTCAAACCGGGAGCCCCGTGACTACGTCGTCGGTTCCTACAAGTCACATAGGTCCGGTACGAGGTGTTCGTGACTCTTACCGAACCGTTTAGTTTCTATTTTAGATTTTCACCCTTCGATGGCATGTTTTTATGCTCTAGTCTAATTTTTTGCAAATTTGCATCGTACACTCAACTCAGAAGCCGCATTACTATGCGCTCGGTTTCTACGAGTCACATTGGTCCCGTGCGAGGTGTTCGTGACTCTTACGGGACCATTTTATGCTTGTTGTACGTTTTCACCCTTCGATGGCAAGTTTTTACCCTCAAGTTTAATTTTTTTGCAAATTTACGCTATACACTCTAACCGGGATCCCCGTGACTATGCGGTCGGTTCCTATTAGTTACATTAGTCCCGTGCGAGGTGTTCGTGACTCTTATCGGACCATTTTATGGATGTTTTATATTTTCATCCTTCGATGGCATATTTTTATGCTTAAGTCTAACTTTTTGAAAATTTACGTCGTACACTCCAGTCGGGAGCCCCGCGACTACGCGGTCGGTCCTACGAGTTACATTGGTTCCGTGCGAGGTGTTCGTGACTCTTACGGGACCGTTTTAAGGCTGTTTTACATTTTCACCCTTCGATGGCATATTTTTTATGCTTAAGTCTAATTTTTTACAAATTTACGTCGTACACTCAAACCAGAAGCCCCGTGACTACGCGGTCGGTTCCTACGAATCACATTGTCCCATGCAAGGGGTTCGTGACTCTTACGGGACCGTTTAAAGGTTGTTTTACGTTTTCACCCTTTGATGGCATGTTTTATGCTTAAGTATATTTTTATCAAATTTCCGTCATACACTCAAACTGGGAGCCCCGTGACTACGCGTTTCATTCCTACTAGTCACATTAGTCCCGTGCAAGGTGTTTGTGACTCTTACGTTACAGAATCGTTTTGTGTTTGTTTTATATTTTCACCCTTTGATGGCATGTTTTTATGCTCTATTTTTTTTTCAAATTTACGTCGTACACTCCGACCGGGAGCCTTGTGACTATGTGGCCGGTTCCTAGAGTTATATTGGTCCCGTGTGAGGTGTTTGTGACTCTTACCGGACCGTTTTAGGGATGTTTTACATTTTCACCCTTCGATGGCATGTTTTTATGCTTAAGTTTATTTTTTTGCATATTTACGCCGTACACTCACCCGGGAGCCCCGTGACTACGCGATCGGTTCCTACGAGTCATATTGGTCCCGTGAGAGGTGTTCGTGACTCTTACCAGACCATTTTGTGGTTGTTTTACGTTTTCACCCTTCGATGGCTTGTTTTTATGCTTAAGTCTAATTTTTTGTAAATTTACGTCGTACACTCAAATCGCGAGTCCCGTGACTACGCGGTCTATTCCTATGAGTCACATTGGTCCCATGCGAGGTGTTCGTGACTCTTACGGGACCGTTTGGTGTTTGTTTTAGGTTTTCATCCTTCGATGGTATGTTTTTATGCTTAAGTCTAACTTTTTGCAAATTTACGTCGTACACTCAAACCGGGAGCCCCATGACTACACGGTCTGTTCCTAAGATTTACATTGATCCCGTACGAGGTGTTCGTGACTCTTACAGGACCGTTTTGTGGCTGTTTTACATTTTCACCATTCGATGGCATGTTTTTATGCTTAAGTCTAATTTTTTATAAATTTACGTCGCACACTCAAACCGGGAGCACCGTGACTACACGGTCAGTTCCTACGATTCACATTGATCCCGTGCGAGGTGTTCGTGACTCTTATGGGACCGTTTTGTAGCTGTTTTACGTTTTCACCCTTCGATGGCATGTTTTTATGCTTAAGTCTAATTTTTTTACAAATTTATGTCTTACACTCCAACCGAGAGCGTCGTAACTATGCGGTCGGTTTCTACGAGTTGCACTGGTCCCGTGCGAGGTGTTCGTGACTCTTACGGGACCGTTTTAAGGTTATTTTACGTTTTCACCCATCGATGGCATGCAAGTCTAACTTTTTGTAAATTTACATCGTACACTCAAACCGGGAGCCCCGTGACTACGTCGTCGGTTCCTACAAGTCACATTGGTCCGGTACGAGGTGTTCGTGACTCTTACCGGACCGTTTAGTTTCTATTTTAGATTTTCACCCTTCGATGGCATGTTTTTATACTCTAGTCTAATTTTTTGCAAGTTTGCATCGTACACTCAACTCAGAAGCCCCGTTACTATGCGCTCGATTCCAACGAGTCACATTGGTCCCGTGCGAGGTGTTCGTGACTCTTACGGGACCGTTTTGTGCTTGTTGTACGTTTTCACCCTTCGATGGCATGTTTTTATGCTCAAGTTTAATTTTTTTGCAAATTTACGCTATACACTCTAACCGGGATCCCCGTGACTACGCGGTCGGTTCCTATGAGTTACATTAGTCCCGTGCGAGGCGTTCGTGACTCTTATCGGACCATTTTATGGCTATTTTACATTTTCACCCTTCGATGGCATATTTTTATGCTTAAGTCTAACTTTTTGCAAATTTACGTCATACACTCCAGCCGGGAGCCCCGCGACTACGCGGTCGGTCCTACGAGTTACATTGGTCCCGTGCGAGGTGTTCGTGACTCTTACGGGACCCTTTTAAGGCTGTTTTATATTTTCACCCTTCGATGGCATGTTTTTTATGCTTAAGTCTATTTTTTTACAAATTTACGTCGTACACTCAAATCGAAAGCCCCGTGACTACGCGGTCCGTTCCTACGAATCACATTGTCCCGTGCGAGGGGTTCGTGACTCTTACGGGACCGTTTAAAGGTTGTTTTACGTTTTCACCCTTTGATGGCATGTTTTTATGCTTAAGTATATTTTTTATCAAATTTCCGTCATACACTCAAACTGGGAGCCCCGTGACTACGCGTTTCATTCCTACTAGTCACATTAGTCCCGTGCAAGGTGTTGGTGACTCTTACGTTACAGGACCGTTTTGTGTTTGTTTTATGTTTTCACCCTTTGATGGCATGTTTTTATGCTTTAAGTCTAATTTTTTTTCAAATTTACGTCGTACACTCCGACCGGGAGCCTTGTGACTATGTGGCCGGTTCCTAGAGTTATATTGGTCTCGTGCGAGGTGTTTATGACTCTTACCGGACCGTTTTAGGGATGTTTTACATTTTCACCCTTCGATGGCATGGTTTTATGCTTAAGTTTATTTTTTTGCATATTTACGCCGTACACTCACCCGGGAGCCCCGTGACTACGCGGTCGGTTCCTACGAGTCATATTGGTCCCGTGAGAGGTGTTCGTGACTCTTACCAGACCATTTTGTGATTTTTTTACGTTTTCACCCTTCGATGGCTTGTTTTTATGCTTAAGTCTAATTTTTTGTAAATTTACGTCGTACACTCAAATCGCGAGTCCTGTGACTACGCGGTCTGTTCCTATGAGTCGAATTGATCCCGTGTGAGGTGTTCGTGACTCTTACGGGACCGTTTGGTGTTTGTTTTAGGTTTTCATCCTTCGATGGCATGCTTTTATGCTTAAGTCTACCTTTTTACAAATTTACATCGTACACTCAAACCGGGAGCCCCGTGACTACACGGTCTGTTCCTACGATTTACATTGATCCCGTGCAAGGTTTTCGTGACTCTTACGGGACCGTTTTGTGGATGTTTTACATTGTCACCATTCGATGGCATGTTTTTATGCTTAAGTCTAATTTTTTACAAATTTACGTCCAACACTCAAACCGGGAGCCATGTTTTGGTCCCCCACTAACGCCATGTTTTTCCTAAGTTTAGAAATATGCAAATTATCATCGTATTCTCAAACCGGGGATCCCGTGATAGCGCGGTCAGTTCCTACGAGTTACATTGGTCCCGTGCGAGGTGTTTGTGTCACTCACGGGGCCGTTCGGGGGTTGTTTGGGCTTTTCACCCACTAACGCCATATTTTTAAGCCTAAGTCTAGAAATATGCAAATTAGGGTCGTATTCTCAAACCGGGAGTCCTGTGGCTGCATGGTCAGTTCCTACGAGTTACATTGGTTCCGTGAGAGGTGTTGGTGCCTCTCACAGGACCGTACGAGGGTTGTTTCGTGTTTTCACCTCTCACAGGGCCGCTTGTGGGATGTTTCGGGTTTCTCCCCTCTAACGCCATGTTTTTAAGCTTATATCTAGACATTAGCAAATTATCGTTGTATTTTGAAACCAGGAGTTTAAAATATTTTCAACATATTATCCAACAATCAAACCAATAATTATCCCGTACTCCTTCTAATTATCACATATTCCTTCAACTATACTATCCAACAACAAGCCAACTACCAATAATTATTCCGTACTCCTTCTATCATCTAAAAGATTTAATAAATAATGCATATCAATTATATAACTACTTTAGTTAAAGTAAAGAGTACCTGGTGTGTAATGAAGAACTGGTATGTAATGAAGAAGTGGTATCTAATTGGTTAGGTCTACAATACGTAAATAATGTAGTTATGATTATTACGCCGCCATTTGAAGGTTTAAAATACATATTCAATCAAGTTGATCACAACAAATTTCAAACTAAAACAAAACTATATAAAATCAACATAACTATGGAATACATGTCAAGTTAAAATATGAATGAACGAAATTAAGTTGTATTGTTCCATGTCAAGTTGTAGCCTCATAATATCTTGACGTAAACGTAAAAAAATGCACATTAATCGCAAGATATATGATATACTTTTTCCTAGGCAAATCAAGAACACACCCAACAAATTTAATAACATGTACATTTATCGACACTAGTACATTTATAGTAATGTGCACACGTGTTTGCGACTCCTATGTCAAAAAAATTTCATTTAATTATATTTTGTCAAAAAAAAACAAGACAAGCATATTTTGTCAAAAAAATACACACACATACAATCTAGGGTTTATTGACATAATCTATGCATACACACACATACAATCTAGGGTTTACTTAAACCCTAACTTTTTTTGACATAAATCTATGCATACATATAACCAACAATAAGGCGGTTGTAATTTTTTTTACTTATTATATAAACATTGAATTATATTTTGTCAAAAGAATATAATGTCTAGAGTTTTGAATAATAATTTGTCAAAAAAAATACACACATACAATCTAGGGTTTATTGACATAATCTATACATACACACATACATGCACACACATACACACACATAATGTCTAGAGTTTTGAATACTATTTTGTAAAAAAAATACACACACATACAATCTAGGGTTTATTGTCGTAATCTATACACACACTTATATACACACAAATAGCTGCCACAAATCATAACAAATCGAAATGCACAAACCCACATACACACACATATACATACACACACACATACACTCTCATACACACATAGTTGCCACAAATCAAAACAAATCGAAATGCACAGACATATACACACATACCTTTCACGATTCTTAGATGAAATCAACAAAAAACCCAAATAGCCGAAATCCCAAATCGCCCAAATCGTCCAAAGCTAAACCGCGAATGGAAGAAATTTGAGTAGCGTTGTTAGTAAATCATCTTTTAATATGTTGACCTGGTCACGGCCTAGAGCTGTGACCCAACCTCCGCGACCAATTAGTTATCCCCTGACCACTAGGCCGTGACCCACCATGCTCAACCAACAGTCCACCATGAGCGACCAACAACCCTTCGAATGAGGTATGGTCACGGTCCCAAGCCATGACCCACTTCAAAAATTGGTTTCGGCCTCCAGCCGTGACCACCATGCGCGACTAACAGCCCTTCGAATGAGGTATGGTCACGGTTCTAAGCCGTGACCCACTTCAAAATTTGGTTTCGGCCCCTAGACGTGACCCCATTTACGCGACCAATTTTTTTTCCCCGAGGTGGTCATGGTTAAAGTCCATGACCCATCCGCGACCAAGTTGGAGGGAATTTTGGCGGGGTTTTGGCGCCAACATGGTCATGCCTTGGGTAACGGACAAAGTTCGTGACCCACAGTGGTCAGGGACTTGAGTCGTGACCACTTCCAAAGCATCCATGCCTCAGTGTAAGAATGGAAATGGTCACGCCAAAAATTGAGTTGGTCGCGGCCCAAGGCGGCAACTAGCTGGTCGCGGACTTGGGCTGTGACCATTCGCAGGATTTGGTGTAGTGTCTATAGACACCCATCCTAGTACTCCCTAGGCACCTTCTTAGGTCCCTCACACTTCTCCTACCTCTATAAACCATAGGTTCTACTCTGAGTGATGATATAGAGGCCACCAAGTTCTTTTAAGCATTGTTTGAATTCGATCAACTCTCCAAAATTATTGACGCTTAATGAGTATTCATAGGGCTCTGAATTTCCTCTCCAACGGTCCTTACCGTGCATAAATCGGCCTCATAGTTTACACGAACGATCCTTTTTACTCCGAGTACTGATATAGAGGCCACCGAGCACTCCCAGACCCTCTTTGACTCTAATCAACTCTCTATATCAAGAAAATATCATTGAAACTTCATAGGGATCTGAATCTCCTTTCCAATGGTCCGTGTCGTGCGTGAATTAGCCTCACGGTTCACAAGAATGACCCTTTTTACTCTAGAAGGTCACCAGATCCTGGGCTCCATTTGATCTCGATTAACTCTCCAACCTGAGTGAATCTCAATGAATTCTTGAAGGGCTCCTAATAACCTTTCCAAGGGTCTTTACTGTGCACGAATCGGCCTTATGGTTCTCACGAATAACCATTTTTCTAAAAAAAACATCTATAGACCGCCGGGCATTTTTGAGCCCCGTTTGACTTTGGTCAGCTCCCAAACTCAATAGCGGCTCAATGGATTCTTGAAGAGGTTTAAATCCCCTATCCAATGGTCCCAATCGTATGCAATTCGAACTTAACAGTTTGCATTTTATGCCCATTTTTTCAAAAAAGTCCGTTCTGGACTACTTATATCCCCTTAGACCCCCTACCTATCGGCACGGTGTACTTTCATTGCCCAACAAGGCAGGCATGCTAGGGGCCATGTTGATCAAAACCCCCTAACACTAAAAATTTATTGTTTAAGGATATCATGACATCACTCCCAAGGAGTTCCTTTTCAGCAATCAGAAACATTATCTCGTAATTAAAGCGTCGTCATTCCCAAATAACTCTATTTTCCAAAATTTCCTCCATTTCTCTTACCTCACTTTCCTACCACCTTTAGTCACTGACCTCACCCTACTTTACGATCCTTATACCACTACAAAATAATCCAACATTCCTTCCAAATTCAATAGCAAAAGTCTTATAGGAGGTCTATTCCTACACTTTTCTAGTTTATTCATTTAGCATTATTTACTCACTTTATTCCCATTTTGGTATCTTTTACTCTTATTTTAATTATCACACATCAACTATTATCCATTTTTATTATTAGTATTCACATAACTTATTCTCATAAAAATACAAAAAAATAAAAAGAGGGTTTACTTGTAAACTCCAAAAGTACTTTTTCACACTTTTACACTTGGGCATACTTTCTTCAAAAATATTCAAAGAGGAGTCTTAATTTTGGTTTTATGAGTTAAACCTCACCCCCATGATATATTGAACTACGTGGACTTTGATGCCACTTGGGCTACGTAGGCGTCCCATGCCAATCTTGGAATACGAGTCATCTCTTTTCGTTTTATGCTTTTATACTATATTGTATCTAAGTTATGAGTCACAAACTCCTATATATTTGTGTCTCATCCGATATGAAAATTTTCTTTTCAATAGTGAGTCGTGATTCGGTGAGTACTCACATTATATGTTTATGTTATTTTTAGGTACACTCCTTAGGGTGATTCTGTTCCATCTTTCCCATGATACGAGTCAGATGATTTCCTTATCTCATAATTTACATTACACATATGTACACACATCAAGATTTGGATAAAGGAGAATATTAATGTAGACACCCCATCGTAGGACCCCTAAACACCTCTTTAGGTCCCTACCACTCACTCATTCACCGCAAACCCTAAGTCATACCACGAGTATTGATTTAGAGGTCATTGGGTGCTCTCGAGCCCCATTTGACTCTGGTAAACCTTCTCATTTGGAAAAAAGCTCAATGAATCTTCAAAGGGATTTGAATACCCTTTCCAATGGTCTGCCCCTCCTTTAAATCAGACTTACGATTCAAACGAACTGTTCATTTTACGATCGAAAATTGATCTAGAGGCCACCGGGCGCTCCCGAGGCCCGTTTTAACACAAATCAACTTCCTCTCCTGAGTGAAATCTCAATGAATCTTTGAAGGGATCTGAATACCCTTTTAAAGGTTCCATCTAGTGCACGAATCGAACTTACAATTCAGACGAATGATTCGTTTCTCCCTAAAAACTTATCCAGAGGCCATCGGGCGCTCCCGAGCTCTGCTAGACTCTTGTCAACTCTTCAGCTCGAATGTGACTGAATCTTCAAAAGGATCTGAATAGCCTTTTCAACGGTTTACCCCATGTACGAATCAACCTTACGATACAAATGAACGATCCGTTTTAGTCCGAACGGTCATCGAGAGCTTATGGGCCCCGTTTAACCAAGGTCAACTCTCCAAACCTAACAAAGCTAAATGAATCTCCAAAGGGTAGTGAATACAATTTCCAGTGGTCTATCTCGTGCATAAATCAACCTTATAATTCGGATGAATGGCTCGTTTGACATTAGTCAACTCCCAAACTCGGAAATGGTTTAATGGATTCTTAAATGCCTCTGAATACCCTTCCAACGGTCTGCCCCGTGTACGATTCTGACTTACGGTTCGGATTTTACAACCATTTTTTAAAAAGCCTTCCTCAAACTGTTAATTGGAAAACCCAGGACCTTGCCTATCGACAGTGTGTTTATGATTCTATACTGATAGGCAGGTCTAGGACCATGCCGATTGGCACCCCCTGGCCTTATAAATAGAGGCCATGACCTCACTTTTAAAAACACACCTCTGGCACCCCTGACCATCCTTCTCAGCAATATCCTCGAATTTAGGGTTGTTCTTTCCTAAAAAGCCCATTTATCACATTCCTTTCATCCTTTTCATACTCTTTTGAATAATTCCCCACCCACCTCACCAAACCACCATCCCTGCACCTTGATATCAGCGCATCTACAAGAAAGATCTCTATAAGTCTTCACAAGGAGGTCTATTTCTTACCCTTTGTCTTTAAATTTTCTTAATTCCTCATTAGTTACTTGATTGTCACTTTAGTACTTTACTTCTTTACATTACCCATCTTAATTCCAACCTTTTTATTATTAGTATTCACACATTATTTTCATAGAAAACCCCAAAATAAGAAAAAGAGGGTTCACTTGTAACTTCCAAACGAGGATTTCTCATCACATTTTCTCACATTAAAACACATTTTTTTCTACACACATACACACATAATAAAGTCCCCGATTGGATTTATGGGTTAAACCCCACCCCGTATTATTTTCGAACTATGTGGACTTTGAGGGCCCTGGGCTACGTAGGCGTTTTAGGTAAATCCCTCGACTCAAGTCCTCCCACATATATTTGTTATTTTATTCTCATTATATATTCGTGATATATACATTCTATATGCTTGTTTTTTGTGTCTTATCCGATATACGCAATCGTTCATCCATAATGATTTGTGAATGGACAAACACCTACTTCATATTTTTTATTACTATTTTGGGAACACTCCTAAGGATGACCTCACTCCGCCTTTATCCATGACGTGTGTCGAGCAATTCTTCCCTCAATTTGTATTATGCACATAAGCACACACATCACAGAGTTCTACAAGATAAGATTAACACATGACCATGAGAGACCAAAAGGGTGGGATGGGTTTCTAACACATTCCCATTTTGTAACTTAATCCCCGGACCCTTGAACTACTTGGTTTCACAAGCATCAGTGTTGTCCTTGATGTAGTTCTCTCGAGGCGAAAACATTAAGTTTGCCTGTTTTATGAAAAATAGGCTGGCGACTCTATCTCTACAAATCACCCCACATCGATGACAACCGAGAAGTTCGATAAAGGATACAATCCTGCGAGCATGCTGGAAAAGGGGGAAGGAAGGAGGGATCCACCTCTGGATATCCCGACCCCCCCAACTCGAGATGGCCACAGTGGAGACTTCGCTGGGGACCATTATAAGAGGACTAGACTCTATTTTTGCATGGGAGTTATTATTTTTGCATGTGTACGTATGCACCTGCATGTATGTTCCCTTTTCCACTCCCTTTACCTTTTTGTATCTTTCTCTCATGTATATATCACTTTACACTCACTTGTACACTTCACACACTTGTATATACTCTCCATGTACACTTAACACACTTACACTTAGCTTCACTTTACACTCACATGCTCCACACACCACTTAGAATATCCATGCTTAGATTTCACTACTACCAACCACACTTCCTACACTTATATATATGCTCACTTACACGTGTCTCACACCAATTGTAGTTGATCCATGTATATGTTCGCTACTAGACGCACTCACTTGTATATACTCCCATGACACATACTCACTCACATGTATCCATGCGTAATATAGTTTTCATGATAGATTTACTTGTATATGCTCCCCACTTAGTGTATTATTTCCTTTACTCATAATGCCAATAAAATGATAAAAAATGCTCTCTATGCATAATATGTTAATTAAGACTCATGCATTTTTCCACAGTACATCACCAAGAGCATGGATATTGAACAAAATTTTGTCCCGTACTAAAAGGTCACTTTGTGATGGGCGCTAGACCTGCAGGTCACAGTTAGCCTAAGTGACGCGAATCTCACCTTCCATTGGCCTCGTACCTTTGGCGTATATCGAACGGTTCACCCCGCATCGTACGTCTTGACTAAACCCCCAATGGGATGTGTATATATATATATATATATATTTATGAAGAGGGACAGTACCCCCACAAGTTATATTAAAATCATAGAGAAAAAGCCTCTCTAGTGGCACTTACAAACTTTGGGTAAAAGCAGTAAATTTGGGGCTTTATAATTATCCCCATTACAAAAAGATATCCTAACAACATAAAAATATTCTAACTTGGAGACAAAGTCCCAAAACAAAAGGCCTAATATAGCTATAGTTTACGGATTAGTTAGTCTCCTCAATCTAGGGTGGATCTGTAATGGGGATACCCTAATATTGTAAATTTTGCACTAGTGAGAATCAAAATCATGTATTTTTGAGGTGAAGGATAAGGATGAGTTAATGAGACCAAACTGGTGGCAACAATTTTCAATAAGGGTTGTAGCCGAGGTCTTACCCCCGTCGTAGATCACCTTATTGCGCAATGTCCAGATACTCCATATGGCCACTATAGGCACCATTTTACAACAAAAGATCATGTAGTCTTTACCCCTGCCATGTAACCACCAAGCCATTAGCATAGAAGCACAAGAATGAGGGTTAATATTTAGACCCATTAAATCAAAAAAATATTTCCATAAGCTTGAAGATATGGGGCACTTGAGGAATAAATGATTAGTAGTTTCAATATCATTATGGCATAGGGCACATCTCGATGCTAGTTTCATGTTGCACTTTTGGATAATTTCATCTATCGGTATATTTCTTTATAACACTCTCCAGGCTAGAATGGTCCATTTTTTGGGGATATTTTTGTCCCAAATTTGAGTAAAGACCGCACTTAACCGGGGGGGGGGGGGGGGGAGAGATGCTCAAAATCGCTACTGCAGAAGCTTGGGAAAATTCCCCATTTTTGGATAACGGCCAAGACCATTTGTCATCCTTTAGGATCATATTCTCATTAGCAATGTGAGCTACTGATATCATTCTTTTCATTGATATGGAGCCCGATTGGCCAAAATTGTTAATTTGTACTCTATACCTGTAGTTCATAACTTGGTCCATAAGGAATTTGAGGGTTTGAGTCTCCATAGGGGTTTCAGGCTTGAGTTATTTGACATTATTTCTAAACTAGAAAAACCTAGACCACCATATTCTCTTGGGGAACACAAGGTCTCCCAACTGTGCCATTGGTGCTTCCAACCGATCTGTTCATTTCCTCCCTAAAAAAATTGGTTAAGGATAGAGTGAATCTTCTTTATTATGCCCTTGGGTGGTTGGAGCACTGAGAGCATGTAGCATGGTATTGAGCAGAGTACGTGTTTGCTAAAAGTCCATTTTGCCCCATAAGATAGGTACTTAGATTTCCATCCTTGTAGTTTGTGTCGAATTTTTTCCACTAGGGGGTAGAAAATTTTTATTTTCCTTCTGCCATTGAAGAGGGGACACCCTAGATAGGTTATGGGGAGATACTTTAGATTCCGTCTTGTGAGTTGTGCTATAGACATTATCTTTATGTGTGGAGTTGACTTGTCAATAGTAAAACTGCTTTTAGAGATGTTTATAAGCTGATCGAAAGTTGTTTCATAGTCATGAAGAAACTTCACAATTTGTCTAAGACGCTTTTTATCAGCCCTAGAGAATATAATTATGTCATCAGTAAATGCAAGGTGGGTGATGAGTGTGCATCTCAGTGAGTGTTAATATGGACGGCAAAGGCCCTTAGCCATCATGGAATTTAATCCTCTACTTAATACTTCTAAGGCCAAAACAAATAAGTTCGGTGATAGAGGATCTCCTTATCTGAGACCTCTACTGGATTTAAAGAATCCTTTTAATTGTCCATTAATTAAAATAGAGATCCAAACATTTGAGATGGATCTCCATATGAGGTCAATCCAGGTTTCCCCAAAGCCAAATATCCTTAAGATGTTGATGAGGAACATCCAATTTAGCCTATCATATGCTTTAGACATGTCCAACTTTAGTATAATGTTACCCCCCCCCCCCCCCCCCAAGTTTTTTTGGCAGGTTGTGGACCATTTCTTGAGCAATTAAGATGTTATCTTGTATACTTATAGTTTTTACAAGGACACTTTGATTGTCAAATATTATTTTGGTTAGTATGGTGGATAACCTCGTGAATAGTATTTTAGCCACAATTTCATAAGAGAAATTACACAAGCTGATGGGTCTGAAGTCATCACATGATATTGGCCATTTTATTTTAGGGATCAGTGCTATACTAGTGCTTGACTAGCCACTAGGCATTACCTCCCCTAAAAAATCTCCCGATTAGTTAGGTTAGGATCCCTTTAAAACTCTATTTCCTTTTGTTTAGATTGATCTTCTGTATCAATCACTTTTTGAAATATATTTGGGAAGGTAGTTTTGCTCCATTGTTTTAAAGATTTTTTAATATTTTGGAGTTTAACAAAGACCCTAACCATGGGAGACCCATTGCTTTCTCATTGTCAGGATTGAGCAACTATTTTGGGGAAATCAGGGTGTATATAGTAGGATTGAACAACGACGGAATGTATATAGTAGGGAACTCGTTAATGTACGTCGAGTTTATCGAGTTCTCTCTCACATGTACTGTCCCCACGTGGTATATAGTGAGGCAATTCACGTACACCCAGGTATATCAAATGGCTTGTCCACACGTGCCGATGAATGATTACCCTTATAGGAAAGAGGTATATCGTGGAAATCATGCCAAAGGGGGGAACCCTTCCACTAACCCAACAATTTCATAAACCTCATATAGGTATCAAACCTAGGACACTTATGTTTAGTCTGCCAGTTACCATACGAAACTCTACCAAAATTCTAGTTCGACATACCGCCCGAGTTTTCATGCAATTTTTCCTTTTTTCAAAATAGGACCCCATCCGTGAGCCTGGAAACAAGTCCAATCGTGTTTTACATATTTTTAAACCCCATTTTCTCAGGTCGATTGCATACAGGTATTATTAATGTCCGATATTTTTTCTGCATTTAGGCAGACTTAATACGGGTGAGAACCTGATAATAACATTAATAATAATTTTGTTTCCTTTCCTTTCATTTTCCCTCCTTTTTCCAAAAATAATGCCCAAAATTTATCTCCCTCCATCTTTTAGAAATAAATTCAAATCATTTTCCCTCTCAGGTCGTTGCATACACGATTTTGAGCCCCGAAGCTTTGTCAGTTCTTCTTCTACCTTATCCAAATTTGGGATTTACCTTTACGAGATCTTTATGGAGAACATAGACCAAGAATGGTATGTGTAACTTGATCTGATGACCGTCTTGGCCTAGCTTGGTTCCAATATTGACAAACTTCAAATCGAGGTCCAAGAGATATAGCGTCACTGAGCCCAGATTCCTGAGGAACCCGAGGTTCTATTTCCTCGTGCCATGGGTCCACCTGCTCCTGAGCCTGTTTGTGTCCCAAAAAAGTATTATCATGCTCTGCACACCCCATCTGCCAATGGGCCACCACAATCCTAACTCCCTATCCCGAATCTTGCCCAACCAAGGGCTAACCTGCCGGTACCCACAGATCATAAGGAAGAGAAACTGAACAAGGTCAAGGAAAATTACGAGATACTATCAAAGAAGTTTGACCAAGTTAAGATATTAGGGAACTACATGGACTACACCCATATGTATCCATATCCTAAGGCCAAACTTCCATAGAGGTTTATGATGCCAGACATTGAGAAATTAGGGGGAAGCATACCCCTAATTGTTCACCTTTAAAGATATCACCGAGCCATGACCATCCTTGGTGCCTCCGAAGAGATAATGGACCAGATGTTCCACCAGACCTTGAAATAAGTCTCCCTTTGTTGGTTACCTTCCGAGATGACTGTTGATTGTCATAAAATTCAGTGTCTTATTTATGAAATACCAAAAATGGGTTCGAGAGTCAGATGATTGGGTGGTACCCGTTGATGAAGTGAGTCTAGATGATGTAGTGCATATTATGGTCGTTGCATTTTGACAGAATGTGAAATTTTCAATATTGATGATCTACTCACCACTTTAAAGCTTCAGGGATGATTGGCCTCTTCACTCCTGCACTTCCCCGTTAAGTGGGAAGGTCTATACGATAAAGTCGTTGAGTTTATTGAATGCATTTATTCCTCTTAGCAAGAGTCTATTGTCATCACCGAATGGGGAGACAACTTTGACAACTTAGATGAGAGCTCAATCAGTAAGAGACCAATTTAGTAGCCAGATTGTGCAGAATAATATCCTTAAAGATCTATTTAGGGAAATCAACAAAATGACCTTTCATCCATAAATAGATGAAGATACGGGGTTCGTGTTCTTCCCCACCTCAATAAATCACATAACCAAATAGGGAGACACTATAAAGATCTGATTCCCTATTTGATTGAGATAGATTAGGGAAAATGAGTTACCAAAGAACTCCCCATGCCAGAGATGACGATCCAAGAAAGTAAAGTCCTTTACCAAGTCAAGAAAACCCAAGCCAACATCACCTTTTTTGGGTTTTCATATCCTCCCACTTGCACTAAATTTCTCTGATAAAACTCCTCACTGGGCCTACAATCTCTCCTCCACCACTCCCAAAGAATCCATAAACATGGTCGGGTCCTTAACCTCTTCCAGGATCCTCTCCTTTTTCGAAGTAGAGATACCAAAGATCGTCCCTGACCACAATTATGCCCTCAATATCTCTATCAAAATATTAGGAAAGACAAACTCACTCTCACTTCTTGATAACAGATCGTCCCTCAACGTTTTCCATCTCAGAACCTTTAATTTCTTGGGTTTGAAAGTGTAATCTCACTCCCACTTATGTTGCTATGTGTTCTTACAATAATACCTGTCGAGAGGTAATAGGGTCCATAAAACTCATAATAGGGGTTGGCCCTATCAATCCTATCATTGAGTTCTAGGTTATTGACATACTTGCATGTTTCAAACTTCTTCTTGGCCATCCATGGCTCCACAGTATTTAAGGGTATCATCTTCTCTTTACATGAAACTAAAATTCTTTGTAAATGGCTAAGTTATCACCATCTTAAGGGATGGAGACAGTTCATACACCTCCAGTATTAGTAACCCGGTATTAGAGATCCTGGATAGGATGAATGACATGCTCCTCTTTGGATTCAGAGTTGACCCACTTCCCCTTCCAGTAGTTTCAATGATCGAGTGTGTATGGAACACAACCCTCACGGCAACATCAACGTGATTAAAATGTTTACGAACATGAACTTCATGCCCGAAATGTGGCTAGGGCTACTCTAATAGGGAATCCTTGAGCCCATAGTCATGAAGGAGGCTTTTACCCCATGCGGTCTTGGCTACTAACCCTCACCAGAAGAACTCAAAGACCTCCAGCGATTGTGATTAAAAAGAAGATTAAGAGAAAAAAAGTACTATTTGTAGAGACTCTCTGAATGGAAGGTTTATTCAGGAAGGTGAAGATTTCCCTTTTTGTGTCTTCCTTGAACCATAGAATGACCACGTTTATAAGAAGATAAAATCGGGACTAGAAATCTTCTTTCAAAATAGAAATCCATGGGATGCAGACTACGAGCATGAAGTTCAATCTCTCACTGAGAAAGCCATGAGAGTTATCGAGGATTTTGAGGAAAGTTATTCCAATTACTCATTCAACCTATAGACACCGGGGCTAACACTTGACATGATCTGTTCAGATGTCGCGCCGTCAGACCCATCTACTCAAATTATAGATGCTAACATGCCTCCTCTCAATTGAAATTCAGTGCTTGTCCATCCTGCCTAGATTTAATATGACACTTCTATTTACCCTATCCAAATCTCTTCATCTGATGTTTTTGGTCCATTTTCTAATATCAATGTAACTGAGACCTCTTTTGACAAGGTTATCAATGTTGTTTTTCCTAATAATGAAATAAACAAAGTTTTTTCGTATCTTGTTGTGCCTTACATTAATTGCCTTGATTCTAATCAAACTCTTGATGATGATGATTTTATAAATAAACAATTCTTAACCGAGCTTAATAAGAAGAATAACAAATAAGATAACCGCATTCAAATTAATGATGATGAGACTATTTTTATTAATCTCGATTCTAGTAGCCATCAGTGCGACATTAGGATAGGTTCCACCCTCAACGATCATGGGCATGCGCAATTTGAGTCACTACTGAAGGAATTCATGTACGTCTTCACATGGTCCTACGATGACATGCCTAGAATTGATCCAAAAATAGCCCAACACGAGATCCCAACACTCCTAGAATACAAACCAGTCAAACAGAAGCTACGAAAGATCTATACTGAATGGTCACTCAAAGTCAAGGAAGAAATGTTCAAGAAACTCAACATAGGTTTCATTCGCATAGTCAAAAATCCTACATGGCTCGCCAACATCGTACCTGTCCCGAAGTTAGGAGGAAAATTCCACAATTGTGTCGAGTATTGGGATTCGAATAAAGTATCCTAAAAAATGATTACCCATTACCCAGCATCGACATGATCGTGGATAAAATGGCTATACATGACCTCAAGTCATTTGTCTATAGATTTGAGGGAAACAACCTTATTAAGATGCACCCTGGCCATCAGGAGAAAACCTCCTTCATCACCCCATGGGAAACCTTCTGCTACACTGTCATGCCATTCGAACTCAAGAATGCCGAGGCTACCTACCAAAGGGCTGCCACAACCATCTTGTACGATTTTATTCACAAAGAAGTCAAAGTTTATGTGGACAATATGATCATTAAATCTAAGACTCGAGAAGGTCATATTCCTACCCTCCGAAAGTTTTCCGAATGACTACAGTAATACCAGACACAGTTAAACCTATAAAAGGTGTTTTTGGCATCACAAAAGGAAAAATATCAGGATTCATGGTCAGTGAGAAGGGAATCAAAGGATACCCTGCCAAACTAAAAGCCATACTTTAGATGTCATCGCCATGGATGGAGAAGAAAGTCCAAGGATTCCTGGGAAAACTATAGTACATCAGTTGGTTCATCAGCTAGCTAACTTCTATTTGCCACCCCATTTTCAAGCTTCTCTGGAGGGATTCTACTAAGGTCTGGAATGAGGCCTGCCAAGAAGCCTTTAAATGAATCAAGAGATACCTTACCCGGCCTCTGGCTCTTATGCCTCCTCAGTCAGGTCTCCCCTTCCTCTTGTACTTGACCATGACATATACTGCAGTAGGAGCTTTGTTAGCCCAATATATTCAAGAATCCCGAAGGAAAATAGGAATTTTTTATGTCAGGTGGAAATTATCTAGGTTTCGAATTCAACTACACTACTTTAAAAAAATCATGTGTTGCCCTAGTGTAGGTCATGCAGAAATTATGACACTACATGCTTGCCTTTCCTATCAAACATGTGTCCTATAGGATCCCATAAAGTATTTATTAGAAAAGCCCGCTGGACAGAATAGCCCGATGGTTAATGTTTCTAACCGAGTTTGATATTATGCACGTTATGCAGAAAGTTTTTAAAGGGAGAGCCATCTCCCTCTACCTTACCGATTACCCTATGAAAGAAGCCGATGTTTGGGTCTCATAATTCTTAAACGAAGATATTCTCTACACCTCTTAAGAGGAACTTAGATGGAATATGCTCTTTGATGGAGATGCCAACAATAAAGGATATGACATTGGAATACTTATAATCGCCCCTGATGACTTTCACACCCCTTATTGACATCAAGATAGATTTTTCTTGCACCAAGAACAAGATCGAGTATAAGGCATGCACTGTAGGCCTCAAGATCGCCCTCTAAAAAGGAATCCAGCACCTAGACATCTACGGAGACCTTTCCCTTATCATCGGCCAAATCCTCAAAAAATGTAAAGTCAAAGGCAAAAAGATCCGACCCTGCCATGCCCACTTAGGAAAACTGGCCCCTAGTTTAATGATGTCACCTTCCACTACTTACCCCATATAAATAATAACCTGGTTGATGCCCTTGCCACATTGGCCTCCACAGTTGACATCCCAAGAGAATAACAATGGCCCCTTTCCTGGTTTAGAAACAAACAAAGCCTTTTTACTGTCACCACATTAAACTCATCAAGGAATAGGATTCTGATATGGACGAGTTATGGTACTATGACATTTGGCACCTCCTAAAGCATGGTAGGTGACACGACTTAAAAAGTGTCAAAAGTGTGTGCTTATATAAGGTCAAGTGCAAGCCTTTCGCGTAAGTAATAAACCTGGTAAGACGAGGTAGAATTCACAGGGAAATATGACGAATACTCGTGACGACAAACGGTAAGACGATCAAACCTAACCTGACTCTAAAAAGAAACGAAAAATATGATCGAAGTGAGCAAATTTCTACAACTAAATGCAAGTTAATTAAACTAATTATGAAACTAAATATGCAAGAGTAAAATTATTATGATTTACTAAGTATGAATGGGAAAAATAGGTTAGAATGCAATCCCTCGACCCTAGTACGTTCACCAACTATAAAACTAGTTATGAATTAAATAATTGATAAAATCCAGTCTTTACTAATCTCAAGCATTATATATATGAGGGTACTAGCCCGCACCATACATAATCAAAAGTAAGAACAAAGCGGTGTCGTTGTAGCTACACACGCGTTTCACTCTTAAGCATCCCAGTTACCTATGGAAAACGAGATCAAAATTCCTACAACGGTTGTGATCATTACACAACACGATTCGATTATTTACTTAATTCAGGGAACTAATTTTACACACATGCAAACCACATCGGGTTGGGTTCATGCATCCCAACCCCTAAAAGTCTAACCTAGCATGGTGTAATTAACAAAAACTAGGGTTTCTATGGTACATGCAACTGAACTCATGATGAATTTACTTCTAATGACGAATAAAGATGTAATATCTACTAGGAATAAACTAATTATGAAAGAATTATTGAAATCAAACAATAGAGAAGAGAAAAAAATCAACTTTACTGCAGAAATTATAATTAAGAATTAACAACTGAAATTTGTGAGCTTCTAGGGTCCTTTTCTACTTTCTCTCTCTAAAACTATGTAAAAAGAAGCTCTCCCATGTTTGGGAATCATTTTGAATAAATAACCTCCGAAATTATAAGAGTTTTAGCCATGTAAGACTCTAGATAGAAAATAGGATAATTACAAAATTAAACCTCTAGACTGGTACTGCCTGATATTTCTATTCGGTCCGGTGTATATCGGATCGGTTCGTTTCTTTAATATATCGGATTGTTCCGCTTCACTCAGGGTATATAGTAAGTTTAAGTGGTCGGTCCAGTTCATTTTTTATGGAACCCGGATCGGTCCATTTCAAAAGACTTATACGGTGACTTCAAAGTGTCAGATCGATTCTTTTATGATGAAATCCGGATCGGTCCGGGTCCTTGGGTTAATTTACCTTAATTTTCTCATCAGTTTCTCATGATCATCTTTCATCTTTCAAGGCTCATAACATTTTCTTTGGGACTCGAATTTGGATGCCATTTTTTCCTACGTGCTTGTAGACTCGAGGTCTTCAACTTTCATTTTGGGTCCTTGTTCGGATTCCATCTATAAATTACTCTTTTGACCTTTTGACTTTTCTTATTTTCTTTTCTTCCGGTTTCTTTTTTTCTCTCATGCATTAAACAAAAGTAAAATTTATGAGAAATATGCAAAACTCGGGATACTTGTTAGAAGATGTCAGTATCACAAAAATGAGATAGATCAATGCATTTTACATCGCCCGAGGTGATAAAAGCCTCTAAATTAAAGGGATAAATTGAAAGAATTTATGCCTAATCAAACCCCCTAACTTAGAACTTTGATCGTCACGAGCAATGTAAAAGAATCAAAAACATGGTCAAACTCTAACTAGGGATACAATACCTCTTTCGCGGGCAAACGATTGCATTTAGCGCATGCCCCAAGCCTTTAAACCCCTAGGTTACCCTAGTAGGACGAGTTGTGTCCCGTGAGGTGCAGTGAATATACCCACAAAATTCATTTTCGACTCAAGAAAAATTCAAAATATCTAAAAAAATTGGACAATTTAAACTCCCCAAAAAAATAGTCACCTTAAAATCATATTCACAAGTCTCAAATCATAGTGTGTGTGTGTGTGTGTGTGTGTGTGTGTGTGTGTGTGTGTGCGAAGTCGTAAATTAAACTGCCAATTTCCACCGATTGATCATTACGTGACCTTTCGAAAATTCGTTTTGATTTCAAAATCTCACGGGTACACTCACAAACGAATCCCTCGGAATGTGGTTATTATCTCTCGGTATACGTGATATATAAGAGTAAATGTAATGGACACAAACTCGCGCGCACATCTTTTAAAAACAAAATATTTCTGATGAAAATATCTCTTCATTGGGTTACGGTTATTGGGAAACGGGTAACATCATCTCTTTTTCACGCAATTCATTCTCTTTTATTATATTTTATGCATTAGCTCTCCACGCGGTAATTAATTTTACAATATGGACTCGGTTAGGACTTTCTTGGGTTATAAGGTGTATTGGGTAATGTGAGAATGGTTGGGACGTTTGAAATTGAAAAATGTCCTTATGATGTCCGTTAGCACTTTTTCTGGTCTTTTCCTCATTTTTCTCTTCTTTTTATATTTTTCAAACTCTTCTTTTCTTGCTATTTTTGTTGAGCATACTTCCATTTTTCTCGCCCCTTTTTATGCATTTTTCGGACTTTATTTCTGACTTTTCACTTTTCATAATTCCTGGCCAATTGGATATTTCGAGTTATCTAACGAAAGGAAAACATTTATTAGGCTCAATTGGGGTTGCAAAAGGGATGAAATTTTCATTACTTTTTCTAGTCAATATTTTTGGTTGTCAAACGAGGGCCTACTTCATTGTCCAAATTGCTAAATG
This sequence comes from Sambucus nigra, assembly GCA_949130495.1. NCBI lineage: Eukaryota > Viridiplantae > Streptophyta > Magnoliopsida > Dipsacales > Adoxaceae > Sambucus > Sambucus nigra. The sequence goes on along the minus strand of OX422221.1, from coordinate 329,201,324 downwards.
CTTTACCATATACGTCTCGATATTAATTTAAGTTTTGAGATATATTTAGCGCTCTTTTCAAGACAACATCTTACACATTTCCCGTAACCGATCAAAGCAAGGGTATTCAGATCTTCATCAACTTATTTAAACGCTGAATTGAACATTGAGTTAACTGTTAACTTGAATTGATTTAAAAACTCAGAAACTCGATAGTCTTGAATTCTCACCGAGTTGGTTAATCTCCACACTTATTCGTTAAGTTGTCAATTTTTGCTCAATTTCCATCTTTGGTCAATTTCAGCTTTGTGCATTTGAATTTTTTACAACTTGAGAAAAAAACTTTGTGACATTTTTGAAGCTTTCAAAATTCCAATTTTCATTTATTTTATAGAAAAATATTTTTGACTTTTTCGAAATTTTTTGAATTTTTTTTTGAAAATTTCTAATTTTTTTTCGATATTTTAAATATTTGTGAAGTTTTAGAAATACGCACTTGTCACCCCCTTAACTTAGAGTTTTGCATTTCCTCGAGCAAAAAGGACGAAAATCCAACAAAGAGCGAATTAAATGTGGGAGGAAATAAAATGAACAAATAGTGTACAAGCAAACATGTGTTATAAGAGACAGGGATACAAAACAACCAGCAGGTACAACCAATTCGAAAAGCAACATAAGTAACCAACATAGAAAACATCAGACAAGGGCTTCATTGGGACGATGGATGGGAGCTACCGGGTGCACTAGGGTTATATGGGTCATAAAAATATATTAGTGGTGGCATACCCATAGATAGATGATACATCTCAGCCTGAAGACACACTGTCATACTAGTGTCGCGTTGATATGCATGACGGTCTTTCATGGTACTTAGTCATAAACCCCTCGAAACGCTCCTTTAGAGAGACAATCTGGGCAGATCTTCTCGGCCCAGCATATAGTCTGAATCAGCATCCTCATCGTACTCCACCTTGCCCTCGCCCAACATAATGTCCTCTTTCTCCTACTACTCTTCCTCGTCGGTCTCATCATCATTACCCTCGTCACTGTCCGACTCATCTTGAGCTTACCTTCATTACCTTAGAATCTCCCATTGCTTCTGACTTTTTATACATGTGTCGTGCCCAAGAGGGTTGGGAAGGCGAGAAAAAATGATGGGAGGCTCATGGTCGGCGTTTGCTAGGATGGAAGTGATGATTCGGGCATGCAGGAGAGAGGTTTTACCTTTTTTGTCCATGACCGCATAAAATATGTCCTTGTAAATGGTTTGGCGCAAGTTGATAGGGGTGTTGGGGTCAAAGAGGTGATAAACAAGGGTTGCTTGATGCGGGCGCATGGTCGAGTTATTAGAAGTTTGAAGTATATTCGTGAATACGATTTGAAAGGTGAGGCGCACTTTGTCCCTTAGCCGTCCCACCAATAATGTCTCGATAGCCCATGGTGTGCTAAGAGCAACGCGGGACATGCATACGTCCTTATCAAAGGGAGGGAGGTGGTTGGTATATGTGTATGAGAAAGGTGTGGGAACATCTTTTGTTGCTAATTTCTGGATGAGAATGTCCACGGAGAATGGAATGCGAATGTCGCCTACATACGTCTCGGAGACGTTATGCCCAGTTTGGACTAGGGAGCCATAAAAATCTCATACTTGGGGTTGAAGCACCTTATACCTTTGACTTGCTTAAGTCTATACTGTATAAGTGTTCAACTAGTTTGGAAATAGTGACAAAATTGGTTGTCCAACTTAAAATCCAAAGAGCCTCAGATCTTATCTCTCTAATCCTCTTCAATGATCCATGAAGGTATAAATTGAATCACACTACACACAATTAGAAGTGCATACATGTGTTCATATTGCTTAAAATTGAGTGTGTGTTTAATTCCCCTTGAATTGGAGCTTTAATAAATTTTTGGGAATTTTAAATATTTTTTAAACATTTTTAAACATTTTTTAAATAAATGTTTTTATTAATAAAATGGGATTATAAAATTTGTGGGGTTAATATTCTATTTTGTAAACTTCATTTCTCACTCGAATGTTTGGTTAGGTAGAATCTCAAAGCGCTAGAGACTTCAGAGCACCTTCTGTAATTACTTTGGACGCGCGTGTGTGAGCCTCTCATATGTCAACACTTGTCATCCTCCGGGTGTACCTATTTGTGTTTGTTATGTGAGAAGGTTGGATGGTTGATTGCTGAACGTTGGATCATTCCTAATCGAGGGTCTACATGTGTTCTTAGTTAATCCCAGTGCTATCCATATGAACCAATCACAATCATTTTTAATCACCGCTGTTTTATAACCTTTGGATCAAGACAAAGTTTGCAAGACTCGATCTCAACCCTTGATTTCCCTCGAACCTCCAGAACCTTCCCTATGCCCTATAAATACCCTCCACTTCGCAGCCTTAAAATACTTTTGGGCATTCCTCTTTCTGAGAGAAAAAAATAAGAGAGAAGTGAGAGAGAAGAGAGAAAAGAAAAGAGAGAAGAGAGAGAAAGGAAAACTGTTAGCCAAACCCTAACCCTAACCCTAAACACTTCACCTCTGAAACAAACCTTCGTATATTCAACCCCAAATACAACCCTGAGTGTTTGAGAGAGAGAGAGTGGTTTGTTCATATTGAAGCTGTAACCTCCTTGTCTTTGATCTTGTTCACAACTTAAACATTAGTGTGAAGATCTTGTTTCTTTTTCATAGAAACTTTAGATCTACACTCTGCATGTTACATTTTCACTAGATCTGCATATTTACTACTTGATTTAAGAAAATCTTTACTGATTTAGTTTTGAAAATGTTTTGTGGTTTCTATTCTTACGAAACTTAACCCTGACCTAGTTGGATTCACACTTGGAGATTTTCAATCTCACAAATGTTTTCAAAAAGAGATTGATTAAGATCTTGACCGATTTTAAAAGCAAGATATCCGTGGAATCTGGGTTATATTTAAAGGTAAAAAAGGGTTCAAGTTATGTGAGAAAGAAATAAACTAAAATCACTGCATATAGTCTTTATATGTAATTTACTAGGACTGTCTGTAAATCTAAGTGTGTGTGAGTTCATGCATGTTGGTAGGAATCACTACACAAACACTTAACACACTACTACACTGGAAGTGTTGTGTATAAGATCAGAGATCATTGAGTCGACATAAGGAAGCTAAAGCAAAGGAAGTTAGCAAACTGGAAGAACATCATCAACAAATCAGATCTATGAGAAGTTAGAAGGACACCAAGTGGGGTATATTCCTAAACTTAGAATTGGTTGATTTGTGTGCTTGCATGCTGTATTGTTTGTAACTATTATTTGTTATTAGTGGATTTTTACTTTTGTGACTTAGAAGTCACCGTGGATGTTTCCTCTGTTGGGAGAGGTTTTACCACGTTAAAAACTGTGTGTTGATTATCTTAATCTACTCATCTCATTCTATAAGTGTGATGAATTTTTGAAACTGCCTTAGTTTTAAAAACTGATTACACAGTCTTAATTACTCTCGTACATAAGTTTCTTTGTAAACACATCTTGTTTATAATTTTTATTTTCAAAAGAAAAGGGTTTCTCCAACAAACATCTCGGAGTTGCTTATACAGTTTAATCTTGTATTAAACGGCATTAGCGACGTTTTTCAATTGGTATCAGAGCCCTGTTAACTTTTATTTCAAAAGATCTTGTGTTTCTGAAATCGTTTTCTGAAAAACCTAACTATGGACGAGAAGAATGAAAGGTTTGGTAATCTGTCCAGACCTCCACTCTTTGATGGAAACAACTTTGCTTACTGGAAAGTAAGAATGGTTGCCTTCATCCAATGGACTTTAGGAGATGATGTCTGGGACATTATTGAAAACGGATACACTTATCCTACTAAACTAGCCACTGAAGGAAGTGATGAGAGGGTAAAGAAAATCTTAAGTGAGTTTACCCAAGAAGAAAAAACTATTTCTCGAAATAACAATCAAGGCAAGAATGCCATTTTTATGTCTATTAATGAGTATGAGTTCAAGAGAATCTCATCTTGTGCCACTTCTAAGGAAGAGTGGGACACATTAATCGCTGCCCATGAAGGAGGCTCAAGAGTTAAAGCTGCTAAAACTCAAATGCTTATCCAGCAGTACAACTCTTTGATCATGTCTGATTCTGAGTCTTTTGATGATTTTTACATGAACTTGACTGATATAGTCACTAAGTTGCATGCTAATGGTATTACTTATGATAGAAATGAAATTGTTTCTAAAATCCTAAGGTCATTACCACAAAAGTTTGACAGTAAGAGGTATGCTATTGAGGAAATGAATGATCAAAACCTTACCCCTGAGTTACTCAATAGCAAACTTAGGACTGTGGAAATGGAATTAGACTTTAAGAAACAATTAAATCATTCTCAAAGAAAACAGCCCAACTCTAACTTGAGTTTTGACTCTAAGATACCCAAACTTGAGTCTAATTTGAACAACTCTGACTCTGATGAGGAGTGCGATATAGACAAACTAGATAATCAGATTGCCTTGATGTCTAAACAATTTAAGAAAATTGTCAAATTTCGAAACAAACACGCATCTAAACAAGGCAAGCCTAATTATCATACTCTGTCTAATCCCAAACCTCATGAGAGAGGTCTTGATAAACATCCTAAGGACAACAACTCCAGACCCACTAGAGACCTTAAAAAGATTGAATGTTTTAGATGTGGGAAACTAGGTCACATTGCTCACGATTGCAGAGTTAATCTGAATAAAGCCAACACACACAATAGAGCCAATGTCTGTAAAACTTGGGATGATTCAAGTGAATCTGATGAAGAGGAACTTGAGTCATCAAATGTTCTTGACCCTTGCATGTCTTTTTATGCTAAGATCATTTACAATGATGATATGCATGTGTGTGATAATGATGCTTCTACTCCTGCTTGTGTGAATACTGTTTTGACTGGCCTAGATGCTTTATTATCTGAAAATGTTGCTAGTTCTAATTCCGTGTGTGTGAGTCAAAGTGATCTCGATAATGACGATGCAAATGGGTACGTGAGTACTAAAACTGAATCGTTAGGGGTCACTACACACACTTCACTTAGCGACTCAGACACAGATGACCTCCCAGATATTCATACATTATATGCTAAAACTCTCAAAAAAGGCACTAGACTGGAGAAGACTATTAGAGACCTGACTAAGAAATTAGATGATCTAAGTCTTATTGTGAAGCTGAATGCCGAAGAGTACACTAACCAGTGTCTGTCTCATCAATCTGAAATTGAAACTTTTGATCAAAAATTAAAAGAGTTGACTAAAATTAATGAAACTCTGGAAATGAAATACAAGGGAACATTATTAGAACTGGAGGAAGCAAAAACGAAGACAGATACTGTTTTCAAAAAGTTTTCTAAGTTTGAAAGCAATTCAAATTGTTTTACTGACTTTGTTGTTGACTCCAAGACCAATTCTGATGATAGAACCGGTATTGGATTTTGTCCTAAGAACAAACCACAAACTACAAAACTTGAACCTATTAAGTTTGTGTCTGGGGGAAAAAGACCAATTGAAACATGTCCAGATTTTCAGTTTATTAAAAAGGAATTTGATCAAAAGAAACAATAGAAAGACATTGGAGAGTCTAGTAATTCTAAGGCTGACACTACACTTAAGACTAAATACGTCTGTCCTTTGATCAGAAAGGCTGAATCTAACTTTAAAACCATCCCTCCTAGGAACAACACTACTGAACAGAATGCTGTTAAACCCATTTTTAGAAGTTTTCCTAAGGAAGTTCATCCCTCGAGCAATCAATATTGCTCCTACTGTGACATTTATGGTCATTCCTTTGAAGGTTGCTATGCTAGACGTCTAAATACTCCTGTGTATAACACTTCTGTCTACAAGAACTTTAACTATTCTAGGCAAAATCGTAACCATTATGTCCTTCCAAGACAACCTGACAAGAACTCTAACTACAGAAATAGAAAGACCAAAACTAAGAGTTCATTTAAGAGAAAGGCTCCCATAAACTTTCCTAAACCAAAAGCTCAAATTTTCCACAATAATCAGTTTGTTGCCCCAAATGTTTTTCGACAAAAAGCTGTTTCTCGAAAGTTTTATCAAATGAGGGCAAACTTACTCAAAATTAAAACTAGAGCTATTTGGGTTAGAAAAGATGATCTTTTACCCCAAATGAAGTGTAACATAGTCATCACTTCTTTAAAAGCTGAACACACTTCATCTAGTTGGTATTTAGATTTAGGATGCTCCAAACATATGACATGAGATGAAACCAAACTTTTAAACAAAACAAGATTTGCTGGTGGCAAAGTAGTTTTTGGTGACGGTGTTTCATCCCAGATCATAGGTAAAGGAACACTAAAAGAAGAAGGAATGCCTGTTCTTGAAAATGTTCTATTAGTTAAAGGCCTTAAAGCCAACCTCCTAAGTATATCACAATTTTGTGACTCTAACCATACAGTCACCTTTTCAAAGAACAATTGTAAAATTCTAAATGATAAAGGTGAATGCATTATTACAGGATTTAGAACACCTGACAATTGTTATACTGTCAAGACTAGTTCTGAAACCTGTAACATTGTCAGAATGGATCACAATGAAATCTGGCATAATCGTAGGGGTCACCTAAGTTATGATATCCTTGGTAGATTTTCTAGTCAAAAGATTGTTAGAGGAATTCCTAAAATTAAACCTATTTCAAGTGTTGTCTGTGGTCATTTCCAGGAAGGAAAAATAGTTAAGACTTCGCATAAAAAAGTTAAAGACATTCTCACCTCTAGACCTCTAGATCTCATCCATATGGACCTTATTGGTCCCTCTAGAACTGTTAGTCTTTGTGGACACAGTTATATCCTTGTCATGGTTGATGATTTCACACGATTCACTTGGGTTGCCTTCTTGAAACATAAATCTGACACGTTTCAGAATTTTTTAAAAATCTTACTTAGAATTGAAAATGAGAAGGACACACAAGTAAATCGTATTCGTAGCGATAGAGGGGGAGAGTTCATAGACACAGGAATAGTTGAATATTGTGACTACAACGGTTACAAACACGAATTGAGTGCACCTAATACCCCTTAGCAGAACGGTGTTGCCGAAAGGAAAAATTGAACTCTTCAAGAGATGGCACGAGTCATGCTCCATGCCAAATCCCTACCTAAATACTTCTGGGTAGAATCTATTAGAACTGCCTGTCATATCACTAATAGGGTCTATCTAAGGAAAAACTCTAAACAAACTCCTTATGAGTTGTGGTACGGTAAGAAGCCTAATATGAAATATCTAAGAACTTTCGGAAGTCAATGTTATGTCTGTAAAGATAGAGAACATTTTTCTAAATTCGAAGCTCGTGGTGATAAATCCATCTTCTTAGGATACTCCCCAAACAGTCGTGCTTATCGTATTTACAATCTGCGTACTAAGGCCCTTATGGAATCGATAAATGTAATTGTAAGCGACACTATTGTCGAAAATAAGATATCTGAATCACCTATTGTGGTTGAATCTGAAAATGATTTCAAAACTGATTCACCAGAAATAGATGACTCATTACCTACTGAGAGTCTAGAAGTACCTGGCTGGGTCTCTAAAGACCATCGCATTGACAACGTGGTCGGTAATCCTAATGAGCCAGTTCGTACTAGATCCCAGTTAAGAAATTATGCTAATTATGCATGTTTCGTCTCCCTTGTGGAACCAAAAAATGTTAATGAAGCATTGAATGACACGCACTGGATTTCTGCTATGCAGGAAGAACTTTTACAATTTGTCATTCACGATGTCTGGTATCTTGTACCTCGGCCTCAAAACAAAAATGTTATTGGAACACGTTGGATCTTTAAGAACAAATCTGATGAAAATGGGTTGATTCTTAGAAACAAAGCTAGACTTGTTTCTCAAGGTTACTCTCAAATAGAAGGGATAGATTTCAGCGAGACATTTGCCCCTGTCACTCGTCTTGAATCTGTTCGATTTCTTTTCGCCATAGCTTGTCACTTAAAATTCACACTTTATCAAATGGACGTCAAATCTGCTTTCCTAAATGGAATTATGTCCGAAGAAACGTATGTCGAACAACCCAAAGGGTTCATTGACCCTAAATACCCTAACCATGTCTTTCGTCTAAAAAAGGCTCTGTATGGCTTAAAACAAGCTCCTCGAGCTTGGTATGAACGCCTTTCCAACTTTTTATTGGATAAGGGTTTTAAGAGAGGAGGAAATGACCAGACTCTCTTTGTCAAACATTTTGACAAAAACATTATTATAGCCCAAGTCTATGTAGACGACATCATATTCGGGTCAACTTCAAACTCTGAAGTTAAATCATTTTCTGCTATTATGCACAAGGAGTTTCACATGTCCCTTATGGGGGAGCTACAACTTTTCTTAGGATTTCAAGTGAAACAGAATTCTGATGGTCTATTTGTCTCTCAAACTAAGTATGCCTTAGACCTTGTTAAGAAATTTGGTTTAGAGAATGCTAAAGTTGCCAAAACTCCTATGAGTACTACCGTTAAATTAAGCAAAGATGAAAATGGTAAGTCAGTTGATTCCACACTTTACCGTAGTATGATTGGTAGCCTACTCTATCTAACTGCCTCACGACCAGACATAATGTATGTTGTATGTCTGTGTGCTCGTTACCAGAATAACCCCAAAGAGAGCCATTTATCGTGTGTAAAACGTATAATAAAGTACATAAAAGGCACTCTCAATCTTGGACTTAGGTACACTAATGATACCTGCAGCACCATCATAGGGTCTACTGATGCTGATTGGGCCGGTTGTGCTGATGACAGTAAAAGTACATCAGGTGCCTGTTATTATGTCGACAATAATTTAGTTGGTTGGAGTAGTAAAAAATAGAATTTCACATCTTTATCTACGGCTGAGTCCGAATATATAGCAGCAGGAAGTTGCTGTGCTCAATTATTATGGATAAAACAGATGTTAAACGATTATGGGATTAAAGAAGATCAATTACAATTGTATTGTGACAATCAAAGCGCCATTAACATATCTAAAAACCCGGTTCAACACTCGCGAACTAAGCATATTAAAATAAGACATCATTTTATACGCGAACTTGTTGAAACTAAGGAATTAGAAATTCATTACCTGCAACTGATCTGCAACTTGCAGACATGTTCACTAACCCTCTAGACTATAACAGATTTCTGTATTTGCGAAATTCTATAGGCATGGTATGCGCTGATTAAACTCTTAAGACCTTAAGTTTTACCTTTTGTCCATTTGAGACAAAATGGGGGAGAAATTTGAGTTTTATGAGTTCAATATTTTGTTCACATTTCATCTAAACTGCTTGATCTTAGTGTGTATATTTGCAGGAATCTCTTCTACTGATTGTCTACCTTTTCTAGTGTAAAAATTTGTAAATAGTTGAGTTATGTAATTTTTGACTTTCTAGGAAATGGGTAGATAGTATCTTTTGTATAGGACTAGGTTTTATTTTTTTTTTGGTTCCCTACGAGTTTTAAGCAAACTTAAAGGAGATTTTGTCTCATATTTCCAAAGGGGGAGATTGAAGCACCTTATACCTTTGACTTGCTTAAGTCTATACTGTATAAGTGTTCAACTAGTTTGGAAATAGTGACAAAATTGGTTGTCCAACTTAGAATCCAAAGAGCCTCAGATCTTATCTCTCTAATCCTCTTCAATGATCCATGAAGGTATAAATTGAATCACACTACACACAATTAGAAGTGCATACATGTGTTCATATTGCTTAAAATTGAATGTGTGTTTAATTCCCCTTGAATTGGAGCTTTAATAAATTTTTGGGAATTTTTAAATTTTTTTAAACATTTTTAAAATAAATGTTTTTATTAATAAAATGGGATTATAAAATTTGTGGGTTTAATATTCTATTTTGTAAACTTCATTTCTCACTCGAATGTTTGGTTGGGTAGAATCTCAAAGCGCTAGAGACTTCAGGGCACCTTCTGTAATTACTTTGGACGCGCGTGTGTGAGCCTCTCATATGTCAACACTTGTCATCCTCCGGGTGTACCTATTTGTGTTTGTTATGTGAGAAGGTTAAATAGTTGATTGCTGAACGTTGGATCATTCCTAATCGAGGGTCTGCATGTGTTCTTAGTTAATCCCGGTGCTATCCATATGAACCAATCACAATCATTTTTAATCACCGCTGTTTTATAACCTTTGGATCAAGTCAAAGTTTGCAAGACTTGATCTCAGCCCTTGATTTCCCTCGAACATCCAGAACCTTCCCTCAGCCCTATAAATACCCTCCACTTCTCAGCCTTAGAAGACTTTTGGGCATTCGTCTTTCTGAGAGAAAAAAATAAGAGAGAAGTGAGAGAGAAGAGAAAAAAGAAAAGAGAGAAGAGAGAGAAAGGAAAACTGTTAGCCAAACCCTAACCCTAACCCTAAACACTTCACCTCTGAAACAAACCTTCGTATATTCAACCCCAAACACAACCCTGAGTGTTTGAGAGAGAGAGAGTGGTTTGTTCATATCGAAGCTGTAACCTCCTTGTCTTTGATCTTGTTCACAACTTAAACATTAGTGTGAAGATCTTGTTTCTTTTTCATAGAAACTTTAAATCTACACTCTGCATGTTACATTTTCACTAGATCTGCATATTTACTACTTGATTTAAGAAAATCTTTACTGATTTAGTTTTGAAAATGTTTTGTGGTTTCTATTCTTTCGAAACTTAACCCTGAACTAGTTGGATTCACACTTGGAGATTTTCAATCTCACAAATGTTTTCAAAAAGAGATTGATTAAGATCTTGACCGATTTTAAAAGCAAGATATCCGTGGAATCTGGGTTATATTTAAAGGTCAAAAAGGGTTCAAGTTCTGTGAGAAAGAAATAAACTAAAATCACTGCATATAGTCTTTATATGTAATTTACTAGGACTGTCTGTAAATCTAAGTGTGTGTGAGTTCATGCATGTTGGTAGGAATCACTACACAAACACTTAACACACTACTACACTGGAAGTGTTGTGTATAAGATCAGAGATCATTGAGTCGACATAAGGAAGCTAAAGCAAAGGAAGTTAGCAGACTGGAAGAACATCATCAACAAATTAGATCTATGAGAAGTTAGAAGGACACCAAGTGGGGTATATTCCTAAACTTAGAATAGGTTGATTTGTGTGCTTGCATGTTGTATTGTTTGTAACTATTATTTGTTGTTAGTGGATTTTTACTTTTGTGACTTAGAAGTCACCGTGGATGTTTCCTCTGTTGGGAGAGGTTTTACCACGTTAAAAACTGTGTGTTGATTATCTTCATCTACTCATCTCATTCTATAAGTGTGCTGAATTTTTGAAACTGCCTTAGTTTTAAAAACTGATTACACAGTCTTAATTACTCTCGTACATAAGTTTCTTTGTAAACACATCTTGTTTATAATTTTTATTTTCAAAAGAAAAGGGTTTCTCCAACAAACATCTCGGAGTTGCTTATACAGTTTAATCTTGTATTAAACGGCATTAGCGACGTTTTTCAGGGGTGACCACACCGCTCCGTGTGGGTCATTAAGGAAGCAACACCAACCTTTTGACATGAAGAGATTAGTGATGAAATTTGGCATCTCGGGCCACATAACTGTGCACTCCATGTGTAGTTTGTGAGAGGGGATGAAGAAGCGCTCACACCATAGTCATTCTTGAAGGGAGCTGTGTGCGATGCCGCCGTCGTTGAGAATCTCGACGGAGTTGTATTTTTGGGGAAGGTCTTGGTTGGCCATATTAACAGAAGGAAAATTGGGTGTATGGGATATTGAGAGGGAGAGAGTGGTGAGAGAGTGGTGGTTGAAGAGGGTGAAAAGGGGGGGGGGGTATTTATAGATGGGGAGAGGAGGTGGGAGGTTATTTTTGGAGGGAAATGGTTTGGGAGGGAAGGGGGATGGGTTTGGAGGGAAAATGGATGGGGGAGTGGTAGGGGACGATTTGGGAGGGAAATGGAGTGATTGGGTGAAAAGGGGGGTGAACCTAGGGAAGATAAGTGGTTGCAAAAATCGGACCGATCCGGGTTCCCAAGACCAGCCAAACTGGTTCCTTTTTTTATATTCGAATTTCTCAAAAATGGACCAATCCGGGTTCCTACGATCGGACCGGTCTAGGTTCCTAAAAAGGCTAATTTTTTTCCCTAACATTGAATGTTCTTCTATCTCAAACCTCGAATGTTCCTACCATTATTCCTACTTATGATCGACCTAAAACCTCCCAACGCTAACTCTGAACCGTATACACTTTCTTGGGATGTGTGTTGGTGTTCCTATCCCTAATGTCTCATGACTTAACCTGCAAACTCTCACTACCCTTACCGACTCATAGCTACTATACATAAGAATTCACCCTATATGTGTTGGGGGTGCGACAACCCCTTTGTTACAACTCACTCAACCCCGTAAGCGGGATCCGATAACTAAATGGTGTCAACTTCATCCACACATGCCTCTAAATATGGCTTTAGGCATTGCCCATTAACTTTGAATGTATCTCTACCCTTTGGACCTTCCAGTTCCACATCTCCATGGGGGAATACCTTCTTCATGACGAAAGGGCCAGTCCATCTAGACTTCAATTTACCCGAAAACAAATGAAGACAAGACTTGTAGAGAAGCACCTTTTTATCGGAATGAAACTTCTTGCATCGGATAATCTTATCATGTGTAAGTTTCATCCATTCTTTGGATATCTTAGCTTTCTCGTACGCATCTTTGCGTATCTCTTCCAACTCATTCAATTAAAGCTTGCGAGCTTCACCGACTTTATCCAAGTTGTAGTTCAACCTCTTAATGGCCCAATACGCCTTGTGTTCTAACTCCACGGGGATATGGAAAGGCTTGCCATACACAAAGCGAAAAGGAGACATCCCGAGGGGGTTCTTGTATACTGTGCGATAATCCCATAATGAATCGTTCAATAGAAGGGACCAATCTTTCTGTTTAGGATCAACGATCTTCTCAAGGATGTTCTTGATCTCAAGACTCTCCACCTCAGGTTGCCCATTCATTTGTGGGTGATAAGTCGTTCCAACCTTGTGGACGACCCCATACTTTCTCATAAGCTTCTCAAACGGCTTGTTGCAAAAATCCTTATCGTTATCGCTAATTATCACCTTAGGAGCACCGAAGCGAGAGAGTATGTGTTCTTGTAAGAACTTTATCACCACTTTATTGTCATTTTTTTAGTAGCTATAACATCCACCCATTTAGAAACGTAATCTACCTCAATGAGGATGTATAGGAATTCAAAGGACGGGGGAAAAGGGCCCATGAAGTCAATACCCCAGCAATCGAAAATCTCAATAATGAGTACGGGGTTTAGTGGCATCTTGTATCGTCGGGTAATAGCTCATATCCGTTGACACCTATCGCAAGATTTGCAACAATTACTAACATCCCGAAACATTGTGGGCCAATAGACGCCGCTTTGAAGGATTCTAGCGTCCGTCCTTTTCGTTAAAAAATTTCCTCCACAAACTTTCAAATGACAGAATTGGATGACTTTTGGTATCTCATCATCCGATACACATCGTCGTATGATTTAGTTCACATAAAATTTGAAGAGGAATGGATCGTCACAGAAAAACATGCGTGACCAAGTAATAAAACTCTTTTTATCTTGTGGTGTCTAATCGGGAAGCATGACTCATGTGACAAGATAATTAACTATGTTCGCAAACCAGGGGAGAGAAGAAGTAGCAACTAACTTCTCATCTGGAAAGGATTCGTCTATGGGTAAGGGATCACTAGGAACATCGGACGAAAGCCGGGACAAATGATCAACAACGACGTTTTATACTCCTTTCTTTTCTTTCATAGAGAGATTAAACTCTTGTAGGAGTAGGATCCATCTTATGAGGCACGGCTTCGCATCTTTCTTAGCAAGGAGATATTTCAGCTCCATGTGGTCGGTGAAGCATGTGATGGGGGAATCGATGAGGTACGAGCGAAATTTTTCTAGGGCAAACACTACCGCTAGAAATTATTTCTCCGTGGTTAAAGTCCGGCTAGCGTAGTAGATGACATGAGCTTTCATATTTTTCCTTTGGCCCTAAACAACCCCTATCGCAAAATCACTCGCATCACACATAAGATCGAATGGTAAAGACCAATCCGGAGCTTGCATGATGGGAGAAGAAATAATCATGATTTTTAATTTATCAAAAGCACATTAGCATGATTCATTACACTCAAATGGGGTGTCTTTTATAAGAAGGTTACTCAAGGGTCTAGCAATGGCTCTAAAATCCTTGATAAACCTTCTATAAAATCCCGCGTGGCCCAAAAAAGAACGCACATCTTTTAGTGATTTCGGTGGGGGTAACTCAGTTATGACATCAATTTTATCCCTATCAACCTCAATTCCTTTGGACAATACAATGTGGCCAAGAACTATTCCTTCGATGACCATAAAATGTCATTTTTCCCAATTCAGCACCAAGTTCTTTTCCATACGCCGGGCACGTACTTTCTCTAGATTCGCTAAGCAAAGATCAAAATAGGTCCCGAAAATGCTGAAGTCATCCATAAAAACTTTTTCCTCTTTCAACCATGTCTCTAAAGAGACTTAACATACACCTTTGAAAAGTCGTGGGTGCATTAAACAATCCAACTGACATACGTTCGTAGGCAAACATTCCAAAAGTACATGTGAAAGTCTTCTTCTCTTAGTCAAGTACATCTGCCTCTTTTTGGTTATCTCTGGAATAACCATATAGGAAGCAATAGTATGGGTGTCCCGCTACTCTCTCAAGAATTTGGTCGATGAATGGTAAGGGGAAATGGTATTTCCTCATGCTCGCATTCAGTTTTTGGTAATCAATGCAAACGCGCCACCGGTGGGGGTGCGTTAGGGAATTATCTCACCCTTGGTATTCTCAACCACAGTCATACCCGACTTCTTTGGGACAACTTGTATTGGACTCACCCATTTGTTATCCGAGATTGGGTAGATGATCCCGGCGTCTAATAGCTTAATAATTTCAGCTCGCACTACCTCTTTCATGGTAGGGTTCAATCTTATTTACATTTCCCTCCAAGGCTTCATGTCCTCCTCGAGGTGGATTCTATGGGTACAAATCAAGGGACTTACACCTTTCAAATCTGCTATGCACCAACCAAAACCACTTTGGTACATTCTTAAAATTTCTAGCAATTTACCCTCTTGCTCTTTATCTAAGCTAGAGGAGACAACAACATGAAATGTCTCATCCTCTCCTAAATAAGCATATTGGACATTAGAGGGTAGTTTATTTAATTCGAGGGTAAGAAATTTTCATCGGAGGGAACCGTGCGCTACTCCCTCGGTGGTAGTTCCTCGAATTTGGAAACACAATTTACATCTCTCACGTCCTCATCCGACTCTCTCTCATCTAATATCTCTATCAAATCCTCTATCTCCCTCTCAAAGTCAGTGTACGTCCCCTCACTATCACTACTCTATATTGGGCACGCTCCTAAAGCATCTCCATTAAATTTTTCCTCTAAGTTCTCCTCTACGATCTCCACAATAAGATCCACTGCGTGAAAATCATCCTCATCACCCACGTGTTGGGCGATGTTGAAGATGTTTGTCTCTAAGGTCATTTTCCATAAAGTAAGTTTCATTTACCCATTTCGAGTGTTAATCAAGGCGTTAGCCGTAGTTAAGAGTGTGCACCCAAGGATAATGGGAATAGGGTTGAGGTTAAGGAGGGCTCCGTGTCCCAAATGACAAAACCTATTGGGAAGTAGAAGGTATCAACTTGGACATCATGTCCTCAATAATACATCTTGGTATCTTCATGGTGGGATCTGCTTGACTTGACTTGACTTGACTTGCTTAAAGACCTCTAGCACATCATCACGAGGGTTTCCTTTTTGGAGAGGAACCAACGGTTGAGTAAATGGCGCGGTGGTGGGTCGTTTCACTACGACTTCAGGCTCACTATGACTTCAGGCTCACTAGTGTCGTCATTTTCACTCTCCTTCAAAGGGGTATCTTTGGCCTCTTTTGTGCCGGGAAAAATCTTCTTATCCTTTGGTATGTCGTGTGGGGGAGGTGATAAATCAACAACTCTCCCACTACGTAGAGTGGTGATGTCTTGACATTGCTCTTGATTCTCTATGGATGTAGAGCTAACACTAGTTTGACCTTGAGGAGGTCTTTAGCCTTGGTCTAGAAACTGACCCTTCTCTAGGATACACAATAATGATTGTAACTTATAGTTGTTCAAATTTATATCGGTGAACATGCGATCATACTTAACATTGGTTGCATTTTGGGCATTAATGAATTGGTGTATCGTATCCTCGAGACTTCTCCGCGGTGGAGTGATATACGATCCGGGAGGTGGTTCTTGCATATGTCCCTACATATGTGGTGCTTGTTGAAAGTGTGGGGCTGGAGGGGATTAGGATTCAATGCAGCATGTTGTTGCCCGTAGCTAAAACCAGGATGGTTTTTCCATGAAAGGTTGTAAGAATTACCATGCGGGGAACCGAAATTACCCTTAAATTCTCCTACTCCACTCACTTTCTCTTGAAGCATAACTTTGTAGGTGGTTATCTTCGGGCATTCCTCTGTTGAATGTCCTGCCTCACAAATCACACACACCTTTTCTATGGGAGCGTGGATGCAGTTAGTTGCTTCTCTTACCCGTACATCGAGCATTTCTCCTATGCTTCTCTCAAATTGGTCTAGTCGACGGTCTAACAAAGTATCTTTGTCTACATGGTACAGAGCGAACACAGAAGGAGTGGTGGATTCTTGTCGAGGTTGACTTTGGGCATTGGTATCAGATGTGTCCCATGCTTAAGTAGTCTCGGCGACATACTTAAGGTGGATCTCAACATCATTATCATCTAGCTCAAAAAAGGGTCCATCACACATAGTTTCAACGAGTTGCTTGGAGTTGATATTCATCCCATTATGAAAGAGATAATTTGTTGTTTATCAAGACCATGGTGAGGGCATGAAGTGACTACGTCGTTAAAACGTTCATAACATCAATCGAATGGCTCATTTTCTAGTTGTTAAAAAGTTTGAATTTAAACCTTAATGGAGTTCGTTCGATGTGGAGGGAAGAACGTTTTGAGAAATTTGGATTGCAACACATTCCACGATGTAATCGAGTTTAGTGATAAAAACCATAGCCAGGTCTTAGCTTTATCCTTTAGAGAGAACGGTAAAAGCTTGAGGCCGATCACATATTTTGTTCATGTTTCATCGCTGAAAGTTTCTCATGCCTCCTTGAACTCATGAACGTGGAGATATGGTTTCTCCAACTCCATTCCATGATAAGTGGCAAGTATTTGGATCATCCCATTCCTAAAGTGAAATTGCCCTGCATTGTATGGGAGTAGAATGCATCTCGGAGTGACTGATCGCTCGAGATATAAGAATTCTCTCAAAGGGAGATACGGTGCCTCTCCCTCATCCGTACCATGACTAGCTTGATCAGACATGTCTCTCTCTTTAAGTGGCTCAGTATCCTCACTCGGTGTGTTCAGAGTGTAACCTAAAGTGTAACCTGATGGCTAACTCGAAGGATCACTCAAAAAGTGACTTATTATGGAGTTTGGTGATATAGGCTGTGGAACCCAAAATTGAGGAGCGTTAGGAGAATGTGGGCTATCAGGATCGTACACAACTAATGGATTCTCGTAAATGAAATTTGGAATTGATTGAGGAGTTTGTTGCAGGTTTTGCATGAAATGACAATGCGAAATCTTATATCTTTTTGGATTTTTTTTTATATTTTCTTATTTTTTTTTATATTTTTTTGAATTTTTGATCAAAGTTTTAGATTAACTCGATCTAACCTACAGTCTACCAAATTCCCTGGTAATGACACCAAAAACTTGACACAATTTAAAAATTGTCTAAAGTGCATGCTTATATAAGCTCAAGTGCAAGCCTATCGCAGAAGTAATAAACCCGGTAAGACGGGGTCGAATCCACAAGGCAATAGGACGAATACTCATGACGACGAACGGTAAGACGGTCAACCTTAACTTGACTCTAAAAAGAAACAAAAAAGATGATCGAAGTGACAAAATTTCTATCAACATGCAAGTTAATTAACTAATTATGAAACTAAACATGCAAGAGTAAGCTAATAATGATTTACTAAGTATGAATGGGAAAAATAGGTTAGAATGCAATCCCCGACCCTAGTACGTTTATCGTCTTTAAAACTAGTTATGAATTAAATAATTAATAAAATCCAGTCTTTATTAATCTCAAGAATTAAATATATGAGGACACTATCCTGCACCATACATAATCAAAAGTAAAAATAAAGAGGTGTCATAGTAGCTACACGCGCATTGCACTCTTAAGCATCCCGATTTCCTAGGTCAAATGAGATCAAAAGTCCTATAATGGTTGTGATCACCACACAACACGATTCGATCATTTACTTAATTTAGGGAACCAATTTTACACACATGCAAACCACATCGGGTTGGGTTCATGCATCCTAACCCCTAAAAGTCTAGCCTAGTATGGTGCAATTAACAAAACTTAGGGTTTCTACGGTGCATGCAAATGAACTCATGATGAAATTACTTCTAATGACGAATAAAAATGTAATATTTACTAGGAATAAACTAATTGTTCAAGAATTATTGAAATCAAACAATAGAGAAGAGAAAGAAATCAACTTTACTGCAGAAATTGTAATTGAGAATTAACAACTGAAATTTGTGAGCTTCTAGGGTTCTTCTCTACTTTCTCTCTCTAAAACTATGTAAAAAGAAGTTCTCCCATGTTTGGGAATCGTTTTGAATAAATAACCTATGAAATTAGAGGAGTTTTATCCATGCAAGACTCTAGATGGAAAATAGGATAATTACACAATTAAACCTTCAGACCAATCCGACCTAAAATTTTGGTTCGGTCGGGTGTATACCGAATCGGTTCTATTCTTTAATATATCGGATCTCTTTGCTTCACTTAGGGTATACAGTAAGTTTAAGGGGCTGGACCAATTCATTTTTTTATGGAACCCAGACCGATCCATTTCAAAAGACTTATAAGGTGACTTCAAAGTGCCGGATCGGTTCTTTTATGATAAAATTTGGATCGGTCCGGGTCCTTGGGTTAACTTCTCTTCATTTTCTCATGATCATCTCTCATCTTTCAAGGCTCATAACTTTTGCTCTGGAACTTGAATTTCGACGTTGTTTCTTCTTACGTGCTTGTAGACTCGAGGTCTTCAACTTTCATTTTAGGTCCTCATCCGGATTCCAGTTACAAATTACTCTTTTACCCTTTTGACTTTTCTTCTTTTATTATTTTCTTTTCTTCCGATTTCTTTCTTTCTCTCATTAGAAGATGTCAGTATAAAAAAATGAGATAAATCAATGCATTTTACGTCGCCCGAGGTGATAAAGCCTCTAAATTAAAAGGATAAATTGGAAGAATTTATGCCTAATCGGTAGGCATCCCCATGACACCGAAAAGAAAGACTGTGCGACCCTTTGCAAACTGGTTGCCCAGTATATCATCTATGACAAAGCACTATTTAAGAGAAACTTCGATGGAACCCATTTAGACTATATTACAGGGGATGATGTTGAAGGCATGACACAGAAGATCTATAGTGGGGAATACGATCCCCGCATGAACAGTCATATGCTTTCGAAAAAGATCACCTGTCAGGGGTACTATTAGGCCACTGTGGTTCAAGATTGCACTGCCTATGTCCGATGATGCCTTAAATACTAATAGTTTCCTAATCTCCAACTCTTGCCTCCCCGAGAACTATAGAACATGAACTCTCCTTGTCCCTTCTCCACCTGGGCATAGAAATCATAGGGAAAGTTACTCCCAAAGGTTCAAATGGTCACGAATTCATACTGGTAGCCATTCATTAATTCACTAAATGGATCAAAGTCGAGTCATACGTGGTGTTGAATGCTAAAAAAGTGGCCACATTTATCATAAAGAACATCATCTACCGATATCAAGTTCCCCACGAGTTAGTGTCGGATAATGGGCTCCATTTTGAAGCTAAGGTTACAAAACTAGTCGATGAGTATGGTATTCATAGAAACAAATCGTCTAACTACCGACTCTAAACCAATGGTGACATTGAAGTTGTCAATAAAAGCCTCAAGACCATAATCAGCAAGATGACTGAGAGTTACAGAGATTGGGACTATCGAATCCAATACACACTTTTGGGCTACCACACTTTAATCAGAACACCCACTAGGGTTACCTCTTATTGTCTAGTACATGGAAGCAGTCCTACCCGTTGAGCTAGAAATACCTTCCCTCCGCATCCTACTCGAAAATAAAGTTGACAAAGAAGAATGGCATCAAAGCCTCTTTGATGAACTATCACTTTTGGATGAAAATAGACTGAAATCTCTATACCATTGCAGGAGTACCATCTCCGAATAGAGAAATTGTTCAATCGAAAATTCAAGGACCGTGGTGTTCAAGAATGATACCTCGCCCTAAAAAAGATCGTAGAACCCATTTGGGACCCCAAAGATAAATCCAATCCGAAATTGAATGGTCCCTACATTATGAAGAAGATTCTTTCAGGACGCACCTCTATGCTCACAGACCTCTATGGAGAAGATATGGTGTATTCAGTCAACCTGGGCTGTCTCAAGAAATTTTACCCCTAGTTTGAAATCTCAGCGCGCTACAACTCTTCTCCTCTCCCTTTTATTCTAAAATAATTCTTCATTTCCCTACCCAAAACTACGTGCGACCTAATCCTCTAAAAAAAATTATTTCCAAAATAAAACACATGAGAATTTTCAAAATCCTCAGAGGTATGTAGGCAGCCCATATGCCATACATGGGTCTGGTCCCCTTATTTTCACAAAATTTTATTATTTTCTATCCTCCGAGAAAGGCCATTAATTTTATCATTTACATGAATAAAAGCATTATGTATGCCTTGCTATTAGTGTAGATAATTAAAATGCAAGCATCATCAAGAGGCATAATAAAATATGTTTAAAATTAACTTTTATTTCTGATCAAGAATAACGACACCGTTACACGAAGTATCAGTGAAGGTAGTCCAACTAACGGACCACCCCTATCCGTTGACCAAACTGCTCCTAGACAAACCTAACCCTAACCAAACTACCCAAAATTATTTCTAAACACCAGACACAAAAACATCCCAATCACCATACCTTTAAAAAATCAGCAAAATCTTCACAAGACACTGCCTTTAACTACTAGATGGCCCGCTTCATCATCGTTACCAGCACCTGGAGGTCCCCAAGTTTCCCACTCCTCGTTGACATTTCGTATGTGCACCATGGAGAGATACGCTCTGAAAAACATGACAGATGCACAACACCGTCTTCATGGTTTTGAAAGCCATGGACTACTTCTAATCGGTCTCTTCTTGCAGGACCATCCCTCCTACCCGCTTCCATTGACATTTTAAGCAGTCCCCGAATACATGCCAGGCCCTTTCTACGGATTGTGATGGATGGATAGATGACCCGTGGTGCTTACATAAGGAGACCAACATCATCCTCAGTGATTTAGTCAAATCCTCCACCGGGAAGAAATTTGTTATATAGGGGGGCACGATTTATTCCCACCCGACTTGGCGCAGGATCCACCAAGGGAAATAGAAAGAAGTCTGTCGAAGGCCCATTAACCATACATACCGATAATATCCAAGCTGCAATATAGGGAGTAAATCCCCCCCCACCATGGCAGTGACCAGCAAAGACTCCGGCTCTATGCTCTACAAGCCAGTTCAACCAACTCTCCACAGATAGGCCAAAGATGAAGAGAAGCCGGACAAATAAATTGAGCACGACTGCTAAAGGGTACTCAGGAGGGGCTGCCAAATAAAACCTCTCCGTGAGCCACATGAATAACATTATGGGGATCCCCCCAGAAAGTCAGAACCACCCTCCTTCTAAGCATCAAGGACATGTAGCGTCTCAGCCTGCACCATCGCTGCAGGATCATGTCAATAAGACATCCAATCCATTATCAGAGCAACCTGGGGATCCGTAGTCAAGTATCCTATCACCAATAATAGCCTCGCAGTAAGGCTTAAGCCGACAACCCTAGCAAATCCGACACCCTTAAAACCCCTCAAGCACATTGAGTACATAACTTCATGAAGAGCAATGGCCCCTCCGCTAACCAACGATCTAGCAGGTGAGGGAGATATGTGAAGAAGCTCGAACAAGAAAACCAGAGGAGAGCGGGATAAATCAGGCATAACCGCCGCCACACTAGAGCTGACCCCCAACATGGCCGAGAACTCTTCATAAGTGGGACAAACCTCATCCAGACCGAAAAAATGTGATCTTCGGGATACCAAAATTGAACTGTTGTAGACAACAGGTTCCAGTCTAGCACGATTGTGCCACAAAGAAATTTTGCACATGTTAAAAGCATCGTAGCCAACATTATACAAGCATATGTTCTCCAGACCGTTAAGATACGAAGAAAATACTTCATGCATGGGAAGAGCCATTTGAAAATGAGGAATGTGAAGCAATAAAGAAGAATGTGGGTATTGGTGGAGAAACACCCATCCCACACACCCCCTTTTATACTTAAAATCTTTGGCAAAAGATAAGAAACCTGGAAACTCGAGAAAAATACAACCCCGCCAAAATACTCTGAAGTGCAGGAAAATGCAATCAAGGCCTAGGGATTATTTGACTTGACCCTTTGCCGATAGGCAGGTCAGGGGTACTCCGATTGGCAACCCTACCTATTTTAGAAAATTCCATAATTTCTCTTTTATCAAAATCAATTTCAAAAAAATCCTCACTCTGAAAAATTACCCCTGGATTATTTACTCAGTTCTTTATCCCAAGAGAATCACTTTTACTCTAAAATTATTTACCCTGAGTTAATCACTCCTCCTTTTTAATAAAAATCATTTTTTTGTCATATTTATCCCTATCTTTGCATAAAAATAAACAATCTCAGTACAAAACTAAAAAAATACATATATAGAATAAGTCAGTGAATTAAGAAAAAAGCAAATAAGAAAATGCATATTTTTTCATATATGTTGCCTCACTGAGTTACATTTTGCAGATAAGAAAAATAGAAAAACAACGGGACTCATCCCTAACCCACAATCTCTTTATCTCTCTCTAACCCTCAACCCCACCGACGGACGCGCATTCTCCTACGATGAGCGGTGGATCCTCCACTCGAAGAACCCGAGCCATCATCAGAAGTGGCAGGCAGAACAAAGAATGAAGAATCTGAGCTCTTAATATATTCCAACATGGAGGACATCCAATCCTTGATATCCCTCAGCCAAGTGGTCGACACCCGAACATATTGCAAGAAAATAAGCAACAACAAAAGGCAAATCATTAAAAAAGCAAAGGAAATTCAATAGAATAAGAAGAAATAGAAAAGGATATACTTAGGCCGAAGGTCATCGTCGGTAAGCCCCGTAATCCAGACATCGACACATGAGGATGATGAAGCACACTCAGTGACTCCCCACTGCTCAATCGAAAATTGTAAGAAGGTGGAGTAACATGAATAATCGAAGCCTCCTCTATCGCCGTCGACATTACCCCACTTGCGTTGTTAGCCGATTCCACTGGTGCACTTGTCCCCCTTCCCGAAGCCGTAGCAAGTGGAGGAATGTTCTCCACATCTAGATACAAGAGGGCATTAACGAGCTTGTCACACTATTTGCCATGAAATATCATAATTGGTGGTAAAAAAATTTATTGCAACTAAAAATAATTGTAGAAGAAGTATTAGTAGCAAAATATGAGATTGCCACTAAAATTTCCATTAAAAGTTTGGCACAAAAAATTTCACTGAGATTAAAAATAAATTGCATTGTATTAGGTGACAAATTAAAAATATTTCCACTAAAGAACAACATTTAGTGATGATTTCAAAATTTTGCAACAAAATATTTTCTAAATTGAATTTCAAAACAACTTAATTTTGCCACCAAATACTAAATTAAAAAAGACAACTCATTAAATTCGTGCAAAATCCCTCCCGCTCAAATCTGCCCCCTCTAACCCTATCAAAGCCCCACTCTGCCTATCGATCCCGTCTCAAATCCCCCCCCCCCTCTCTCTCTCGCTAACCACCCAGTGCTGCTGAAATTCAGAACTCTAATGAAGGTTTACTTTGAAGGTTGGCTTTCAAATATTTACTTATTTTATTTGATTTGAATCTAGTTTCAAATCTGATTATCAGCTATATGTATCATTATATATATCTGATTTGATCAATGATATATATACATATGTATGGCTACATAGATATGTATATGTATGTCTGATTTGAATCTAGTTTCAAATGGGGTTTATGAAATTTTTACCCATTTTGCTTACGATTTGATTTAAATCATAGATATGTATAGCTACATGTGTATATATATGTGTTAAAGATCTGATTGGAATTTACTTTCAAATGGGTATTATGAAATCTTTGATTTCCTTTGGATTGCTTTTGCTAAATTTTATTTTTTGTGGATTATTTTTTGATGAACGAAAAAGAAGTTTAAGAGTTTCAAAGAAGTTAATAGGCACAAATTCTTCTTATAGCTGAAATAGTTTTTTTAATAGTTGGAACAATTTTTTTTAGCTGAAACAATTTATTCAAATAGCTGGAATCGGGGTTATTTTTTTTATAGCTGAAACAAGTTTATTTTTATTTTTTTTATAGCCGAAACATTTTTTTATAGTTGGTTCAATGTACTTGTTTTTGTTTGGTAGTATTTATTACGTGTTTGCGATATGGGTCTTATTGTACGTGATGGGTTTATATCCAGATTTGTTATATGGTCCCCAATCGTAATTCCAACAAACAAAACTTTATTCTATTTTTTTATTTCAAGTTTTCGTTTCTATTTTTTATTTTTGTTTTCAATATAAATTTAGAGAACGAGGGAAGCACATTCATTTGTTTGAAATAAACCATTATTTTAAAAATGTGATTTATAGATATTGAGAAAGACGAAATATAACTTAGAGAAAGTTTGGCGTTTAAAATGTAATTTACTGATAGTGTAATGCCTAAAATTTAATTTATAGAAAGTTTAGGGACAATAATATTACCAAGAATTTTTCAAAGGCCAAATAGTAAGTCACGGAAAATTTTGCACTTGTTATTTTTTCTTAATATTTAGGCATAAAATATATTTTTTTAAATTTTAGGGGTCAAAATGTAAGTTGCGAAAAAATCAGGGGTGTAAATATAATTTTGAATGTTTTTGAAAATTTGTTGAAAAGATGTTAGAGTAGATTATGGAAATTTTGAAAATCAGAAAACTACTTTTCAACTTTTTTTGGAAAAATACTACCAATAATATTAAGGGGCTTTTTAAAACATTGAATAATGCAATACCCACCATCTCCAATAATATTAACAGTAATATTAAGGGGTATATACCAAATAGTATCTCGAATATTTTTTAATACACGTTTAGTCCAAGTCCTATAATTTTGTTCCAAAAAGTCTGTCACCATATAAAAACACTCAAAAAAAGGATCTCCGATGAGGATCGATGGAGCTCCGACAGTGTGGGGGTTGGGGGGGGGGGGGGGGGGAGGTGGGGAGGGAATGCCGCTAGTCTGGACCTTTAAAAATAAGATAATATTGGTTAAATGGGTCTTTGAGTGACTTTTTGAAACAAAATAGAATGGCTTGGATTAAATGTGTATTAAAAATGTTTGATGGACTTTTTGGTAATTGATCCTAATATTAATGGAGATGGTGGGGATTGCATTATTCAATCTAATTGGCTTACTGCTTCGTTCTTGCCTTTATTTTTTTCTAATGCAACGAATCAATATTCAAACTTATAAAATAGATCTTTAAATGACTATATATATATATATATATATATATATATATATATATATATATATATCACCCACATTACTGATTGAAACAAAATGTGTTGACTTGAATAAAAATATATGAATGTATGGCCTTAATATGAGTTGCCGAGTACACAACATTGCTTAGTGAAAAATGGTGTTTGGATCTTTTTATATATAACCACTATTCGTTTATTTCTAAATATCTCATGACTTTATTATTATTTGTTTATCATTGATATTTTTGAATGTTCTCTCAAGTTGTAGGGTTTTGAAATGGATAAGAGTTGGATGCATCATCCAAATAGAATAAGTATCGCATATCGAAATGGGATTAAAGAATTTCTTGATTTTGCATTTGCTAATGTTGAGCAAAATGGCAACATTAGGTAAGAAATGTAATAACTTCTATTGAAAAAATCGTCAAGATGTTCAAAGTCATTTTTTTATACATGGCATAGTGAAGAGTTATACTAGGTGGATATATCAGGGTGAACCATTGGAATAAGAGAACAATAATGCTAATGATTACATTGAGTGTGAGTTTGAAGTTGGATATGATAACATTATAGGGAAAGAAGAACACACTACAAAATAGTTTGAGCAAGATGACATGGAGGGAATGTTACGTGATATGTTTGTCGGACCTTACAACAATGATGTTTTAGTGGATAAATCTGATGGCTATGTTACTCATGTGCCCGAGGGTGAAGGAGAAAAATTTTCTAGATTAGCTAGGGATATGCAACAACAACTGTATTCGGGTTGTCAAAAGCTATCTAAATTATCTTTCATTGTTTAACCAATGCATCTAAAGTTAATGAACAACTGGAGTGAGAAATTTGTTGACTCCCTTCTTGAACTTTTTCAGAAAGCACTTCCCGATGATGCCCACATTCCAAAGTCATTTTACGAGGCGAAGAAAAAACTTTGTGACCTGAGGTTAGACTATGTGAAGATTAATGTTTGCATAAATGATTGTGTTCTCTTTTGGGGACCAAATGATTAAAAGACTAAATGTCCAACATGTGGAGAATCTAGATGGAAAATCGAAAAATCCAATGGGATAAAGATCCCTTATAAATTATTCCATTACATTCCACTTAAACCGAGGTTGCAACGTCTATTTATAAATAAGGATATAGCTTCATAGATGAGGTGGCATAAAGATAAGCGCATTGAAGAGGCCAATGTATCAAGACATCCAGCGGATGGGGAAGCATGGAAAAAATTTGATAACGTTCATGATTCATTTTCTCGAGATGCTCGCAATCGTAATACCCCGTATTTTTGGCGATATTTATTTTTGGGATTAATTAATCAAATGAGAATTAATTGGGAATTAATCCGGATAAAATACTAGCGAGATGTGAGTTGGTATTTGACTATATTGAGTATATATGATAATATATGAATGTTGAATTATGAAATTTGTCGTGAGATTGATATACGGCAATTTGGTCATTTTATTGGGACACGTGTGACAGTCGCGTCAGAATATAATTATTTTAATTATAAAAGTGAATTTAAATTCTATTAACCGTATGGTCGTTTTGAGTGCGCCAACGCGTCCGAAAGGTTCGAGATAGTCAGAAAACACTAGCCGGGGGTTTAATTTGGGTCCCGGGGTATTTTTAGGTCATACCGGCATCTTATAAGGGTAGTTTGGTAATATTGTATTTTGGGATTTAATAATGACGAAAATTAGGAGTCTTTATCTGATTGGGAATTGACCCACTAAACCCACTAACCAACCCTTAATGACCCAATAAGCTACGGGGGTTATCAGAATAGGTTTCCAAAACTTTCCCAAAGAAAACCCTAGCCACCCTAGCCACCTTTGGAGAAGAAGGCTTGTAGAGAGAGAGAGAGAGAGAGAGAGAGAAGGAATTCTGCAGAAAAGCTTCATCAAACCAACACCAAATTCAGAGACACTCGAGGCAAGTGATTTAATTCTATTTAATTCAGAGAATGTTTCTCCCATGTTAGATAAATTGAAAGATTTACATTGTTCTTGGAAGATAAATAAAAACCCATTTTAATTGGACTTAGAACTTGAATTTTGAGAAGAAATTGCATGTAGAATCGTATAGAGATGATTACCCTGATGTTAATATATGTTGGATGTAACAAAAATGGATCTAATTTGAGTAAATTGATGATTATAAATTCTAGGGTTTATGTTCTTGAATATTTGGGGAAAAGTGTAGAGATTTGATGGATTGATGATGATTAAGATGAATTGGTTCTTTAAAATACGTTAGTATATAACCTTGTTATGTTTAGGGATGATTAGAGACCATAACACACTGTTGGGACGAATTTTGGTTGAGATTTGAGGTGTAGAAATTGATGAAAAAATGAGATAGAATTTCTGGGCTTGAATCTGGTCACTCGTTAGAAGACCTACCCAGGTCGTTCGAACGAACTCGTTCGAACGAGCTTCTAACGAGTTGACAGTTTGGGGTTCTAACGAGAGGGATGTTCGTTCGATGATCTCGTTCGAACGAGATCTCGTTAGATAGCCCAGTTCATTCGAACGAACTCTCGTTCGAACAGCCTCATTCGAACGAGACTTCTAACGAGCTGGCAGTTTAGGCTTTTTGGCCTGTTTTGATTTTTGGAGTCCCGTAAACTTGTTCGAGGATAGAGATAACATCCCTTTGATGGTGTATTAGTATACTTGGGACATTTGGGATATAATGAGGAGTAAATTATATAAGTGTGAATCGAGTCAAATAGACATTATGAGCTGAGACGTGATTGCCTACTACGACGTGAGAATAAATTATGGCGCATATAAATATGGATCGGGATTATATAAGTTGTATATATATTAAGTTGGTACGAGAATGCGATAAGTACTACAATTAAACTACGGGGATTACTAAGATGCGTGTTTACTTAGTATTGGTATATGATTTGTGTGTATGACATACCTAACATACTTGCTATCACGGGAGGTTTGCGTTCGCTTAGGGCCCTTTAATCCTTGTGTTGCCCGGATTTAGACTGGTTACCTCGATGAACATAGGTCAGAGAAGGACTTATTGGGATGTTAATAAGTCTGCTGATCGTGGGAGCGCAGGTATGTGCGTGACCCATGTGATGTGACTGTGTTCGCCTCCACTGTTTGTGATTTGTGTTATCTGAACGATTCCTGAGAGATTTGAAATACGTGATTCCTTATGTACGTGATGTACCGGGATGGATAGAAGAGTATGTGTGCACCGCAGCTTAGTCTCGGGGTGCTTATATTGTATATTTATGTTGTGGAAAATATACACCTAATGAACTGAGAACTTTCATATGGTATTGTGTGTAACTATGGAATAAAATAAAAGGGATGATCTATAATGAGTTGTATTACTTTTATATGAGAACCTGAATTTACGTTAAGCCCCTATTTAATTGAGATCGTTATAATGTTAATGGGAACCAAGTAATAAGGGTAGAACCTATGACAGTCTAGCTAGATATGATGTCACTTAGCTAGTGGTTAGATGGGTACTTACGTTAGGAGTGCACAGTTAGACGAGAGGTGAGAATTTCATGTGAGTGCACGTCCTAACATGTACTTTGCATTTAATGTTTTAAATGTTTTTAAAGCACTTGCAGGTTTTTAAAATATCTCCACATTCGGGCTCTGATCCGTTTGCTTTCAAATCTATTTTTCTTGTAAAACCATTTTAGGTGCCCAGCCACAAGGACACCATGCATAGGATACTCATTCAGGTGACGAGCTGTAGTTGTTTATGGAAGCTACAGGGATTTGCTTTTAGACTCTTCTACCATTTGGATTCCTAATTCAGTATTTATCAGTTGTAGGGCATGTTGCCCATTTCTATTAGAGGCATCTTTCCATTTCTGTTTTTTCAGACTTTGTCATGTATTGATTCTGTATTCAGTTTAGTTATTTCAGTTTGTGGTATTGTAGTGAGGAGTTTTCCTCCAGACTTTATTTACATTATGTGATGGTTATTCTATTTACTTCGTTATGGTGAATGGTGTTATTATTCTTCATTACACTTGTTGCATGTTAATCAGACTTTAATTAAAATTTGGCAACTTACTTTTTAAATACTAGGTGGTTAGTAATCATTAAAATGTTTTCGACAGTGATGCTATTAACTGGACCAACTTGGCATTTTGAATTAATTTAATAAAGGAGTAGCTACCCGGTATTTAATTAGTCGGGGTGTCACAGCAATATGAGGCTTGGACTCTCTACTAATGGATTGAATCCATTTTCAAACATGAGTAGCAAGCACAACACATGGCCGGTTGTTCTTGTGATATATAATTCACCTCCATGGAAATGTATGAAGCAACCATTTTTCATCTTATCAATGCTTATACCAGGTCGTAGGGCTCCTAGAACTAACATAAATGTGTTTCTTCAACCATTGATAAAAGAGTTAAAAGATTTGTGGGATGTTGGGGTGCAAACATATGATGTCGTCACAGGGACTACCTTTATGTTACGTGTAGCAGTGATGTGGACTATTAATGATTTTCCATCTTATACTAACTTATCAGGTTGGAGAACAAAGGGGAAGTTGGCTTGCCTAGTATGCAATAAGGGGACACATTCCATGTATCTGAAGAATGGAGATAAGACATGCTACATGGGGCATCGTCATTTTTTACCGATGAATAATAAATGGTGAGAATATATGTTTTCATTTGATGGTAAAAAACAGCATCGAGAACGACTAAAAGAGCTTAGTAATGATGACATACTGGCTCAACTTGAGAGGGTTCGACCTCGAGTATTTGGGAAAGCATGCGGAATGAGGAGTCGCGTGGCGTATGAGTTGTAATGGGATAAAATAAGTATATTCTATGATTTGCCATACTGAAAAATATCTTAGATTGCATCATAATTTAGATTTCATGCATATTGAGAAACTGTATGTGAAAGCATTTTAGGAACATTGCTTAACATTGATGGGAAAATAAAAGACACCGTCAAGTCTTGGTTAGATTTAAAGGAAATGCTTATATTCAAAGATTTGCATCCATATAAGAAGGGAGACAAATGGGTTATTACTCCTGCTTGCTACAGTTTGTCAAAAGCAGAGAATGTGGTTTTATTTGAATTTTGTCAATCACTGAAGTTGCCCGATGGGCATGCGTTCAACATTCATCGATGTGTGAGTGCTACTAATGGCAAGATTTCAGGGATGAAAAGTCATGACTACCACATTTTTTTACAACATTTACTATCGCTTGCAATTCGTGGTCATCTTTCAAAGGAAGTGTATCAACCGCTAATTGAACTTAGGTTATTTTTAAAGGAGTTATGTTCAAAAACATTGAGATTGGATGTCTTGTATAGAATTGAGGAGTGACTTTCCATAGACATTTGTAAATTTGAAAGGATATTGCCACCGTCATTCTTCGATGTTATGGTTCACTTACCAATTCACCTTGCATGAAAAGCCATTCTCGGTGGACCAGTGCAGTATCGATGGATGTCTCCATTTGAAAGGTAAATGTAACAAGTAATATCTTATTTTAGTAATAATTTAAGGTTTTAGTTGCATTTTCCGACCATCTTACTTCTTGACAGATATATGCACACCTTAAAACTTACTGTGGGAAACAAAGCACATCCGGAGGTCTCAATAGCCAAGGCTTATGTTCTTAATGAATACCTAACATTTTTCTTGATGTATCTACGTGGTGTTGAGACAAAATTCAATCAACTTGAGCGAAATTATGATGGTGCTGATTTTCAAGAAGGTTTATCCGTTTTTCGATACAACAGTCGTTTGCTTGGAAAAGCTGATTACCAATACCTCACACAAAGTGAATGAGAAAATGCTCGTTTATATATGTTGGATAACTATGATGAGATACAAGAATTTATGAAGTATATTAAGCTATACTACTTCTTTTCCTTACACACACACACACACACACACACACACACACACACACATATATATATATATATACATTATTTTTTCTAATTAAATTCATTTATATGTGTTTAGTGAGCACAAGGATTTGTTAAATGCTAAAAGAAACATAAATATTGACCGAAGACATGCAGAGAGATTTCCTAAATGGTTTAAAGACCGCGAAAGTAGTTGAGTATAATATTTATTGGTGTAAATCGATTAGGCTTATTATTTCTTACTTAACATTTATATATAAATAATAAACAGGTTAGTATATTAGAAAGCGAGTTGCCCGACCGTTCTAGTAAGCAACTTTTCTCTTTATCTTAGGGTCCCAATCGAATATTGAAACACTATAAGGGTTGTTCAATCAACGGTTATAGGTTTCACACCCAAGATCATGACAAGTACAAAAAAACTCAAAACAGTGGAATTGTTGTAGTGGGCGAACATGAACAAATAGATATTGATTTTTATGGTGAGTTGGTTGATATTATTGAGTTGGAATACCCAGAAAATAGTCGTGTTGTTCTGTTCGAGTGTGACTGGTGTGACCTTGGGAAAAAAGGGGGTGGGTGGATTACGTAAAGATGAGTATGATTTCATTAGTTTGAATACCACTAATACAAGGTACAAACACCAAGCATTTGTGTTAGCTTATCAAGAAGAGCAAGTCTTCTATATGCCAGACACCAAGTTGGGAAATGATTGGAAAGTTGTAGTGAATAATACTCCACGAGTTTTGTATTATTTTCCTGAAACTATAGTAGAGGAGAAGGACGAGATGGGTGACGAGGAACCGTACTAACAACTTGAGACTAATATATTAGATGATGAAATTATGGAAGTAGACGATGGATGTGTTCCATTACGAAGGGATGATATCCCAGAAATAGAGGTTAGTGTGGCTAATATGGAAGGAGAAAACTGGATACATGATATAAATAATGAGATCTTATCGTCCGAGGATGACAACATTGATATTAATGAGTATAATGGCGATGAATATGATGAGGAATTTTAACGGTTTGTGTTAGTTATTTTTTCTTCTTAGTAAATGTTTTAATTTATTTTAATTATGACACTTTTATCTATAAGAATGTTTTAATAAATTACATTTGTGAAATGTTCTTACTTTACTAAATTGCATGTTTATGTATATCTTTAATAGGTATAACAATGACGATGGAAAACTATGAGAAACAAAGGATTAATAGGATTCAAGATAACAAAGCAACAATGAAGGCAATGGGGTTGCATAGAGGGTCTAAATTCCACATGGGTTCTTATAAGAGTAATAATAGTAAGAGTCAGACAAAGGGAAAAAGAAAAGAGTTTGACTAGGATGAAGAGTATATTCCGTTGGAAAGAGGGAGAGGTTAAGTTATTTGAGTGAAGGTGAAGATTATGACGATGACTATTTGTTAGGTTTATTAATTATCCTTATCACTTTTATAAACTACTTGGAATGATATGATGTTATTACTGTTGATGTTATCTAGGTTATTTGATATGATTTCATCCTTGATAATTTTCATTACTGGTGGGATTTTCCACTCCATGTTTTCATTTGAATTATGTTAAAATGTAAAAGTGCATTGATGTTTTACATAATAATTTATGCATGCATATCTCCTCAGCTAATGTTGTTGGTTTCTTGTTTAGTTATGCCTTGTTTTGGTCATGCTCGTGTCCCAAAATTATCTACACGTCAAAGATTCATGGGAGAATTTACACGTCCCCCTTCTTCTCAATCAAATGACCAAAATGTTGACTACCCCATCAACATCATTGTATCTGATGATAACAACAATGAGGGTAAGATCTTTGTATTCTAAATCAAATTACTTGACATTATAAAAAATTTAATTAAGTAGAAAACATACCAATGTATAATTAAATATAGTTACAATAGTATTCTGTTAATCCATTTCATACCTGTTATAGGTCATAAAGCAGCTCCCGTCCAATGGCCTCTGGTAGAGCCAAATCATCATGCTTCAGGACGTAGTCATCCAAATGTAGATGGATCTCCAGACATTATTTCATCGGGTTTTAACACCAATGAGGGTATGATTTATTCTACCTAGTTTTTAACCTCGCACATTTTTTAGATCTCTTATATATCACGTTGTATGATTTAATTTTTGTTTCAGTTTATATAGAGACGTATATATATATATATATATATATATATATATATGTATGTATAATTTGTAATAAATAAGAGATTAAGGATAATCTTGTCAATGTGTGCCATTATCTAAACATCAAATGCATAAATCTTACTATAAGCAAATTGAATTACTGATCATTCGTACTATTCTGATAAGATTTGAGTATATGATCACTTGACAGGGGAGAAAATGGCAGTTGTTAACCCTTCTCTCTATTTTCAATGCTATACTATTCCTAAAATCCTTTACTATTCCATTAACTATTTTCAACTATTCCATTAACTTTTTTTACCTAAATTGTTTAGCTTAGGTGTCTATGGGAAGATTTGACACTTTGTATAACGCTCCACAAAGGCATACTGCTTATGGAATAGTTTGAACATTCTTAGAATAGGTGTTTTTGAAATAAAAGTCCTAATGTCTGAAATTTGTCAATTAGGCAAGAGTTGGAGGTTCCTTTATAAATTTAGTGATTGCAATATTGTATTTATGTGATTTGTTGGTTCCAGCTCATGTGTTATATTTTCAAAAAATGAAGTATGACGTCATATTTGTGGAGGTATATACTAGATTCATATGGTTCGTTCCTTTAAAACTCAAGTCAAACTTGTTATCAACATATTTGAGAATTGAAAGCATGATTAAAATTCATTTTTCATTTAAAATTAAATTTTTTAATGTGATTGTGGGGGTGAATTTGAGAACACTAAATTTTTTTACTATTCCATTAACTGTTTTCACCTAAAATTCTTAGCTTAGATGTCTATGGGAACATTCGACACTTTGTATAATGATCCACAAAGGCATACAAAGTGTCGAATGTAACCTAGGGTAGAGAAAAAAGCATACTTTAGAGTAGAGAAAAAAGCATACTACATATCATTGCTAAGTAAGCACTGACCCCTTTCTTTGAGGGAGTTTGTCATCTCAATTTAGTCCATTAATATAGCACTATGGTCCATCACCCGTAGAGTCTATAATATACCTTAATGTGCTCTACAAGAATTCACATACACGTCACCAAAAAAATCACGTATTTCGTATCACATAGGGATAAAAGATGATGAGTGTTGTTGAACCTTGCTTTTAATCGTGCTCTAGACCTAAACCAAAAACAAAACAAAAAAAATTTAAGGAGTAGATCAAAATTATGCCCTTATTTTTTAACCTTCAATAATACTTTTTTGGGGGAAATAGTACTAAATAAATGAATTGCTTTCGTGACGTGTATGTGAATTTTTGTAGTGTACATTATATCATAGACTCTAAGGTGATGGACCATACTTCTATCAATAGTGATACTCAAATGTCTTATAATTGGTATTTTGTCTTATATCTTCAGATTGTTGGGCATCTATCCATAATTATGTATTGTGGGCCTAGATGAATATGTGAACTGATAAAGAGTCATGAATGACTTTACACTTCCATTTAAATACACAATATGTCATGTATGTTAAGAGACTATTTATGGTGCGAAGGTGACTCTTCCACCATCATGATTTCATAATTCTGCTGTTGTAATCTATTCCAACCTAGGATTTGCAGAATGATAAATGTTGTAATTTATTATCACATTAATATTGAAGTTTAATTATATACCCCCCAAAAACTAAAACAATTAAAATGGAACAATTCTTTTAGCAGTAGTCGGTTGGAAATAAGGATTTCAAACAATTGTCAGTTGTCGGTTGTAATTTATTATCACTATTTTTAAGTCTCTATCACTTAAAGATCAATTTCAAACTTAAAGATCAGATTCAAATTGTCTTCTAAATTCACATTATAAAAACAAATTCCATAGATGTTAAAAGAGCGAAAAACCAAATCTCTTAGCGATGTAATTGCAAGGTTTATAAAGCACATGTTAATGATAATTCAATATATCAGTGATCGTGTGATGCAAATCTACTTGCAATGTTGGTTCTAGAATTCGTGTGACTTAGATGTTTTCCTGGGTTTGTCAAGATTAAGAGAAATGTGTGACACCCCGACTAATTAAACACCGGGTAGCTACTCCTTTATAAAATTAATTCAAAATGCCAAGTTGGCTCAGTTAACAGCATCACTGTCGAAAACGTTTTATTATTACTAACCACCTAGTATTTAAAAAGTAAGTGCCAAATTTTAATTTAAAGTCTGATTAACATGCAAGTATGATGAAGAAATAATAACACCATTCACCATAATGAAGTAATAGAATAACCGTAACATGATATAAATAAAACTGGAGGAAAAACTCCTCATAATACAATCTCACAACTGAAGTAAGTAATGAAATACTGAATACTGAAATGAATACATGCCAACGTCTGAAAACTGAAATGGAAATGTATCTAATAGAACTTGGGCGACATGCCCTACAACTGAGGAATAATGAATAAGGAATCCAAATGATATAAGCGTCTAAAAGCAAATCCCTGTAACTTCCACAACCAGCTACAGCTCGTCATCAGAATGGAAATCCTATGCATGGTGACCTTGTGGCTGGGCACCTAAAATGGTTTTATAAAAAGATAGATTTGAAAGCAAACGGGTCAGAGCCCGAATGTGGAGATATTTTAAAAACCTGCAAGTGCTTTAAAAACATTTAAAATAGTATATGCAAAGTACATGTTAGGACGTGCTCTCACATGATATACTCACCTCTCGTCTAACTGTGCACTCCTAACGTTCCTGTACCCATTCGTGTGTTATCTTATAACTATCTAAAGAGTTTCTAACACTTCTACTCGGTTCTCGTTATAAGTTCCGTCATTAACAATTAAATAGAGAGTTCTACTTTAATTCCCAAGTTCCCAATTATTAACCAAACCATTTATTTGATAAAAGATCTCTTTTTATCCTTCAAAACATTACCATAATTATACTCACAATTTAGCATAGTAAATTCCTTCTCGATTAACCGTATATTTTTCACATCATACATATACAATACAAGCACCCAAAGGCTAAGCTGCGGTGCACACATACTCTGCTATCCATCCCGGTACATCACGTACATAAGGATTACAAATTCCGAATCTCTCAGGAATTGTTGGAATCAACACCACACACATAAATGGAGGCGAACATAATTCAATCATATCCATGGTCACGTACATACCTACGCTCCATAGTCAGCTGGCTTATTAACTCACAAATAAGTCATTCTCTTGAACTATGTCCTCTAGGCACCAATCTAAATCTGGGCAACACAAGGATAAGAAGGTCCTAAGCGAACGTAACCTCCGTGATAGCAAGTATGGTAGGTATGTCATACACATAAGATTATATACTAAGCATTCACACATCTTAGATCTTTCAATATTAATAAGGGTATTCTCTACATCATTATACCATTATTCCCAATTCATATATTTCAAGTATCCCGACAATATATAAATTAAATAGTCGACACGTCTCACGTCGTAATATCTTAAACTTAAAACCTGTCTCGAATAGACTATTAAGTTCCCATAATTCCCTCATATAACATCGCTTATACCTAAGGTCCTTACTTCTGCCCCAAACCTTATTTCATCAAATTATTCAAATTTGTACTATTAACCCAAATATTAATTCACATAACGAATTTCATTAATTTAGAATAATTCCTTAAATTAAATTCCAATTCATGTCCAATCTCAAAATCATGCCTACTGGTCTTCCTTAAAATTTAGGGTAACCACAGTGTCTCCAATAATATTATCCAAGGGTTATCCTCATTAAAATTCAATTAAGGAAAACTTTATTCATTCTGGGAAGGTCGATCGATCGACCTTGACCTTCGATCGATCGATTGTGGTCGATCGATCGACTGATGAATGTCGATCGATCGATTACACAGGTCTGTTACGGACTGCTTTGTTTTGCAGTTACAGTTTCGTCCCAAATCACCATTTTTAAGCATGAAACTTCAAGATAAGGTTACTATAACGTTATACTAACATCCTACATCAGTAATAACATTCTAAATTCCATAATTCATCATTTAAAGGCTTACTTTGGATTAAAACTACATCAAACTAATTCCCATATTTCTTCCATTCAAGAACATCATTAAGTTTCTTCTAATTCTACCTTTTGATCATCAAGGTTTTGTTTTCAACATATAATTTCGTCCAGAATATACTACATGCAATTCCTACATAAATCATGGCTTTTATCTTTCAATTCATGGGTCTAATTTAACTCCAAAAATCAATTTCGAAAATTCCTAAACATGGAAACATATCTTGAATTAAAAGGGTTTAAATCACTTGCCTTAATTATCTCAGAATTTGGTGTTGAATCTTGATAGCCAAGTTGTTCTCCCTCTCACTTTTCTGCAGAATTCTTTTCCTTCTCTCTCTCTCTCAAGCTTTTCCCAAGGTTGAAGATAATGGAATATGGAGGTGAGTAATGGTTTGTGGAAGTTGAATTGCTATATCAACTTCTCCCGTAGCCCATAATGACATATAGTGGGGTTAGTGGGTTAAGTGGGTTAAGGAAATAGTCAGCTTATTAATTCCATTTTCGTCACTTTTTAATTCCCCAAAAATGCAATTTACCAAAATGCCCTTTATGATGCCGGTATGGCCCACAAATACCCCGGGACCCAAACTAAACTTCCGGCTAGTGTTTTCTGACTATCTCGACCCTTCCGAACGCGTTGGCGCACTCAAAACGACCATACAGTTAATGGAACTAAAATTCACTTTTTAAATTAATAAGATACCATGATGTGGCGGTCACACGCGTCAAATAAAATTCCCAAATTTCCATATGTCAAACACTTGACAATTTCAATATTACCAAAGTTCATATAATGCCAAGTATGCACATTATAATAAAATACTAACTCACATCACGTTAATATTATTATCCGGATTAATTTCCAATTAATAAACATTTAATTCAATTAATCCCCAAAGTAAATAACGCAGAAAATACGGGGTATTACATACTTCCCCCCTAATAACTGAATTTCGTCCCGAAATTCGGAACTAGCAAGTACCTGGTAAGAATAACTCTGGATAATGTTCGCGCATCTCATCCTCGCGCTCCCATGTGGACTCCTCGACATTATGATGTCGCCACTGAACACGCACTAACGGAACTATCTTTGACCGCAGTTTCCGCTCACTTCGGTCCAAAATAGCTATCGGCCCCTCCTCGTAGGAGCTATCCGGCTGGAGATCAATGTCCTCTACAACAATGAGAGAATGTGCCAAATCATCTCTAAGGTATTTCCTAAGCGAGGAAATATGAAACACATCGTGAATCCGATGTAAATGTTCCGGTAACCCAAGTCTATACGCAACTGGTCCGATCCGCTCAATAATAGGAAATGGTCCCACATATCTCGGTGCCAACTTCCCTTTCTTCCCGAAACGCATAATCCCCTTCATAGGAGATACCCTGAGCAAAACCTGGTCCCCCACTTGGAACTCTCTGAAGAATCTCTTCGCATCAGCATAACTCTTCTGTCTGTCCTGAGCCACCCGAATGCGACTGCGAATCAATTCTATCCTTGCCGAAGTATCCTGAATCACTTCCGGCCCAAGTAGTTTGTTGTCCCCCACCTCCAACCAACATGCTGGGGAACGAAAAGGTCTATCGTACAATGCCTCAAATGGAGCCATGCCAATGGTGAACTGATAGGAGTTGTTGTAAGCAAACTCCACCAGTGGAAGATACTGCTCCCATCCACCCTCAAAGTCAATGGTGCACATACGTAGCATGTCCTCCAACATCTTATTTGTGCGTTCGGTCTGTCTGTCGGTCTGTGGGTGGTACGCCGTACTCAACCGCAACTCCGTGCCCATGGCCTGCTGAAAACTCTCCCAAAACCGTAAAACAAATACCTTGTCTCGGTCAGACACGATATTTAAGGGCACCCCGTAAAGTCTCACTATCTCTGAAATAAAGAGCTGGGCATACTATCCCGCAGTGTAATCTGTCCTGACGGGTAGAAAATGAGCGACCTTCGACAACCTGTCCACAATCACCCAAATGGAGTCGTGCCCTCTCTGCGACGTAGGCAACCCGGTGATAAAGTCCATAGAGATGCTCTCCCACATCCACATCGGGACCTCTAATGGTTGTAGCAGTCCTGCTGGTCTCTGATGATCCACTTTTACGAGCTGACAAGTGGCGCATTTTGAGACAAACTCGGCAATATCCCTCTTCATCCCGCTCCACCAATACTGACGTCTCATGTCTTGGTACATTTTGTCCCCTCCAGGATGTACCGCGAATCGTGAGCCGTGCGACTCTGCCATCACCTCATGCCGCAATTCCTCCCCTTCCGGAACCACCAATCTCCCATTGAAGCGTAATCCCCCGTCTGAGCTAACGGTATAGGATTCAGCTCCCTCTGCTAATAATCGAACTATCTGCTCCTGACAGAACGAGTCATCTGCCTGTGCCTTCACCACCTTCGTGATAATCTGCGGTGTAACAGTCATCACAGACATGAATGATCGGGCCACTGCATCCTGGTGTCCCAATTCTTTCCACTTGGCCTTCCACACATCTGCCACCTCATCTACCGGTCTACGACTCAACGCGTCTGCCACCACGTTAGCCTTCCCCGGGTGATACTGGATATCGAACTGATAATCCTTCATGAATTGAAGCCACCTCCGTTGCCGCATATTCAACTCCTTCTGCGTGAATAGGTACTGAAGGGACTTGTGGTCCGTGAACAATCGAAATTTCTCCCCCAACAGGTAATGTCTCCAAATACGAAGGGCAAATACCACTGCCGCTAACTCCAAGTCATGGGTAGGGTAATTCTTCTCGTGAGGCTTAAGCTTACGGGAAGCATAAGCTATGGCCTGACTCTCCTGCTGCAGTACACCTCCAAGTCCTTGTAAGGACGCATCGGTGTAAACAAGGT
Source organism: Sambucus nigra (assembly GCA_949130495.1). Classification (NCBI taxonomy): domain Eukaryota; kingdom Viridiplantae; phylum Streptophyta; class Magnoliopsida; order Dipsacales; family Adoxaceae; genus Sambucus; species Sambucus nigra. The sequence goes on along the minus strand of OX422221.1, from coordinate 329,160,582 downwards.
ACTCAACTCCCGATCTCGGTAATGCTAACACAGGTGCTGAGGTTAACTTGTCCTTCAGCTCATCAAATGCCAACTGACAGGCATCACTCCAAATGAATGGCACACCCTTACGGGTTAGGTGTGTCATGGGACCCGCTATCGTGGAGAAACCCCGAATAAACCTCCTGTAGTAACCTGCTAGGCCCAAGAAACTACGGATCTCTGTCGGTGTTGTGGGTTGTCCCCACTCCCTCACTGCGGATACCTTCCCCGGATCAACCGATATTCCCCGGTCGGAAATAATATGACCCAGAAACTGCACCTCCTTCAGCCAAAACCCGCACTTCTCATATTTTGCATACAACTCATTCTGGCGCAGTGTCTGCAAAACTAGTCTCAAGTGCTCGGCATGCTCCTCCTCTGTCTGGGAGTAAACCAAAATATCATCGATGAAGACAATGACAAACTGGTCTAGGTAATCCCTGAACACCCTATTCATCAAGTCCATAAATGCTGCTGGAGCATTGGTCAAACCAAATGGCATAACCCGAAACTCGTAGGAACCATATCTCGATAAGAACGCAGTCTTCGAGACGTCCTCCTCCCTGATACGCAACTGATGGTAACCAGATCGTAAATCAATCTTTGAGAAGTAAGAAGCTCTTCTCAACTGGTCAAATAGGTCATCGATTCGAGGCAACGGATACTTATTCCGTATCGTGACCTTATTTAACTCCCGGTAGTCCACACACAATCTCAGTGAACCATCTCTCTTCTTCACGAACAACACAGGGGCACCCCACGGTGAAGTACTCCTCCGAATAAACCCCTGACCTAACAACTGCTCAATCTGATCCCGTAACTCCCTCATCTCAGCTGGAGCCATACGGTACGGTGTACGTGCTATAGGTCTCGTATCTGGTAACAAGTCTATAACGAAATCTATCTCTCGACTGGGGGGTAGGCCTGGTATCTCCTGAAACACATCAGAATACTCCCTGACAACTGGGATCGAATCTAAAGGAATCACAACCTCCTTAGAGGTATCCTCCTCAATGTAATATAAATGCGCGGTCGAGCCTCCCTCTGGGCGAGGCATCGCCACAACAAACATCTCTTGCCCCGGAATGGCAAAAACAATGCTCCCACCAAAGCAATCAATCATGGCTCTATGATCAGCGAGCCAGTCCATACCGATAATAACATCGTGAACATGCATATCTAGTACCAACATGTCCGCAGGTAATACCAAACCACCAATCTCTACCCCCACTCCCCGACATATAAAGAATATAAGTGACCCATTCCCCAAAGGTGAGTCGACACACGTAACTGTGCTCTCCGCTGTGGCTAACAATCCTAACGCCTTTGCGAAGTGTGTAGCTATAAAACAATGTGTAGCTCCCGTATCAAATAATACCCGACCCATAGTGCCATGGATAGGAAACGTACCCTCAATCGCGGGCGGTGCCTGTGGAACTGCAGCCTGGTGGACGTTGTAGACACGTCCATACTGTAGCTGCCCCTGCTGCACAGGAACTGCTGGAATGATCTGAGCTGGAGCTGGGAGAGCTGGTGGAAAGAGTGGCCTCTGTGGCTCCTATCGAGCACCCTGCTGCTGCTGCTGTGGGGCCCGGCCCTTATCAGGACACTCCTGACGTTTGTGGCCAATCTTACCACAAATGAAACATTTCCCCGGGAAGTTCCCTCCCCTCTGCCCTTGCTGTCCCCGGCCCTGGTGGCCGTTACCATTCCTCCCTTGGCCCTGCTGGCCCTGCTGAAACTGCTGATGTTGGCCATTTTGACCCTGCTGGCCCTGATGACCGTTATGACCCTGCTGGCCATTTCGGAATCCTCCCTGACCGTTCCTGAAACCTCCTGAACGGAACCTCTTTTGATCCCCCTGTTGAGAACCCTGCTCTACCTGTCTCTGCCCCTGAAAAGATTGTGCCCCACCCGCACCATGTCCTCCAGTCCTGCCCTGATGGCTAGACTCTCCCGACCTCTTGCCCTCGGCCATGTGAAAACGGTGGTCCTGGCAATGTAACAATGCAGCGTTAACCACATCGGAATACGTGGCCAACGAAAGGTTCCCTAACAGATGCTGACGGATCCTCCATGTCAACCCGTCGGTAAATTTCTCAATCTTCTTCTTCTCTGACGGTATCTCATCAGGAACGATATTCAAAAGATTAGTGAACTCGGCCTCATACTCGGCCACTGTCTTGCCCTCCTGCTTCAAATTCATCAATCTCCTCCTCATTTCCGTGTGAACTGCTGACGGAAAGTACTTGCGGTCGAACCGCACCCAAAACTCATGAATAGTGAGAGTATCCCTCTCCTCTACGGTGGTAATAGACTCCCACCACTGCAATGCAGATCCAACTAGCTTAAAAGTAGCTAGCACCTGCTTCTGAACATCCGTGCACTCATACATCCTTAAGTGCCGCTGTATATCCTTCCTCCATTGGCTCGAGACTACTACATCTGAGCTGCCTGCAAACTCTGGCGGATGCGCTTTCTGAAAAGCGTCACGTACGCGCTCCCAAGTAGACGGGAATGAAATTGCCTGAACTGGCGCGGCAACCGGCGCCTGAGGCGGTGCCTGCTGAACAACGGCAATGGCGGCATTTACCGCTTGGGCTACAATAGCTGCAACCTCAGCGGCGTTCATCATGCCCTGAACCGGTGCGGGCTGTGGTTCTGGCGCCGCATTCCTGGGAACTCGTGGTGCACGTCGTGGAGGCATTCTGAAATAAGAATAAAGTCTATAAGTTCGCAGTTATAAACTTTAAAATAGCTGAAGAACATAGCATAAACAAAAGAATACAACAGTCCTAAAGTATAGGGCTCTATATCAAAGAAAGCTCAGCGGAAAACATAATAAGCCGTTCAGATCCTAAAGGACACTAGAACCTGGCTCTGATACCACCTGTGACACCCCGACTAATTAAACACCGGGTAGCTACTCCTTTATAAAATTAATTCAAAATGCCAAGTTGGCTCAGTTAACAGCATCACTGTCGAAAACGTTTTATTATTACTAACCACCTAGTATTTAAAAAGTAAGTGCCAAATTTTAATTTAAAGTCTGATTAACATGCAAGTATGATGAAGAAATAATAACACCATTCACCATAATGAAGTAATAGAATAACCGTAACATGATATAAATAAAACTGGAGGAAAAACTCCTCATAATATAATCTCACAACTGAAGTAAGTAATGAAATACTGAATACTGAAATGAATACATGCCAACGTCTGAAAACTGAAATGGAAATGTATCTAATAGAACTTGGGCGACATGCCCTACAACTGAGGAATAATGAATAAGGAATCCAAATGATATAAGCGTCTAAAAGAAAATCCCTGTAACTTCCACAACCAGCTACAGCTCGTCATCAGAATGGAAATCCTATGCATGGTGACCTTGTGGCTGGGCACCTAAAATGGTTTTACAAAAAGATAGATTTGAAAGCAAACGGGTCAGAGCCCGAATGTGGAGATATTTTAAAAACCTGCAAGTGCTTTAAAAACATTTAAAACAGTATATGCAAAGTACATGTTAGGACGTGCTCTCACATGATATACTCACCTCTCGTCTAACTGTGCACTCCTAACGTTCCTGTACCCATTCGTGTGTTATCTCATAACTATCTAAAGAGTTTCTAACACTTCTACTCGGTTCTCGTTATAAGTTCAGTCATTAACAATTAAATAGAGAGTTCTACTTTAATTCCCAAGTTCCCAATTATTAACCAAACCATTTATTTGATAAAAGATCTCTTTTTATCCTTCAAAACATTACCATAATTATACTCACAATTTAGCATAGTAAATTCCTTCTCGATTAACCGTATATTTTTCACATCATACATATACAATACAAGCACCCAAAGGCTAAGCTGCGGTGCACACATACTCTGGTATCCATCCCGGTACATCACGTACATAAGGATTACAAATTCCGAATCTCTCAGGAATTGTTGGAATCAACACCACACACATAAATGGAGGCGAACATAATTCAATCATATCCATGGTCACGTACATACCTACGCTCCATAGTCAGCTGGCTTATTAACTCACAAATAAGTCATTCTCTTGAACTATGTCCTCTAGGCACCAATCTAAATCCGGGCAACACAAGGATAAGAAGGTCCTAAGCGAACGTAACCTCCGTGATAGCAAGTATGGTAGGTATGTCATACACATAAGATTATATACTAAGCATTCATACATCTTAGATCTTTCAATATTAATAAGGGTATTCTCTACATCATTATACCATTATTCCCAATTCATATATTTCAAGTATCCCGACAATATATAAATTAAATAGTCGACACGTCTCACGTCGTAATATCTTAAACTTAAAACCTGTCTCGAATAGACTATTAAGTTCCCATAATTCCCTCATATAACATCGCTTATACCTAAGGTCCTTACTTCTGCCCCAAACCTTATTTCATCAAATTATTCAAATTTGTACTATTAACCCAAATATTAATTCACATAACGAATTTCATTAATTTAGAATAATTCCTCAAATTAAATTCCAATTCATGTCCAATCTCAAAATCATGCCTACTGGTCTTCCTTAAAATTTAGGGTAACCACAGTGTCTCCAATAATATTATCCAAGGGTTATCCTCATTAAAATTCAATTAAGGAAAACTTTATTCATTCTGGGAAGGTCGATCGATCGACCTTGACCTTCGATCGATCGATTGTGGTCGATCGATCGACTGATGAATGTCGATCGATCGATTACACAGGTCTGTTACGGACTGCTTTGTTTTGCAGTTACAGTTTCGTCCCAAATCACCATTTTTAAGCATGAAACTTCAAGATAAGGTTACTATAACGTTATACTAACATCCTACATCAGTAATAACATTCTAAATTCCATAATTCATCATTTAAAGGCTTACTTTGGATTAAAACTACATCAAACTAATTCCCATATTTCTTCCATTCAAGAACATCATTAAGTTTCTTCTAATTCTACCTTTTGATCATCAAGGTTTTGTTTTCAACATATAATTTCGTCCAGAATATACTACATGCAATTCCTACATAAATCATGGCTTTTATCTTTCAATTCATGGGTCTAATTTAACTCCAAAAATCAATTTCGAAAATTCCTAAACATGGAAACATATCTTGAATTAAAAGGGTTTAAATCACTTGCCTTAATTATCTCAGAATTTGGTGTTGAATCTTGATAGCCAAGTTGTTCTCCCTCTCACTTTTCTGCAGAATTCTTTTCCTTCTCTCTCTCTCTCAAGCTTTTCCCAAGGTTGAAGATAATGGAATATGGAGGTGAGTAATGGTTTGTGGAAGTTGAATTGCTATATCAACTTCTCCCGTAGCCCATAATGACATATAGTGGGGTTAGTGGGTTAAGTGGGTTAAGGAAATAGTCAGCTTATTAATTCCATTTTCGTCACTTTTTAATTCCCCAAAAATGCAATTTACCAAAATGCCCTTTATGATGCCGGTATGGCCCACAAATACCCCGGGACCCAAACTAAACTTCCGGCTAGTGTTTTCTGACTATCTCGACCCTTCCGAACGCGTTGGCGCACTCAAAACGACCATACGGTTAATGGAACTAAAATTCACTTTTTAAATTAATAAGATACCATGACGTGGCGGTCACACGCGTCAAATAAAATTCCCAAATTTCCATATGTCAAACACTTGACAATTTCAATATTACCAAAGTTCATATAATGCCAAGTATGCACATTATAATAAAATACTAACTCACATCACGTTAATATTATTATCCGGATTAATTTCCAATTAATAAACATTTAATTCAATTAATCCCCAAAGTAAATAACGCAGAAAATACGGGGTATTACAAAATGATATGAAATGCATATATTAACATTGTTTATAGAAATAATTTTAGTATTGCCGGTTGTCAATGAGCATTGATTAGAGTTGAATAAGTGATGTATTGACCAAGGCGTGGAATGTAATTCTATAGATACTTTTTTACAACAATTTTATATACACTTTTAAAAGTATAGTTCATGTCATGTGGGCTATTGGGTGTTCTTTTTGGCATTAGTTTGGAATTTCATTTTTCATGTTCATATATTATTCTTTGGGTATTCATTTTGGTTACTACGTAGATACTTTGTTGTGGTTATATTTTAAACTTATAAATGGTTGGCCGACTTCATCACTATTAACTCGTTTAACTTCTCCACATAAATGCATTTTAAGTCTAATTTTGTCCCATTGACGATCCTCAACCAAGGCAAACGCATTCGTAGTTAGGAGTTATTTACCACCATAAAACGTCTTTTTTGAAAGCAGTAACATATCATTTTAAGATATCAATTGACAACTTAACCATACACCACTGGTAAGTGAAATCCACGGGCCTCGTTGCATTATGTTCTTCCCATTAATGTATGTTATGAAATAGACTGCATTAGGTACTTTTTCTATTTGTTATGAAAGTTGTAAACCTGACTTTTTGTAAAACATGTTCACTTTTTGTTGTTGTACAATGACTCTTTCTAATAAATAAGGGCCTAGTTAAACTCTTGATTTTAATGAAAATTTATTTACAAACTTTACTCTTTGTAAAACATGTTCACTTCATTAGAATTTTGCTATAATTTTAAATGTATACACATATTTGACATAATTCCTGCATACATATCCCTAGCTAATGTTTTGGTTTCTGTTTTAGTTATGCTTGGTTTCGCGCGTGCACGTGTCCCATGATCTTCCTCGCATCAAGGATTCTAGGGAGAATCCACACATCCTCCTTCTCATTCAACTGACCCAAATATCGCCTTCTCTCTGAATATTATTAGATCCGTTGTTAACAATAATGAGGGTATGGTCTTTGTATTCCACGCCAAATTATTTGACATCTACATAATTAAGTAGGAAATATACCAACATAATAGTTTCACCATGTTTTCATTGGAATTATGAAAAAAATTTAAAAGTGTATTAATGTTTTATTTTACATAATAATTTCTGCATATATATCTCCTCAGCTAATGCTGTCGGTTACTTGTTTAGTTGTGGCAAGTTTCGGATGTGCACATGTCCCAAAATCATCTGCACATCAAAGATTCATGGGAGAATCCACACGCCCCCCTTCTTCTCAATCAAATTACCTAAATGTTGACTACTACACCAACACTATTGCATCTGATTATAATAACAATAAGGGTGTGATCTTTGGATTCTACATCAAATTAATTGACAATAAACAAATATTTAATTAAGTAGGAGATATACCTATGTATAGTTAAGTCTACTTACAGTAGTATTGTGTTAATTCATTTCACACCTATTATAGGTCATAGAAAAACTCCTGTTCAACGATTTGTGGTGGAGACGACTCATCACTCTTCAGGGCATAATCATCCAAATGTAGCTGAATCTCCGAACATTATTTCATCGAGTTTTGATACTAATGAGGGTATGATTTACTTCTAAATGTTTGTTAACCCCGGGAATTTTTTAGATCTTTTATATATCACGTTGTATGATTTTATTTTTGTCTCAGTTTATATAGTGGCAATGAGTTCCTTTTGTTATGAATATCGACGAATTCCTTCCTAACACCAAGAAAAAGACCATCAATACACAGTTATTCAAGACCATTTATAAATATATTTGCAAACAATGGGACAATTTTTAACCTGGACGGAATTTGAATGAATTATCTGAACATTGTCATAAAGATTTTCATAATCAAAGGCAGATGAAGATTTTATGAGTAAAATTGAAGCAGATCTTGAAGCTGAACTTGAGAGGCTGGAAGTAAACATGGATATACTTAAGTAAAATTTGAGACACAAGTCAGGGCCCTGCACCCCAGCTTCATGGAGAATCTCGGTGATGAGACGTGCATAAGGGAGGGAAAGCTTCCCGATCGCATCGTAAGCAATACGGATGATCTCGATGTAAAAGAGTTGGGCAATCTTGACGTCAGAGGCCTACTCAAGAAAATGATTAACGAAGTTACCATGACGGATGCGGACCACCGAGTCATTGGTGGGTTAGAGAATTGTGCCGCTGATGATGAGATGTGTGTATCGAACCATCTCCGTGATTTTCCTCATCGCGAAGGTGTCTTGAAGCCATTCTTTATTTGGGGCCATTCTAGATATGTAATTTGGCTTTAGTGTGTGGGGCCCCATTTCTCGAGTAAGCAAAGGCTTGGGGTGAATCACCCCTCTAACATGCATTGTGCATTAAATGATGGAAAGGGAGAAGGGGATCAGTGTGTTATCTACGAAGGCCTCATGGAGGGTGGGAGATCTTCGGGCTAAAGTCACAAAAAAAAATGCGCACCTCCTCGTTGTAAACCCTATCATTGGGAGGTTTGAAGAAATCGCACCACCCTCGTCGGTTAAAAAGGGCAGTGACCGGGGCGGGGAGTTCAATGGTCAGGACTTGACATACTTTCTTTTTGGAATAAAACAACATGATTTCCATTTGTAATAATTGAAGTAGTAAGAATTCAACATAGTCATTTCACAGCTGCCCGGACTTCATTACAGAGTTGTAATACATTTTGTAGACCCTAAACAAATTTTAGAGAATATAGAACCTCTAAAGGTACTATAAACGAATGAGTAAAAAATAGGAACAACGTTTAAAAAATAAGAATTCTCCTTCAGGCGTGGATATAAGATTCTGTCCTTTTTGTCTTTGAAATTAAGATTTTCCTAAGATGAAATTCAAGTCTCCATCTTCAATATCTTAAGCAAGAAGTCACTCCTGGTGTCAACAATGGTCCCATGCACCTGTGTCATATCCAATAATCTGTTAAGCAAAGACAGTGAAGCAAAGACACACATTATCCCCATTTGCAGTATATTAGTAATGAGATTTAGGTTCAAGTGCCCAACCCCTGCATAACAAAATACAAATTAAAGAACATTGTACAAAACACTTGCAAACAACATAAACACTAAGGCATGTAAGTACTATTGTGCATTGCAGGGTGAACTGAAGATAAAAGGAAGCAAAGAAAATGTTACGATTCTCCCAGTTCTCTTTCATTCACCTGGTCCACCTTAATTGTTATCAAATATGATTCTATTAATTATATGTACAACTTCTACTTTCTACTACTTTTTATTTTTTATTCTTGCAGTCAAGGAATTATGTTTTGTATTAAGTTGTTTATTCCTTCTATGAAGGAATTATGTTTTGTATCAAGTTGTATATATAGATAGTCAAATTAATAAAACTATATTACGTTCTCTCTCAACATTAAATCCCCAAATGTTTCATGGTATCAGAGAAGGTTGCTCTCATTAGTTTCCTTTAAAAACTATTGTATGTATTTCTGCAGATTAAACACTTATATACCCTTTTTCTGCTCGCCATAATCAAGGCAGAATCAACAAAAATGAAAGCCTCTAATGGAAACTCGATCCCAGATCAATCTTCACCTTATGGTCTTCATCATTATGACAATTTGGGGACGATCCTTATCTCGCAGTTACTGAACGGATTATCCAACTTGGAGTCGTGCGATGTGCACAGCACTGAGTGCCAAAAACAAAGTTAGTTTCATTGATGGAAGTCTATATATTCCAGAGTCTTCTTCTCCAAATTTTTTGCTATGGACACTGTAAAGTGCGAAGCCCCCAATTTTTAAATATTCTTATACTTTAAAAATATATTCCTTTTTTATGAAATAGATGCGAAAGCGTATGATGGTTCACAAAAACGAATTACCAAATTTTAATTTCTTCTTTCAAATTAAAATTAAACACAAGTGAAATAAGATGGAATTACACACACACACACACTATTGATTTCACTTAAACGCCATTAATTCAAGTCCTAGAATTTGCCTAAGTTATATGTATCATTATTTCCAAATTAGGCCAAATCAGTTTTAACAATAGACATGAATTAAATAAACTATTACCCAAACTTAATTATGCACCAAATTAAATTAAGTGTGATAATTAAAACCAATTTTATCTTGACTTATCCTAAGCATGCATTCTAAGTCATTATGCAAGATAAAATTAAATCAATCACACGACGCCGCGATGTACGAGGAAAAACTCACAACGGGAAACAACCTCGGACGACCCTAGCCTCAAATCCACTAAGTACGGAATTTACATTTACAAGACAGATGACTTACTTCCTCAACTCGAACCCTCCCAAGCCTTGACGCGTCTTCTTGTAACCACCTCTTCCTAGCGGATAACCACGGAGCTTCACCTCGATCTTGGACTCACCAATCGGATAATAGGTACACCGTCAACCACACGTGGTGTATTTTACCACATGAGAATGCCGCAGCAAAATGAACTCTTCTTCTTTAAGGGATGTAGAAGAAAACCCAAACAATCTCTACAATTCGGTGTAGAGATAACCCCGGTGCTAAACTCCAAGCAAGATGTATATATATATGAACTTGGATAAACAAAACAACGGGTGTAAAACTAAAGTGTATATTGATTTTTCCTTAAAAATTGACACTTTAAAACAATGAACTTTTCCCTAAAACAATTTTTCTCTCAAACACTCTTTAGAGGTTGGTAGGATATGAAACGTTAAGTTGGAAAAAGTTATTCCCGCACATTATAAGTTGTGAATAAGTTAGTGGAGAAACAAGTGGGAAACATGGGTAAAAACTGTCAAAAACTGCCAAAAATTGTTCCCGTCTGACGTCTCGTTCGAACGACATTTCGTTCGAACGACATCTCGTTCGAACGAGTCTTCTAACGAAGTTTCAGTATGAACTCGTTAGAAGCTCGTTAGAAATCTCGTTCGAACGACATTTTGAACGAAGTTCCAGTGTGCCATAATGGTGGGAAGTCATTGGCAATCTCGTTCGAACGACACTTCAAATGAACTCACAGAATGTTCAAAAAAAAATTTAAGCCCAGAAACTTTATATACTTTATATATATAAGTTTTAATAGAAAAACATCTGAAAACAAAACACAGATTTAAAAACCTAACACCCAAATAAAATTTGTTCCAAGGTCCTATATATATATATATATATATATATATATATATATATATATATGCATTCATACCTTGGGAGCATGGAACTACTCTTGATGACATAAAAACGAGGCACATAAACCATGATTTTTGATGAATATTTGTACTCTTTTCCGCTACGTCTTCAACTAAACACATCATAGTCTTGAGTAGGTACACTTGAACATTATCCTATGACATAAACATTTTTTTTCCAGAATGGAGCCAAAACTACAAAGGACTCAATTGGAAATTTGTGTCCTTACAGTCTCCCCGTTTGGCTATTCCGGGATAAAAACCAAAAAAAATCCTAAAGGGACGTCAATCTCTACTAAACTAATAAAAGTTACACCCAAAATAAAAATACAATGCTTGACTCAAACAACCCAAAGGATCACAATCTTTGCCGGTGAAAGTTGCCACTTATAATATGATTCCTGCACACTTAAGAAAAAACATTACATGCATAGGGAATATCAAAATATTTAATGCAAGTAAAGTAAGTTACTCCCCCTAAATTAATTCTCTCCCTTTATCCACAATGATCAACTTAGAAAGATGTCTCTCCCTAAGATAAATCTCCCCCAAACTAAGATACGATGATAATAGGTTGAGATACCATGATACGATGGCTAAAATGGAATTTTCTCCATTTCCAAAATTTCCTATTTTTGATGGTTCTAACTACACGTATTGAAAAGCACAAACGAAATCGGCACTTAAATCTATCGATGAGAGGGTTCGAGTTGAGAAAGTAAGTCATCTGTCTTGTAAATGTAAATTCCGTACTTAGTGGATTTGAAGCTAGGGCCGTCCGAGGTTGTTTCTCGTTGTGGGTTTTCCTCGTACATCGCGACGTAGTGTGATTGATTTATTTTTATCTTGCGTAATGATTTAGAACGCAAGCTTAGGATAAATAAAGGTAAAATTGGTTTGAATTATCACACTTAATTTAATTTGGTGCATAATTAAGTTTGGGTAATAGTTTATTTAATTCATGTCTATTGTTAAAACTGATTTGGCCTAATTTGTAAATAATGATAAATATAACTTAGGCAAATTCTAGGACTCGAATTAATGGTGTTTAAGTGAAATCAATAGTGTCTGTGTGTAATTCCATCTTATTTCACTTGTGTTTAATTTTAATTTGAAAGAAGAAATTAAAATTTGGTAATTCGTTTTTGTGAACCATCATACGATTCCGCATCTATTTCATAAAAGGGAAATATATTTTTAAAGTATAAGAATATTTAAAAATTGGGGGCTTCGCACTTTACAAATTGGTATCAGACCCAAAAACGATAATTTACTTCATTAAAGATCTTTTAACTATTTTTGGCTAAAATGGAATTTTCTCCATTTTCAAAATTTCCTATTTTCGATGGTTCTAATTACGCATATTGGAAAGCGCGAATGAAATTGGCACTTAAATCAATCGATGAGAGGGTTTGGATGTCTGTAGTTAACGGGTGGTCTCCACCAACTTATTTAGTAGAAAATGAGCGTGTACCCAAACAGGCCGATAGATGGAGTGAGGGTGAATTAAAACTTTTAAACTTTAATTCCCATGGTTTAAATGCCTTATTTAGCGCTGTCACACCAGATGAATTCCGACGCATTATGACATGTGAGACCGCTAAATAAGCTTGGGATATTTTACAACTCACTCATGAAGGTACAAGTGTCGTTAAAGCTTCGAAACTCCAAAACCTCACCACTCAATTCGAAACCATCAAAATGAACGATAATGAAACTTTTGATGAATTTTATGCTAGACTTTCCGATATTGTCAATTCATCATTTTATTTGGGAGAGAAAATACCCAACAGCCGAGTTGTAAAGAAAATTTTAAGGTCCCTACCCCATAGATTTATTCCAAAAGTGACCGTTTTAAATTCTTTACCAACTTTAGCCTCCACGAAATTAGAAGAGCTTGTTGGTGATTTACAAACCTATGAACTAGACATGTTTCCCCCTAAAACTAAAAAGAAAATAGAAAAGGGCGTTGCTTTAAAAGCCCAAAAAGAGGTCAAACAAGTAGTAGAGAGAGAGAGTGATAGTGACTCGAAAGACATGGCCTTGTTTGCTCGAAAATTTAGGAAATTTCTTAAATTTAACAAAGATAAATTTAAAAATGATTTTAAGATTTTTGAAACTTCTAAGCATGACAAAACCGAGAGGATACCTAAAACTATTAATGAAAATGTAAATAGGGACGAGTCAAATAGGTGTTTTGGTTGTGAGGGTTATGGCCATAGGGCTTCTGAGTGCCCCACTAAACTAAGGAGAGAGGGTAAGCGACCCATTTCATATAATGCGACCCTTAGTGATAGTGATAAGGAAGAGGGACCCAATTCCCCCACTAAACCCAACTTTATGGCTTTTATGGCTAGTCATGTGAGCACCGATAATGAATCTTTTCATGAAGATATTCAAACACATGACACTTCCTTGGCCAAAGTTTATGAATCCCCTATTTTTGATGGTAGTGAGAGTGAAGAAGAAAGAGAGAGTGAAAATGAAGAAGAGGTTAATGTGAGTGAACTTCAAAATTCTTTTCAAGAATTATATGAAGAATCTATTAAACTGAAAAGAGCTAATTTGAAGTTAGAAGCTAGTTTAAAAGAGCGTGTCAAGGTCATTGATGTAGTTTATTGGTAAAAGACCTTAGGACACGTGAGAGGACTCTTCGAGAGAAGCTTGAATATGTAAAAGGCGAGAGAGATAGCCTTAGGGGTTTAATGGAATCCTTGAAAAAGGAGCTTCTTGCTTTTGAAGAGTGAAATGTTTTAGAGTCTAACATTTTAGAATTGCAAAATAAATTAAAAGACTCTAGTAATGTCAAATTTGATTTGGAGTGTCGTTCCGAAAAATTAGATAAAATCTTAGGAACGGTCCAAATTAAAAATGACATGTGTGGTTTAGGCTTCAATTCTTGTAATGAATCTACTCATAAAGCTAAAACCAATGTTTTAGGAGAATCTACTAGGAAAGAATTTCGAGATCATTCCTTAGATACCAAATTTGGACGTAATTTTACTTGTACACATTGTGGTCGAAAAGGGCATCTTAGGAAATTTTATTTTGATCTTAAACGAATTCCTAGAAAATCCCAACATAAAGTAACCAAGGTAGTTAAAGTTTCTACACCCCAACATAGTCATTCTTCATTAATTTGGGTTAGAAAATCTGACTTGGTTGCCTTGCAAAATAGGACGTTTGATTCTAATTTACTTTCACATGCTTCCTCCCTTGCTAAATCTAAAGGTTGAATGTGTTAGTGTTTGCATACTTTAGCTTTTGTACTTCATGCTATATTCACATGCTAAATGTATGCTTGTTTAATCATTTTCTAGTCTATGCCCCATGCTTAATCACATGCTAGAATAATGATTTTGTTTATCTTTTGTATTTTATTTCTTCATTTTGTTTGCATTACATGAAAAATACAAAAAGATTTTTTTTTATCATTTGGGTTTTTATCTCTTGTTAATTTAATCTTAATGAAAAGTTTAAATGATTTTTGTTTGTCTTTTGAGTATATATTTTTATTTTTGGTTAAAAAATTTCAAAAACTCAAAAATATTTTATTTTTTGTATTTTAGTTTGACACACTTTATGTGGAATATACTTGTGTTTGAATCCATTCTCTAACGTTCCCATGTGGCTAGAATTTTTGGTTTAGATTGTCTATCCTTAAAATGTCCTTTACCATATTTTTAAATGGATTCTATTTCTATATGCCTCTATTCACACATGCACGAGCTCATTTGAAATTTTAATGTCACATGTTATATTTGAGCTTTGTGAGATGTTCTCCTATCAATCTAGTCATCTACATATTTAAGACCTAGGAGGACTAGTGCATGTCAAAATCCGTTGCACGTGAGATTTGTGAGAAATAAAAAAATGATATATAATTGTGCACGGGGAAGGTCTCCGAAAGGATTTCTTATCCTTTGCGATTGTAAGCCACCGTTTGAATGGACCTAAAAGAAATACGTGGTCCAAAGGCCTAAAAATAGAAAATATGTGGCATAAAAAGAAAAATCATTGCCAAGGCCTATGTTTGATTGATATGTTCATTCAAAATTAATATAAATTCTTATTGAGGGAGATTGGATGGTATATCAACGATTTTCACAATGTCCATTTATCCTAGTGGTCTTTATTGTCATGACTCTATTTGGTTTGTAGAATCATCAAAACTCTAGGCTTGTATGCATTGTGTATGTTTGTTCATTGAGTTCAATATTTATTGTAACATGAGGTTATATTCAAACGTGATGAAATTTTCAATCAAATGAGAACTCCGTGAACGTTATTTAAGTGTTTGGGTCTAAATTTAATTGTTGCTAGTTCACACCCCTACACTTCCGTTTCCATATGACACATTTTTGCCTTACGAGTGCGAAAGACTCCTATTATATTTTATGTGTGTCATTTGTGTGTATATATCTATATATGTGTACTTACGTCTATTAGTTATATCTTATGTATACATATATTTGATATTTTTGTTTAGTCTTTGCCTTCTCTTCTAGTCCATATATGCTCTAATTCATAATTGGTATCTATCTTGTTGCATTCTTTGTTGATATCACATGCTTAATTCTTTATGTATCTTATTGGTATCCTTTTCTTGCATCCTAATTGGTATCCATTATTATTTGTTGGATTAGTTGTGCTTTTGTTGCTCATATGCTTTATTGGTATCACTTTATGCTCAATTACACGTTTTATTCTTTAACCGTTGTCTATTCCGGAACTAAAAGGGGGAGAATGATGGGGGGAGAAATGGTATTATGGTATCTCAACCTATTAAACACATTGTAAGGACATGGTAAAGTTTTGGATTCTTAACTCCCTCTCCCGAGAAATTTCATATAGTGTTATCTATGCTAAAATGCCATTGAGATATGAATAGACCTCCATGAGCGATTTTCTTAAAGAAACTCTCCTCGACTTTTCGAATTATGCAAAGATATTGCTCTTTGTAGACAAGAATCCTGCGCAATTGCAGGATATTTCATTGGGATGGATTATAATCTCTTACGATCATTCCACATTGTTCTTGTGGAGCCTCAAAGGCTATACAAGCTTATCAACAACATGAATGCCTTATCCAATTTTTGATGAGGCTAAACGATTCCTACCTTGCTATTCATAGCCAAATACAACTAATGAAACCCCTCTCGACCGTGAATAAGGCTTATTCTCTCTTACTATAAGAAGAAAAACAACGCGAAGTGGCCTCACCGGCTAACTCCAACCTTGAAACGGTGGATTTTTCTGTCTATACAACTCCAAAAACCACATGAAACTTCAACTGTACTTATTTAATTATGGATAAATCTAGATCTGGAAAGAATCTTCGTTCGACTTTTTCATAATTGGTTGATTTATTCAGGAAGCCTTTGGGAAAAACATCTTTACGCTACGGTACGGGGAGAGGGTGGCCCTTCCAGCTCTGCTTTACCTTCGGTCTGTATGGAACCAAATAAAAACTTTTAAGTCCTCATTCGAAACCACACAGTTCGGACCGTATGGATCCAGTGTCACAGTCTAGGTATAACAGTACCCCTTATCAGCGGATACGAGCTACGGCTTCTAACCAGGCACTCATCTAGTATGCTTCTCAATCACAGCCTTCTCGTCTTCGACCAATAAATGGAACTCGATTTCACCTACTCCTATGGCGGTAGGACTCGTGGTTTTACACCCAGAGCCGAAGCATATCAGGCAAGCCTATTTTCCATGTCTTGTCGACTCCCAAAGTAACTTCCTTGTCAAGTTGGGAGTTCTTGATATTCACGCTCCAGCTTGAGGGGGAGTGTTACGGTTCTCTCTCATTCACCTATCCCACCTTACTTGTTGTCAAATATGATTCTATTATTGATATGTACAGCTGCTACTTTCTGCTACTTTTTATTTTTGTATTCCTGTAGTCAGAGAATTATGTTTTGTATCAAGTTGTTTATTCCTGCTATTAAGGAATTCTATTTTGTATCAAGTTGTATATATAGACAGACAAATTAATAAAACTATATTGTGTTATCTCTCAACATTGAATCCCCAAACTTTTCAGCAAATAAACTCTCAAAATTACTAAAATAAAAATAAAAAATCAAACCAATACACCAAGTTAAATAAATTTTTAAGTGCAACAGAACCATGTTTACAACCTTTCAATAAAACAACATACAATTTATGCACACAAAATAACATTGAAAGTGTTCTTTAGGTTAGAATCAAACATAGAATAACATGTGCTACCATACAGTGGATGCATACAGATAGATTTTTAGCAATACTGTGTTTTATTTTTTAAAATCTAAAAATTACGGAGCACATTTTCTGAATACGGTCTTAGTGAAATAGTGACAAAAACCCAAACCTTCGAAGTCTAAAAAATTGAGCAATGACCACTAACCGTTTAACCCCCACATCTTTAGTTATCACTCCCTTTTAAGATCCTCTCTATCACCTCAGTCCGAGTAACAATATAAGCATGTCCTCCCCAACCACTTAAACAGTCATGATCTATAGATGATAGCAGTGCTTGAGATATAGTCTCAAATAATTCTTCAGGTTCCATGTCAGCCTTGAACATCGACTCATAGGCACCATACAGAGACTTTGAGGAAGTACCTGTAACAACAAAATCTTTTGCAAGTTCCTTGGCTCCAACTAAATTATGCATATAGCCAATATGTCATATACAATGATAATGTAGTAATAGAGCTCATTACAAGGTGCAGATTAAGTGTTAGAATTCCCTCATATGCGTACACCTATTAAACTGTTGTACTTTATTCATTATTTTTGGATTGGAGGTTCTACATGTGCTCGAAAGTTAGTCGTGTCCTCTAAATATGGGAATCTGGAGTTTTTGAAAGATTTTCTACTACAACTTGTGCCTTCTGACTATTTTGGAATGCTTAATGGTTTGTGCCTTCATACCTCACATGTCTTGAATAACAAAATAAAAATTAATTAAAAGACCAAATACAGATACTAAAATGCTCAATAATGGTGTTATTGAGTATCAAAATGGTACCCCTACTGGTTAATATTAGACGGTTGTATCAATATTTTTATATATTGATTACGTGATTGTGATTGGCGATGAAATTGATGGGATTTCTTAATTAAAATTAATACAATGTGCTTAGTTTCAGATAAAAGACTTGTAGTTAGATAATTATCATGAGGCTTTCTTGGTATTGGCACAACTCAATAATCAGTTTCGTAACTTCCGCTCAAAAATTTATCCTGAACACTTTAAGCCACACGGCTCTTTGGAGCGGGCTCTTCAGCATAATCCTTAGGAGTTAAATGAGGCTAAATGGCTTGATCTTTGTTCAACACTTGCGGATCAAAAGTTTCAGGTTATATGCGACTTCTATTTTTTTTTTATTTAAGCGAAGTGTTGATTTGGCATTCTATTTTTTCTCTAGTAAACACTATGAAAATTAGATTATTGTAGTAAACATTATGCTGTTTTTACTTTGATATTGTTTTTCTCATACTTAATAAACCAAATGTTAGTGAGGAGAGTCCAGATAAGATACAATGCTCTTCTTAAGTTTTGATATATTAAGACCTTTAACTGGGGGGTTCATCTAGTTATGAATTTTTAAATTTATTTTGAACATGAATATCTGTAGAAAAGAAGTGTAATAAACTCGAATAATCGATCGAAGCAGGCGATTCTCCACTGCAGTGGAAGCAAAGGATTTCGTCAAGTGGAGTTTGAGATGGTAAATATATCTAAAAATCTTATGTCTAAATCAATCATATTAATATGTTTTAGAAATTTATTTTGTATCAAAATCTGTACAGTGTGATAAGGAGACTGGAACTCCCGCGTCCCAGAGTATGGTATGACATACGACTCATTGGAGCAAAAAAAAAGGGAAATTGGGTGACTAGAACTGTTGGAAATGTCTATGTAAGATGTGTTTCAATATTAGTTTGTTAATAACTTTCTTACCTATAACATATGATATAATTCTAAGATCTTCATTGTTATTAATAGGATGATGTGCAAGCAATACTCAAATCACAATCTGAACTTGAAGACGGTGTGGTGATGAATGATGATGATGCATTTAAAGAAATTCTAGGACATCGCTCGGGATATGTACATGGTCGTGGGGCTGGCCTTAAACCCACATCATCCGTAGTTGCTGTTATTTAAAAGGAGAAAGACATTGAGAGAGATAGATAAGTTGACTAGGTGAGGAAGGGCACTAACGAGGCAAGGAAGGAAGAAGATGAAGCAAGAAGGGATAACGCGACAATGAAAGGATGATGGATGAGCTTAATGAAAAACTTGAGGCATTAATTAACATCATAACAGGACAATATAAATCTTCGTTGTAAGCACATAACCCCAAACTTATTTTAAATTTTATATGTATGCTTTTTGCCTTCTCTTTTATATGTACGCTTTGTATACGAGACATAACCCATGAAATTGGCTTCAAATGATAGGGATATTCCGAGTTTACATGTTTTTATGGAAAATAGAAAGTTATGAAAATTCTGGGAATAAAGGGATTGAATCTAAACCAATTGATGATTTTTAGGTTGTTTGATTGTTAGTAGTTGATCATATACCTTGTTACATCATTCTAGATGTATTAAAGGAAGTTTGGGATTGATATAAATGAGTTTTGATGATTTTAAAGTATCAAATCCGTAGGAAAAAAATGCAAAATCTAGGTTGTGAACTGGTTGATCGATCAATCGATCTAAGAATGTCAATCGATCGACTGATCGATCGATCGACTACTACTGGAAACTTAAATATTTCTTTTTATTGTTTAATTAAATCCCATATTGTTAGAAATTGTTATTAATGATGATTTGATTATGATGGAACTTAGGAAATAACATTAGGTTATACTTGAGACTCGAGAAATGTATTTTTGAAAGGGATTTAATTGGGAAAAGATTTTGGGGGAAATTAATTATATAAAATTATGTTCGAAATAAGATTTTGATAAATTTTGGGAAAATAACCAAATTATAGAATACTTGGGTCAAGGCTGGAAAATTATAGATAATTGAAAATAAAATGAAATGTGAGAGATATCTTCATTATTAGGTTGGATAAATTCGGTTGGAATAGTTTTGAAAGAAAGACTTGGGTTAATGTGGGAAACATATATTTAAGTGAGATGTTTATTTTATGAGTGTCAACTACATAATATTTATATGAGGTTAAGTACGAGTGTATTGATAAATACAATGGGTACGTGGGGATAGGATACATTCCTAGTATTATATAAGTATATGTTAATGCCTATTTGTATGATTGATAATTTATGTGTATAATCATACCCGGGCTACTTGCTATCACGGAGGTTTTCGCTCCGGAACAGTCTTATCTCGATTGGACCTTTATGGGGGATATTGACTCGTACCCTAGAATGTAGGATTCCTTGGTACATGCTATCCGAATGATAGTCAGACGGTCCTAAGAGACGTGAGGGTATGTGCTGACCTCTTACTGACTTGGAACTATGCTTCGCCTCCATTTATATGTGTTTTGTATTAATACAGTTCGAGAGTGATTTCGAACTAGTATTTCCCTTAGTACGAGTAATACGGGGACATGATAGAAGAGTATGCCAGCACCATAGATTTTATGTGAGGTGCCGAGTAGTATATATATTGTATATGTGATTTATATATATACCTATATCTGGGATTCTTCTACTGTATGCGTGAGTAAATAAATATTTATTAATGGTTTCTAATCACAGTAAGTGCTTGGAATTTCATAGCATTATTAAGTTATGCATATTGAATTATATTATTAAGAAGATGTTATCTTAATTAAATAATAGACATACGGTCTCGCAAATCAGAATTGATGAGAGGAGAATTGGGTTAGAATTCATGAGCCATTTTAGAGGTACGTTAGGTGTGCACTATAGATGAGAGGTGAGAATCTCAAGAGAGAGTCCGATAATCTAACATGAATATTATAAGTGATAAATATTGCAATATTTCACTAGATGTTTTTAAAAATATTTTTACATCGGGCTCTGACCTGTTTCCTTGCATATTCTCTTTTCTATTGTACCTTCTATATCAGGTGTCCAGCAGTAGGGACGCCAACCTTTGAGGATTATGACAAGCTATGGAGCTATGGAGTATTGCTTAGACGCCTATCTTCATTTGATTAACATTATGTAGTGATCTTTTATGTAGGGCATGTCGCCCAGAAGAATATAATTATCTCCTTTATATCTAAGTCAAAATATTCTTGTATTCGTGTCATTTTAATACATTTATTATTGTTGGGTTTACTATATTGAGAAATTATTTGGGAATGTTTATTCCAATTGTATTTAAAATTCTTTAGAGTTATCTGTTCAGTTATCATTGTGGTAGAATAAAATGTGTAGTGTTATTCGTAAACAAAAAAATGAATTTTGTTGAATTAAAATTTGGAAAGTTTTTTTTAACAGCAGCTTAATTGGGTATTGGGTGATTTGTAAATGTTGTCGACAGTGATGCTAAGAATGAGCCAACTGTATATTCTATTTTAATTTGGTATGGAACTGGCCACCCGATATTTAATTAGGCGGGGTGTTACAGGTGGTATCAGAGCATCAGGTTCTAGTGTCCTATAGGGTATGCACGGCTTATTGTGTTTTCAGCTTAGCGTTTTTGATGTAGATCCCTATGAGTAGGATTATTGCTTTTCTAGTTACGCCTACAATCTTCAGCTATTCTGTTATACCAAATACTGATAGTATACTCTCGTTTCAGATGCCTCCTCGACGTGCACCTCAGCCCGCCTCAACTCAGGGTACAATGACTGTGGCCAAAGTTGCTGCAATTGTCGCTCAGGCAGTCAATGCAGCTCTAGCTGTCGTTCAGCAGGCTCCAACACAGGCACCAGTTGTGCCACTCGAGCAAGGGCAAGTGTTTCCTGCTGCATGGCAACGAGTGAGGGATGCCTTTTAGAAGGCACACCCACTTGAGTTTCAGGGAGGATCATATGTCATGACTGCTAGCCAATGGAAGAGAGATATCCAAAGGCACTTGAGAATGCTCGAATGTACTGAGGTTCAACGTCAAATACTAGCCACATTCAAGCTAGTAGGGGCAGCTTTGGAGTGGTGGGAGGCTACGACCACAATCGAGGAGAGAGACACAATGACTATCCAAGACTTTTGGATACGGTTTGATCGGAAGTACTTTCCTTCCGCCATCCAGATAGAGATGAGGCAGAAATTACTTGATTTGAAACAGGGAGAGAAAATAATGGCAGAATACGAGGAAGAATTTATGTGACTAACTAATTTGGTAACAGCAGAGGTACCAACTGAGGAGAGAAGAATTCAAATGTTCACTGATGGGTTGAACAATAAGATTCGCAAGCATTTACTGGGAAATCTTTCACTAAGAACTTATGCAGATGTTCAAAATGCTACAATGCTTCACTGCCAGGATAACCGCTTACATGCTCAGGGTGTCAAGCGGGGGTTTGGGTCAAGCCTGCAAGGCAAGACTAATGGTGTCAGTTCTAGTAACTCAGCCAGGACAGAGTCATTAGGGTCAGGGTGATCAGGGTTCCCAGACAGGGGATTATGCTAAGCTTTTACGATATGGAGATTCTCGATTTGAGTATAGAGGTAATGGTCAAGGACAACAGGGCCAAGGGAAAGGAGGTAATGGCCAGCAGGGTCGGGGTAAACAGGGAAAAAATGGTGGAAAGTTTGCTGGAAAATGTTTCGTGTGCGGCAAGTATGGCCACAAACAACAAGATTGTCCTGATAAAGATAAACTCCCTCAGCAACAAAATGCTCGACAGGAGCCATAGATACTAGTGTTTCCACCAGCTGCTCTTCCAGCTCCAGCTCAGGTGCTAGCATTACCTCCCATTTCAGCAGCTCCCGTGAAACAGGGTCAGTATGGGCGTGTATATAACGTCCATCAGGTAGCGATTCAACAACCACTACCTGCGAATGAGGGTATGTTTTCTATCTAAGGAGTTATGAGGCGCATACTGATTTTTTTGTAGCAATTAATATTGTATGGGTAAAAGGGTTACTAAACTTCGCCTATAACATTGTTATTTACGTAGACTCACCGAGGGGTTCTGGGACACCTATATTTTTACATGTCATCACGTGGGTTTGATTTTTATCACGAAATTACTTACTTTAGGCATGTCCAAACATGATGTGACTATCTGCGTGGATTGACTTGTGGTATATGAGAGCGTATGGACTACTATAGCCAGCGTCTTGTCTTTTAACAAGAGAGTAGATGATAGACTTTTATTTGAAATCGATAAAACCCGTAGAGAAGTTATATACTATTGACTAAGGACCTGAGGAGTTTCGATGACCGAATACACTAGGTATTAGTGTATCGGGGGGGGGGGGTCCTTATTTGGATTTCGCTTGCGAGACACCCCATGCATGAAACTAAAAAACGTTGGGAGTCGAAGTAAGTTAGGTCTTTAGGATATGAGTTTATAACCTTTATGATAAATCAGAGTATTATGCAGGTAACCATATCCATTTTATAATGGAAGTTACACAATAGGGTGTAAGGGCGGCCTGGATGGTTGGATTGTAGTATTTTTCATAATTGTGAAACAGTAAGTATTTTTTTTTAGGTTAAGGAATGTAGAGGTTGTGACTTCAGAATTTATTTACTTAATGATTAAGGATCACTTTTTCCCAAACTTTGTCACGAGGATGGTATAGGGAAGATTGGGTAAAGTTTAAATTCGATTCCGTTGAAACTATATGGTGAGGCTTGGCGTATAACATCAATAAGGATTTTCGATAATGTACAGTATGGGCGACACGACATAGATTACTTGCGATGTGAGATTTATACTCAGGGTTGACCTTACCAGTATCATTTATGTTTCCGAATTTCGGGACGAAATTCTATTATAAGGGGGGGAGTATGTAATACCCCGTAATTTTAATGACTTTTAATATGTGTTATATTTTAAATTAATGGATTAATTGGATTTTATTATAAATTAATTCATTAGGTTTAAATCCGAATTTTTGGATATTAAAATGAATGTGATGTTCTTGATATTGTTGTGAGTTATTAATTCAGTAATTTGAATTTTTAGTTGGGACGCGGTATGGGACGTGTCGGGACAAAATTATTAGATTAAATAGGAAACTTATTTTTACATCAACCTTATAGTCATTTCGAGTGCGTCGTTGAATCCGGAAGGGTAGGAATAGTCAGAAAAATTTATTTGGATGTTGGTTTTGGGTCTCGGGTCATTTGGAAATGAAAAGACACCCGAAAAGGCATTTTGGTCATTTTTACAGGGGGGATGAATAGTGATTTTGGATTTTTGTCTTATTATAAACATTTGGAGATTAGTTGTACGTAGGTTCATTTTCTCTTTTACACAAAACTGAGAGGTCATCTTTTGAGAGAGAGTGAAAGGGTGCTTGGGAGAAGAGAAGATTTATTGGAAAGAAGGAGAAACTCTTGGGCAAACCAAGGAGGACTAACCACCTTATACCACCAGCATCACCACCGAAAAGTCACCGGAAATAAGGAAGACAGTCCTACGAAATTGTCACCAAAGGTTCAGACCTTCATTTCCAAGGCAAGTGAATATGTTGTTCTATTTAGAGGTTTATAATATACATGCTAGATAGAGTTTTGATTGAGAATTTGAAATGAGGATTAATTGGAATAACATCCTTTTTGTATAAGAGACATAACCCACGAAATTGGCTTCAAATGATAGGGATATTCTAAGTTTACATGTTTTTATGGAAAATAGAAAGTTATGAAAATTCTGGGAATAAAGGGATTGAATCTAAACCAATTGATGATTTTTAGGTTGTTTGATTATTAGTAGTTGATCATATACCTTGTTATATCATTCTAGATGAATTAAAGGAAGTTTGGGATTGATATAAATGAGTTTTGATGATTTTAAAGTATCAAATCCGTATGAAAAAAATGCAGAATCTGGGCTGTGAACTGGTTGATCGATCAATCGATCGATCGACCAGAAACAGTCGATCGATCGACTACTACTGGAAACTGAAATATTTCTTTTTATTGTTTGATTAAATCCCATATTGTTAGAAATTGTTATTGATGATGATTTGATTATGATGGAACTTAGGAAATAACATTAGGTTATACTTGAGACTCGAGAAATATATTTTTGAATGGGATTAAATTGGGAAAAGATTTTGGGGGAAATTAATTATATAAAATTATGTTCGAAATAAGATTTTGATCATTTTTGGGAAAATAACCAAATTATAGAATACTTGGGTCAAGGTTGGAAAATTATAGATAATTGAAGATAAAATGAAATGTGAGAGATATCTTCATTATTAGGTTAGATAAATTCAGTTGGAATAGTTTTGAAAGAAAGGCTTGGGTTAATGTGGGAAACTTGTATTAAAGTGAGATGTTTATTTTATCAGTGTCAACTACATAATATTTATATGAGGTTAAGTACGAGTGTATTGATAAGTACAATAGGTACGTGGGGATAGGATACATTCCTAGTATTATATAAGTATATGTTAATGCCTATTTGTATGATTGATAATTTATGTGTATAATCATACCCGCGCTACTTGCTATCACCGAGGTTTCCGCTCCGGAACAGTCTTATCTCGATTGGACCTTTATGGGGGTATATTGACTCGTACCCTAGAATGTAGGATTCCTTGGTACAGGCTATCCGAATGATAGTCAGACGGTCCTAAGAGACGTGAGGGTATGTGCTGACCTCTTAGTGACTTGGAACTATGCTTCGCCTCCATTTGTGTGTGTTTTGTATTAATACAGTTCGAGAGTGATTTCGAACTAGTATTTCCCTTAGTAAGAGTAATTCGGGGACATGATAGCAGAGTATGCCAGCACCATAGATTTTATGTGAGGTGCCGAGTAGTATATATATTGTATGTTTGATTTATATATATACCAATATTTGGGATTCTTCTATTGTATGCGTAAGTAGATAAATACTGATTAATGGTTTCTAATCATAGTAAGTGCTTGGAATTTCATATCATTATTGAGTTATGCATATTGACTTATATTATTAAGAAGATGTTATCTTAATTAAATAATAGACATACGGTCTCGTGAATCAGAATTGATGAGAGGAGAATTGGGTTAGAATTCATGAGCCATTTTAGAGGTACGTTAGGTGTGCACTATAAATGAGAGGTGAAAATCTCAAGAGAGAGTCCGATGATCTAACATGAATATTATAAGTGATAAATATTGCAATATTTCACTTGTTGTTTTCAAAACTATTTTTACATCGGGCTCTAACTCGTTTCCTTGCATATTCTCTTTTCTATTATACCTTCTATATCAGGTGTCCAGAAGCAGGGACGCCAACCTTAGAGGATTATGAAAAGCTATGGAGCTATGGAGTATTTCTTAGACGCCTATCTTTATTTGATTCACATTATGTAGTGATCTTTTATGTAGGGCATGTCTCCTAGAGGAATTTAATTATCTCTTTTCTATCTAAGTCAAAATATTCTTGTATTCATGTCAATTTAATACATTTATTATTGCTGGGTTTACTATATTGAGAAATTATTTGGGAATGTTTATTCCAATTGCATTTAAAATTCTTTCGACTTATCTGTTCAGTTATCATTGTGGTAGAATAAATTGTGTAGTGTTATTCGTAAACAAAAAAATGAATTTTGTTGAATTAAAATTTGGAAAGTTTTTTTTAACATCGGCTTAATTGGGTATTGGGTGATTTGTAAATGTTTTCGACAGTGATGCTAAGAATGAGCCAACTGTATATTCTATTTTAATTTGGTATGGGACTGGTCACCCGGTATTTAATTAGGCGGGGTGTTACACAGCGAAGCCACAATCAGAAAAAATCCTTATAAAAACATCTTTAGATTTGTCGAATCGACCTCGACCCTTTGAATCGTTCATCTCAATTCTTAGGTCGACAGAATCAATCTCGACCTGCTATTTGGTAATATTAACTCCTTAGGTCTGCAGAATTGACCATGACCCTCTGAATCGGTCGCTTCATTACGACCTACTAAATTAGTCATCTTAATCCTTAGGTCCCCAGAATCGACCTTGACCCACTAAATTGCTCATTTAAACTCCTTAGAATCGACCTCGACCATCTAAATTGGTCGTTTCAATCCGACCCATCGATCATTTCAACTCCTTAGGTCCGTAGAATTGACCTCGACCTACTGAATAGATCATCTCAACTCTTTAAATTCGCAGAATCAACCTTGACTCGCTGAATTGGTCATCTCAATCCTTGAGTTTACAAAGTTGACCTCTACCTTTTGAATCAATCATTTTAATCTGACACACTAAATTGATCAGGTCAATCCTTAGATCTGTAGGATCGATCTCGACCCCTAAATTGGTTATACCCTCTAAATAGATCATTTTAATCAGACCCGCTGAATTGGTCATCTCAATATCTAGGTTCATGAATTCTACTTTGACTCGATGAATCGGTGAGCTCAATCCTTAGGTCCGCAGAATTGACCTCGACCCTCTGAATCAGTCACTTCAATCTGACCCGCTGAATCGATCATTTAACTCTTTAGGTCCGGAGAATCGACCTCGACCCAATAAATTAGTCTTCTCAATCCTTAGGTCTATAGAATTGACATAGACCCTATGAATTGGTCACTTCAATATTTAGGTTCTAAATTTGTCACCTCCATCCACTAGTCCCATAAAATTAACCTCAACCCTTTTTTCAAACATCAATGAGGTGTTTATATTCTTACAACCTTTTCTTGTTCCAATCCCACCCGTCGAGGGGCTCTCACTACACCAAAACTGGCGATTGGTCACTGCCAAAATCCCTGACCAAAGCTGTGGGTCGCGGACTTGGGCCGTGACCATTTCAGGCGTGACCATTTTTGTCAATTTTCGTGGGTCGCGACCCCAAGTCCATGACCAAAAAATGGTCACGGATGAGAGGGGTCACGACAGATGGTCGCGGACTTGGGCCGTGACCCATACCGTGACGGGTCGCAACCCTCATCCGTGACCCACAACCGTGACAAAATGGTTGCGGCCAAAGTCCGCGACCCACTTCCGTGACAAAAAAAATAAAAAAATTGGTCGCGGCCCTTATCCGTGACCCACAACCGTGACAAATTGGTCGCGGCCAAAGTTCGCGACCCACAACCGTGACAAAAAAAATAAAAATAAAATGGTCGCGGACTTTGGCCGCGACCATTTTTATGCGCGACGAAAAAAATAAAAATGGTAATGGACAAAGTCCATGACCATATTTAACTATAATTTAAATATATATATATATATATATATATATATATATATATATTTTTTGTCCAATCCTAAATTTAGGGGTCCTGTGAGTGCACCGTCGGTTGCTACGTGTAACGTTGGACGCGTACGAGGTGTTACAAATATTTATTATTGGCAAAACAATAAAAAAATCACATTGCGAATCGAGAACGTTGTTAATAAACAAATAAATATAGAAACTTTTAAATATTACATGTCTTCATAATTCACGGTCCAAAAAAAAATTGGGCAGAGTTTCCTCTATTTTCTTGACATTCCAAAACCTGTAAATGTAAAACCTGCTTATTATAAAGCCCGCGCGGCCATAAAATTCAACAATCAAATTATAAAAGCCCCCACGGCTGTAACATAAAAAACAAAATCCTGAATGTCTACAACATATAAACAATCTTCATGATGTAGACCATTGCATCCTTCGTTTGTTCCGTGTGCAAAAATCCTACAAAATAATAGGATACATAAAAAAAATACCAGTAACCAAGTAGGTTTACAAAAAAATTAATCAAGCTGGAAAATTGCATATATGAGTTAAAATTATCAGTAACCAAGTAGAAATATGCAAATTACTGTCGTATTCTAAAACCGGGAGTCCCGCGGGTACGGGGTCAGTTCCTATAAGTTACATTAGCCCCGTGGGAGGTATTGGTGCCACCCACGTTGCCGTTCGGAGACTGTTTCGAGTTTTCACCCTCTAACGCCATGTTTTTAAGCCTAAGTCTAGAAATATGCAAATTACCAACGTATTCTCAAATAGGGAGTCCCGCGGCTGCGGGGTCAGTTCCTACGAGTTACATTGGTCCCGTGGGAGGTGTTGGTGCCACCCACGGGGACATTCGGGGTCTGTTTGTAGATCTCACCCTCTAAGGCCATGTTTTTAAGCCTTAGTCTAGAAATATGCAAATTACCGTCGTATTCTCAAACCCGGAGTCTCGCGGCTACGGGGTCAGTTCCTACGAGTTACATTGGCCCCGTGGGAGGTGTTGGTGCCACCCACGTGGCCGTTCGGGGGCTGCTTCTAGTTTTCACCCTCTAACGCCAAGTTTTCAAGCCTAAGTCTAGAAATATGCAAATTACCATCGTATTCTCAAACCGGGAGTCCCGCGGCGGCGGGGTCAGTTCCTACGAGTTACATTGGTCCCGTGGGAGGTGTTGGTGCCACCCACGTGGCCATTCGGGGGCTGTTTCGCGTTCTCACCCTCTAACGCCATTTTTTAGTCCTAAGTCTGGAAATATGCAAATTACCGTCGTATTCTCAAACTGGGAGTCCCGCGGCTGCGGGGTCAGTTCCTACGAGTTACATTGGTCCCGTGGGAGGTGTTGGTGCCACCCACGGGGACGTTCGGGTTGCTGTTTCTAGTTCTAACCCTCTAACGCCATGTTTTTAAGCCTTAGTCTAGAAATATGTAAATTACCATCGTATTCTCAAACTGGGAGTCCCGCGGCTGCGGGGTCAGTTCCTACGAGTTACATTGGCCCTGCGGGAGGTGTTGGTGCCACCCACGGGGACGTTCTGGGGCTATTTCGAGTTCTCACCCTCTAACACCATGTTTTTAAGTCTAAGTATAGAAATATGCAAATTACCATCGTATTCTCAAACCGGGAGTCCCACGGTTGCGGGGTCAGTTCCTACGAGTTACATTGGTCCCGTAGGAGGTGTTGGTACCATCCACGGGGACGTTCGGGGGCTGTTTCGAGTTTTCACCCTCTAGCGCCATGTTTTTAAGCCTAAGTGTATAAAGATGCAAATTACCGTCGTATTCTCAAACCAGAAGTCCCGTGGTTGCGAGGTCAATTCCTACGAGTTACATTAGCCCCGTGGGAGGTGTTGGTGCCACCCACGAGGACGTTCGGGGGCTGTCTCTAGTTCTCACCCTCTAACGCCATGTTATTAAGCCTTAGTCTAGAAATATTAAAATTACCATCGTATTCTCAAATAGGGAGTCCCGCGGGTACGGGGTCAGTTCCTATGAGTTACATTAGCCCCGTGGGAGGTATTGGTGCCACCCACGTAGCCGTTCGGGGGCTGTTACGAGTTTTCACCCACTAACGGCATGTTTTTAAGCCTAAGTCTAGAAATATGCAAATTACCATCGTATTCTCAAATCGGGAGTCCCGCGGTTGCGGAGTCAGTTCTTACGAGTTACATTGGTCCCGTGGGAGGTGTTGGTGCCACCCACGGGGACATTCGGGGGCTGTTTCTAGTTCTCACCCTCTAACGCCATGTTTTTAAGCTTTAGTCTAGAAATATGCAAATTACCATCGTATTCTCAAACCGGGAGTCCCGCGGCTGCGGGGTCAATTCCTACGAGTTACATTGGCCCCGTGGGAGGTGTTGGTGCCACCCACGTGGCCGTTCGGGGGCTGTTCCGAGTTCTCACCCTCTAACTCCATGTTTTTAAGCCTAAGTCTAGAAATATGCAAATTACCGTCGTATTCTCAAACCGGGAGTCCCGCGGCTGTAGGGTCAGTTCCTACGAGTTACATTGGTCCCGTGGAAGGTGTTAGTGCCACCCACGGGGACGTTCGAGTTCTCACCCTCTAACGTCATGTTTTTAAGCCTAAGTCTAGAAATATGCAAATTATCGTCGTATTCTCAAACCGAGAGTCCCGCGGCCGCGGGGTTAGTTCCTACTAGTTACATTGGCCCCGTGGGAGGTGTTGGTGCCACCCACGTAGCCGTTCGAGGGCTGTATCATGTTCTCACCCTCTGACGCCATGTTTTTAAGCCTAAGTCTAGAAATATACAAATTACCGTCGTATTCTCAAATCGGGAGTCCCGCGGCTGCGGGGTTAGTTCCAACGAGTTACATTGGCCCCGTGGGAGGTGTTGGTGCCACCCACGTGGCCTCTCGGGGGTTGTTTCGAGTTCTCACCCTCTAACGCCATCTTTTAAAGCCTAAGTATAGAAATATGCAAATTACCGTCGTATTCTCAAATCGGGAGTCCCGCGGCTGCAGGGTCAATTCCTACGAGTTACATTGGCCCCGTGGGAGGTGTTGGTGCCACCCACGTGGCCATTCGGGGGTTCTTTCGAGTTCTCACCCTCTAACGCCATTTTTTAGTCCTAAGTCTGGAAATATGCAAATTACCGTCGTATTCTCAAACCGGGAGTCCCGCGGTTGCGGGGTCAGTTCCTACGAGTTACATTGGTCCCGTGGGAGGTGATGGTGCCACCCATGGGGACGTTCGGGGGCTGTTTCTAGTTCTAACCCTCTAACGTCATGTTTTTAAGCCTTAGTATAGAAATATGCAAATTACCGTCGTATTCTCAAATCGGGAGTCCCGCGGCTGCGGGGTCAGTTCCTACGAGTTACATTGGCCCCGCGGGAGGTGTTGGTGCCACCCACGGGGACGTTCGGGGGCTATTTCGAGTTCTCACCCTCTAACGCCATGTTTTTAAGCCTAAGTCTAGAAATATGCAAATTACCATCGTATTCTCAAACCGGGAGTCCCACGGCTGCGGGGTCAGTTCCTACGAGTTACATTGGTCCCGTAGGAGGTGTTGGTACCACCCACGGGGACGCTCGGGGGATGTTTCGAGTTTTCACCCTCTAATGCCATGTTTTTAAGCCTAAGTCTAGAAAGATGCAAATTACCGTCGTATTCTCAAACCGGGAGTCCCGTGGTTGCGAGATCAATTCCTAAGAGTTACATTAGCCCCGTGGGAGGTGTTGGTGCCACCCACGGGGACGTTCGGGGGTTGTTTCTAGTTCTCACCCTCTAACTCCACGTTCTTAAGCCTTAGTCTAGAAAAATGAAAATTACCATCGTATTCTCAAACCGGGACTTCCGCGGCTGCGGAGTCAGTTCCTACGAGTTACATTGGCCCCGTGGGAGGTGTTGGTGCCACCCACGGGGACGTTCGGGGACTGTTTCGAGTTCTCGCCCTCTAACGCCATATTTTTAAGACTTAGTCTAGAAATATGCAAATTACCGTCGTATTCTCAAATCGGGAGTCCCGCGACTGCGGGGTCAGTTCCTACGAGTTACATTGGTCCCGTAGGAGGTGTTGGTGCCATCCACGTGGCCGTTCGGGGGCTGTTTCTAGTTTTCACCCTCTAACGCCATGTTTTTAAACCTAAGTCTATAAATATGTAAATTACCGTCGTATTCTCAAATCGGGAGTCCCGCGGCTGCGGGGTCAGATCCTACGAGTTATATTGGTCCCGTGGGAGGTGTTGGTACCACCCACGGGGACGCTCGGGGGCTGTTTCGAGTTTTCACCCTCTAATGCCATGTTTTTAAGCCTAAGTCTAGAAAGATGCAAATTACCGTCGTATTCTCAAACCGGGAGTCCCGTGGTTGCGAGATCAATTCCTACGAGTTACATTTGCCCCGTGGGAGGTGTTGGTGCCACCCAAGGGGACGTTCGGGGGCTGTTTCTAGTTCTCACCCTCTAACGCCACGTTCTTAAGCCTTAGTATAGAAAAAAGAAAATTACCTTCGTATTCTCAAGCCGGGAGTCCCGCGGTTGCGGGGTCAGTTCCTACGACTTACATTGGCCCCGTGGGAGGTGTTGGTGCCACCCACGGGGACGTTCGGGGACTGTTTCGAGTTCTCGTCCTCCAACGCCATGTTTTTAAGACTTAGTCATGAAATATGCAAATTACCGTCATATTCTCAAACCGGGAGTCCCGTGACTGCGGGGTCAGTTCCTACGAGTTACATTGGTCTCGTAGAAGGTGTTGGTACCACCCACGGGGACGTTCGGGGGTTGTTTCTAGTTCTCACCCTCTAATGCCATGTTTTTAAGCCTTAATCTAGAAATATACAAATTACCGTCGTATTCTCAAACCGGGAGTCTCGCGGCTATGGGATCAGTTCCTACGAGTTACATTGGCCCCGTGGGAGGTGTTGGTGCCACCCACGTGGCCGTTCGGGGGCTGTTTCAAGTTCTCACCCTCTAACGCCATGTTTTTAAGCCTAAGTCTAGAAATATGTAAATTACCATCGTATTCTCAAATCGGGAGTCCCGCGACTGCGGGGTCAGTTCCTACGAGTTACATTGCTCCCGTGGGAGGTGTTGGTGCCACCCACGGGGACATTCGGGGGCTGTTTCTAGTTCTCACCCTCTAACGCCATGTTTTTAAGCTTTAGTCTAGAAACATGCAAATTACCATCGTATTCTCAAACCGGGAGTCCCGCGACTGCGGGGTCAGTTTCTACGAGTTACATTGGCCCCGTGGGAGGTGTTGGTGCCACCCACGTGGCCATTCGGGGGCTGTTCCGAGTTCTCACCCTCTAACTCCATGTTTTTAAGCCTAAGTCTAGAAATATACAAATTACCGTCGTATTCTCAAACCGGGAGTCCCGCGGCTGCAAGGTCAGTTCCTACGAGTTACATTGGTCCCGTGGAAGGTGTTGGTGCCAGCCACGGGGACGTTCCAGTTCTCACCCTCTAACGTCATGTTTTTAAGCCTAAGTCTAGAAATATGCAAATTATCGTCGTATTCTCAAACCGGGAGTCCCGCGGTCGCGGGGTTACTTCCTACGAGTTACATGGGCCCCGTGGGAGGTGTTGGTGCCACCCACATAGCCGTTCGGGGGCTATTTCAAGTTCTCACTCTCTGACGCCATGTTTTTAAGCCTAATTCTAGAAATATACAAATTACCATCGTATTCTCAAATCGGGAGTCCCGCGACTGCGGGGTCAGTTCCAACGATTTACATTGGCCCCGTGGGAGGTGTTGGTGCCACCCACGTGGCCGCTCGGGGGCTGTTTCGAGTTCTCACCCTCTAACGCCATGTTTTTAAGCCTAAGTCTAGAAATATGTAAATTACCATCGTATTCTCAAATCGGGAGTCCCGCGACTGCGGGGTCAGTTCCGACGAGTTACATTGCTCCCGTGGGAGGTGTTGGTGCCACCCACGGGGACATTCGGGGGCTGTTTCTAGTTCTCACCCTCTAACGCCATGTTTTTAAGCTTTAGTCTAGAAACATGCAAATTACCATCGTATTCTCAAACCGGGAGTCCCGCGACTGCGGGGTCAGTTTCTACGAGTTACATTGGCCCCGTGGGAGGTGTTGGTGCCACCCACGTGGCCATTCAGGGGCTGTTCCGAGTTCTCACCCTCTAACTCCATGTTTTTAAGCCTAAGTCTAGAAATATACAAATTACCGTCGTATTCTCAAACCGGGAGTCCCGCGGCTGCAAGGTCAGTTCCTACGAGTTACATTGGTCCCGTGGAAGGTGTTGGTGCCAGCCACGGGGACGTTCCAGTTCTCACCCTCTAACGTCATGTTTTTAAGCCTAAGTCTAGAAATATGCAAATTATCGTCGTATTCTCAAACCGGGAGTCCCGCGGTCGCGGGGTTACTTCCTACGAGTTACATGGGCCCCGTGGGAGGTGTTGGTGCCACCCACATAGCCGTTCGGGGGCTATTTCAAGTTCTCACTCTCTGACGCCATGTTTTTAAGCCTAATTCTAGAAATATACAAATTACCATCGTATTCTCAAATCGGGAGTCCCGCGACTGCGGGGTCAGTTCCAACGATTTACATTGGCCCCGTGGGAGGTGTTGGTGCCACCCACGTGGCCGCTCGGGGGCTGTTTCGAGTTCTCACCCTCTAACGCCATGTTTTTAAGCCTAAGTCTAGAAATATGTAAATTACCATCGTATTCTCAAATCGGGAGTCCCGCGACTGCGGGGTCAGTTCCGACGAGTTACATTGCTCCCGTGGGAGGTGTTGGTGCCACCCACGGGGACATTCGGGGGCTGTTTCTAGTTCTCACCCTCTAACGCCATGTTTTTAAGCTTTAGTCTAGAAACATGCAAATTACCATCGTATTCTCAAACCGGGAGTCCCGCGGCTGCGGGGTCTGTTCCTACGAGTTACATTGGTCCGTGAGAGGTGATGGTGCCACCCACGGGGACGTTCGGGGGCTGTTTCTAGTTCTAACCCTCTAACGCCATGTTTTTAAGCCTTAGTCTAGAAATATGTAAATTACCATCGTATTCTCAAATCGGGAGTCCCTCGGATGCGGGGTCAGTTCCTACGAGTTACATTGGCCCCGTGGGAGGTGTTGGTGCCACCCACGTGGCTGTTCGGGGGCTGTTTTGAGTTCTCACCCTCTAACGCCATTTTCTTAGTCCTAAGACTGGAAATATGCAAATTACCGTCGTATTCTCAAACCGGGAGTCCCGCGGCTGCGGGGTCAGTTCCTGCGAGTTACATTGGTCCCGTAGGAGGTGTTGGTACCACCCACGGGGACGCTCGGGGGCTGTTTCGAGTTTTCACCCTCTAATGCCATGTTTTTAAGCCTAAGTCTAAAAAGATGCAAATTACCGTCGTATTCTCAAACCGGGAGTCCCGTGGTTGCGAGATCAATTCCTACGAGTTACATTAGCCCCATGGGAGGTGTTGGTGCCACCCACGGGGACGTTCGGGGGCTGTTTTGAGTTCTCACCCTCTAACGCCATTTTCTTAGTCCTAAGAGTGGAAATATGCAAATTACCGTCGTATTCTAAAACCGGGAGTCCCGCGGCTGCGGGGTCAGTTCCTACGAGTTACATTGGTCCCGTAGGAGGTGTTGGTACCACCCACGGGGGCGCTCGGGGGCTGTTTCGAGTTTTCACCCTCTAATGCCATGTTTTTAAGCCTAAGTCTAAAAAGATGCAAATTACCGTCGTATTCTCAAACCGGGAGTCCCGTGGTTGCGAGATCAATTCCTACGAGTTACATTAGCCCCATGGGAGGTGTTGGTGCCACCCACGGGGACGTTCGGGGGCTGTTTCTAGTTCTCACCCTCTAACACCATGTTCTTAAGCCTTAGTCTAGAAAAATGAAAATTACCATCGTATTCTCAAACCGGGAGTCTCGCGACTGCGGGGTCAGTTCGTACGTGTTACATTGGCCCCGTGGGAGGTGTTGGTGCCACCCACGGGGACGTTCGGGGACTGTTTCGAGTTCTCGCCCTCTAACGCCATGTTTTTAAGACTTAGTCTAGAAATATGCAAATTACCGTCGTATTCTCAAACCGGGAGTCCCGCGACTGCGGGGTTAGTTCCTACGAGTTACATTGGTCCCGTAGGAGGTGTTGGTGCCATCCACGTGGCCGTTCGGGGGCTGTTTCTAGTTTTCACCCTCTAACGCCATGTTTTTAAGCCTAAGTCTAGAAATATGTAAATTACCGTCGTATTCTCAAACCGGGAGTCCCGCGGCTGCGAGGTCAGATCCTATGAGTTATATTGGTCCCGTGGGAGGTTTTCGTGCCACCCACGTGGCCGTTTGGGGCCTGTTTCTAGTATTCACCCTCTAACGCCATGTTTTTAAGCCTAAGTCTAGAAATATGCAAATTACCATCGTATTCTCAAATCGGGCGTCCCGCGGCTGCGGGGTCAGTTCCTACGAGTTACATTGGTCTCGTGGGAGGTGTTGGTGCCACCCACGGGGACATTCGGGGGTTGTTTCTAGTTCTCACCCTCTAACGCCATGTTTTTAAACTTTAGTCAAGAAACATAAAATTACCATCGTATTCTCAAACCGGGAGTCCCGCGACTGCGTGGTCAGTTTTTACGAGTTACATTGGCCCCGTGGGAGGTGCTGGTGCCACCCACGTGGCCGTTTGGGGCTGTTCCGAGTTCTCACCCTCTAACTCCATGTTTTTAAGCCTATGTTTAGAAATATACAAATTATCGTCGTATTCTCAAACCGGGAGTCCCGCGGCTGCAGGGTCAGTTCCTACGAGTTACATTGGTCCCGTGGAAGGTGTTGGTGCCACCCTCGGGGACGTTCGAGTTCTCACCCTCTAACGTCATGTTTTTAAGCCTAAGTCTAGAAATATGCAAATTATCGTCGTATTCTCAAACCGGGAGTCCCGCGGTCGCGGGGTTAGTTCCTACGAGTTACATTGGCCCCGTGGGAGGTGTTGGTGCCACCCACGTAGCCGTTCGGGGGCTATTTCAAGTTCTCACCCTCTGACGCCATATTTTTAAGCCTAAGTCTAGAAATATACAAATTACCGTCGTATTCTCAAATCGGGAGTCCCGCGGCTGCGGGGTCAGTTCCAACGATTTACATTGGCCCCGTGGGAGGTGTTGGTGCCACCCACGTGGCCGCTCGGGGGCTGTTTCGAGTTCTCACCCTCTAACGTCATGTTTTTAAGCCTAAGTATAGAAATATGCAAATTACCATCGTATTCTCAAAACGGGAGTCCCGCGGCTGCAGGGTCAATTCCTACAAGTTACATTGGCCCCGTGGGACGTGTTGGTGCCACCCACGTGGCTATTCGGGGGCTGTTTCGAGTTCTCACCCTCTAACGCAATTTTTTTAGTCCTAAGTATGGAAATATGCAAATTACCATCGTATTCTCAAACCGGGAGTCCCGCGGCTGCGGGGTCAGTTCCTACGAGTTACATTGGTCCCGTGGGAGGTGATGGTGCCACCCACGGGGACGTTCGGGGGCTGTTTCTAGTTCTTACACTCTAACTCCATGTTTTTAAGCCTTAGTCTAGAAATATGTAAATTACCACCGTATTCTCAAATCGGGAGTCCCGCGGCTGCGGGGTCAGTTCCTACGAGTTACATTGGCCTCGCGGGAGGTGTTGGTGCCACTCACGGGGACGTTCGGGGGCTATTTCGTGTTCTCACCCTCTAACGCCATGTTTTTAAGCCTAAGTTTAGAAATATGCAAATTAACATCGTATTCTCAAACCGAGAGTCCCACGGCTGCGGGGTCAGTTCCTACGAGT
This sequence comes from Sambucus nigra, assembly GCA_949130495.1. Taxonomy (NCBI): domain Eukaryota; kingdom Viridiplantae; phylum Streptophyta; class Magnoliopsida; order Dipsacales; family Adoxaceae; genus Sambucus; species Sambucus nigra. The sequence continues at coordinate 329,122,550 of OX422221.1, read as the reverse complement.
TACATTGGTCCCGTAGGAGGTGTTGGTACCACCCACGGGGGCGCTCGGGGGCTGTTTCGAGTTTTCACCCTCTAATGCCATGTTTTTAAGCCTAAGTCTAGAAAGATGCAAATTACCGTCGTATTCTCAAACCGGGAGTCCCGTGGTTGCGAGATCAATTCCTACGAGTTACATTAGCCCCGTGGGAGGTGTTGGTGCCACCCACGGGGACGTTCGGGGGCTGTTTCTAGTTCTCACCCTCTAACGCCATGTTCTTAAGCCTTAGTCTAGAAAAATGAAAATTACCATCATATTCTCAAACCGGGAGTCCCGCGGCTGCGGGGTCAGTTCCTACGAGTTACATTGGCCCCGTGGGAGGTGTTGGTGCCACCCACGGGGACGTTCGGGGACTGTTTCGAGTTCTCGCCCTCTAACGCCATGTTTTTAAGACTTAGTCTAGAAATATGCAAATTACCGTCGTATTCTCAAACCGGGAGTCCCGCGACTACGGGGTCAGTTCCTACGAGTTACATTGGTCCCGTAGGAGGTGTTGGTGCCATCCACGTGGCCGTTCGGGGGCTGTTTCTAGTTTTCACCCTCTAACGCCATGTTTTTAAGCCTAAGTCTAGAAATATGTAAATTACTGTCGTATTCTCAAACCGGGGGTCCCGCGGCTACGTGGTCAGATCCTATGAGTTATATTGGTCCCGTGGGAGGTGTTGGTGCCACCCACGGGGACGTTCGAGGGCTGTTTCGAGTTTTCACCCTCTAACGCCATGTTTTTTAGCCTAAGTCTTGAAATATGCAAATTACCATCGTATTCTCAAACCGAGAGTCCTGCGGATCCGCGGCTAGTTCCTACGAGTTACATTGGTCCTGTGGGAGGTGTTGGCGCCACCCATGGGGACGTACGGGGGCTATTTTGGGTTTTCACCCTCTAACGCCATGTTTTTAAGCTTTAGTTTAGAAATATGCAAATTACCGTCATATTCTCAAACCGGGAGTCCCACGGCTGCGGGGTCAGTTCCTACGAGTTACATTGGCCCCGTGGGAGGTGTTGGTGCCACCCACGTGGCCGTTCGGGGGCTGTTCCGAGTTCTCACCCTCTAACGCCATGTTTTTCAGCCTAAGTCTAGAAATATGCAAATTACCGTCGTATTCTCAAACCGGGAGTCCCGCGGCTGTGGGGTCAGTTCCTACGAGTTACATTGGTCCCGTGGAAGGTGTTGGGGCCACCCACGGGGACGTTCGAGTTCTCACCCTCTAACGTCATGTTTTTAAGCCTAAGTCTAGAAATATGCAAATTATCGTCGTATTCTCAAACCGGGAGTCCTGCGGTCGTGGGGTTAGTTCCTACGAGTTACATTGGCCCCGTGGGAGGTGTTGGTGCCACCCACGTAGCCGTTTGGGGGCTATTTCGAGTTCTCACTCTCTGACGCCATGTTTTTAAGCCTAAGTCTAGAAATATACAAATTACCGTCGTATTCTCAAATCGGGAGTCCCGCGGCTGCGGGGTCAGTTCCTACGAGTTACATTGGCCCCGTGGGAGGTGTTGGTGCCACCCACGTGGCTGTTCGGGGGCTGTTTTGAGTTCTCACCCTCTAACGCCATTTTCTTAGTCCTAAGACTGGAAATATGCAAATTACCGTCGTATTCTCAAACCGGGAGTCCCGCGGCTGCGGGGTCAGTTCCTACGAGTTACATTGGTCCCGTGGGAGGTGTTGGTGCCACCCACCGGGACGTTCGGGGGCTGTTTCTAGTTCTAACCCTCTAACGCCATGTTTTTAAGCCTTAGTCTAGAAATATGCAAATTACCTTCGTATTCTCAAACCCGGAGTCCTGCGGCTGCGGGGTCAGTTCCTACGAGTTACATTGGCCCCGTGGGAGGTGTTGGTGCCACCCACGGGGACGTTCGGGGGCTATTTCTAGTTCTCACCCTCTAACGCTATGCTTTTAAGCCTAAGTCTCGAAATATGCAAATTACCATCGTATTCTCAAACCGGGAGTCCCACGACTGCGGTGTCAGTTCCTACGAGTTACATTGGTCCCGTAGGAGGTGTTGGTACCACCCACGAGGACGTTCGGGGGCTGTTTCGAGTTTTCACCCTCTAACGCCATGTTTTTAAGCCTAAATCTAGAAATATGCAAATTACCATCGTATTCTCAAATCGGGAGTCCCGTGGCTGCGGGGTCAGATCCCACGAGTTATATTGGTCAAGTGGGAGGTGTTAGTGCCACCCACGGGGACGTTCGGGGGTTGTTTCGAGTTCTCACCCTCTAACGCCATGTTTTTTAGCCTAAGTTTAGAAATATGCAAATTAACATCGTATTCGCAAACTGAGAGTCCCGCGGCTGCGCGGTTAGTTCCTACGAGTTACATTGGTCCCGTGGGAGGTGTTGGCGCCACCCATGGGGACGTACAGGGATATTTTGGGTTTTCACCCTCTAACGCCATGTGTTTTAGCGTAAGTCTAGAAATATGCAAATTACCGTCGTATTCTCAAACTGGGAGTCCCGCGACTACGCGACCAGTTCCATCGAGTCACATTGGTCCCGTGGGAGGTGTGTGTGCCCCCCACGAGGCCGTTCGGGGACTGTTTCGAGTTTTCACCCTCTAAGGCCATGTTTTTAAGCCTAAGTCTAGAAATATGATAATTATCATTGTATTCTCATACCGGGAGAACCGCGGTTGCGAAGTCAGTTCCTACGAGTTACATTGGTCCTGTGGGAGGTGTTGTACCACCCATCGGGCCGTTCGGGTGTTGTTTAGAGTTTTCACCCTCTAACGCCATGTTTTCCTTAATTCTAGAAATATGTAAATTATCGGTGTCTTCGCAAACCGGGAGTCTCGTGGCTGCGCAGTCAGTTCCTATGAGTTATATTGATCCCAAGGGAGGTGTTGGTGCCACCCACAGGGCCGTTCGGGGGCTGTTTTGGGTTTTCACTCTCTAACACCATATTTTTTAGCTTAAGTCTAGAAATATGCAAATTATCGTCGTCTTCGCAAACCGGGAGTCCCGCGGCTACGCGGTCAGTTCCTACGAGTTACATTGATCCCGTGGGAGGTGTTGGTGCCACCCATAGGGCCGTTCGGGGGCTGTTTTGGGTTTTCCCCCTCTAATGCCATGTTTTTAAGCCTTAGTCGAGAAATATGCAAATTACCGTCGTATTCTCAAACCGGGAGTCTCCCGGCTACGGGGTCAGTTCCTACGAGTTACATTGGCCCCGTGGGAGGTGTTGGTGCCACCCACGTGGCCGTTCGGGGGCTGTTTCTAGTTTTCACCCTCTAACGCCATGTTTTTAAGCCTAAGTCTAGAAATATGCAAATTACCATCGTATTCTCAAACCGGGAGTCCCGCGACTGCGGGGTGAGTTCCCACGAGTTACATTGGTCCCGTCGGAGGTGTTGGTGCCACCCACGGGGACGTTCGGGGGATGTTTATAGTTCTCACCCTCTAACGCCATGTTTTGAAGCTTTAGTCTAGAAATATGAAAATTACCATCGTATTCTCAAACCTGGAGTCCCGCGGCTGCGGGGTGAGTTCCTACGAGTTACATTGGCCCCGTGGGAGGTGTTGGTGCCACCCACGTGGCCGTTCGGGGGCTGTTCTGAGTTCTCACCCTCTAACGCCATATTTTTAAGACTAAGTCTAGAAATATTCAAATTACCATCGTATTCTCAAACCGAGAGTCCCGCGGCTGCAGGGTCTGTTCTTACGAGTTACATTGGTCCCGTGGAAGGTGTTGGTGCCACCCACGAGGACGTTCGAGTTCTCACCCACTAACGTCATGTTTTTAAGCCTAAGTCTAGAAATATGCAAATTATCATCGTATTCTCAAACCGGGAGTCCCGCGGCCGCGGGGTTAGTTCCTACGAGTTACATTGGCCCCGTGGGAGGTGTTGGTGCCACCCACGTAGCCGTTCGGGGGCTGTTTCGAGTTCTCACCCTCTGACGCCATGTTTTTAAGCCTAAGTCTAGAAATATACAAATTACCGTCGTATTCTCAAATCAGGAGTCCCGCGGTTGCGGGGTCAGTTCCTACGAGTTACATTGGCCCCGTGGGAGGTGTTGGTGCCACCCACGTAGCCGTTCGGGGGCTGTTTCGAGTTCTCACCCTCTAACGCCATGTTTTTAAGCCTAAGTCTAGAAATATGCAAATTACCGTCGTATTCTCAAATTGGGAGTCCCGCGGCTGCGGGGTCAATTCCTACGAGTTACATTGGCCCCATGGGAGGTGGTGGGGCCACCAACGTGGCCGTTCGGGTGGTTTGAGTTCTCACCCTCTAACGCCATTTTTCTAGTCCTAAGTCTGGAAATATGCAAATTACCGTCGTATTCTCAAACCAGGAGTCCCGCGGCTGCGGGGTCAGTTCCTACGAGTTACATTGGTCCCGTGGGAGGTGTTGTTGCCACCCACGGGGACGTTCTGGGGATATTTCTAGTTCTAACCCTCTAACGCCATGTTTTTAAGCCTTAGTCTAGAAATATGCAAATTACCGTCGTATTCTCAAATCGGGAGTCCCGCGGCTGCGGGGTCAGTTCCTACGAGTTACATTGGCCCCGCGGGAGGTGTTGGTACCACCCACGGGGACGTTCGGGGTCTATTTCTAGTTCTCACCCTCTAACGCCATGATTTTAAGCCTAAGTCTAGAAATATGCAAATTACCATTGTATTCTCAAATTGGGAGTCCCACAGCTGCAGGGTCAGTTCCTACGAATTACATTGGTCCCGTAGGAGGTGTTGGTACCACCCACGGGGACGTTCGGGGGCTGTTTCGAGTTTTCACCCTCTAACGCCATGTTTTTAAGCCTAAGTGCAGAAAGATGCAAATTACCGTCGTATTCTCAAACCGAGAGTCCCGTGGTTGCGAGGTCAATTCCTACGAGTTACATTATCCCTGGGGGAGGTGTTGCTGCCACTCACGGTGACGTTCGGGGGCTGTCTCTAGTTCTCACCCTCTAACGCCATGTTTTTAAGCCTAAATCTAGAAATATGCAAATTACCGTCGTATTCTCAAACCGGGACTCCCGTGGCTGCGGGGTCAGATCGCACAAGTTATATTGGTCCCGTGGGAGGTGTTAGTGCCACCCACGGGGACGTTCGGGGGCTGTTTTGAGTTTCACCCTCTAACGCCATGTTTTTTAGCCTAAGTATAGAAATATGCAAATTACCATCGTATTCTCAAACCGAGAGTCCCGCAGCTGCGCGGTTAGTTCCTACGAGTTACATTGGTCCCGTGGGAGGTGTTGGCGCCACCCATGGGGACGTACGGGGGCTATTTTGGGTTTTCACCCTCTAACGCCATGTTTTTTAGCCTAAGTCTAGAAATATACAAATTAACATCATATTCTCAAACTGGGAGTCCCGCGACTACGCGACCAGTTTCATCGAGTCACATTGGTCCCGTGGGAGGTGTTGGTGCCACCCACGGGGCCGTTCGGGGGCTGTTTCGAGTTTTTACCCTCTAAGGCCATGTTTTTAAGCCTAAGTCTAGAAATATGCAAATTATCATTGTATTCTCATACCGGGAGACCCACGGCTGCGGAGTCAGTTCCTACGAGTTACATTGGTCCTGTGGGAGGTGTTGTGCCACCCATCGGGCCGTTCGGGTGTTGTTTCGAGTTTTCACCCTCTAACGCCATGTTTTGCTTAAGTCTAAAAATATGCAAATTATCACCGTCTTCGCAAACCGGGAGTCTCGTGGCTGCGCGGTCAGTTCCTATGAGTTATATTGATCCCATGGGAGGTGTTGGTGCCACCCACACGGCCGTTCGGGGGCTGTTTTGGGTTTTCACCCCCTAACACCATATTTTTAAGCCTAAGTCTAGAAATATGCAAATTATCGTCGTCTTCGCAAACCGGGAGTCTCGTGGCTACGCAGTCAGTTCCTACGAGTTACATTGATCCCGTGGGAGGTGTTGGTGCCACCCATAGGGCCGTTCGGGGGATGTTTTGGGTTTTCACCCTCTAACACCATATTTTTAAGCTTAAGTCTTGAAATATACAAATTACCCTTGTATTCTCAAACTGGGAGTCCCGCGGCTGCGCGGCCAGTTCCTACGAGTCACACTGGTCCCGTGGGAGGTGTTGGTGCCACCCACGGGGCCGTTCGGGGGCTGTTTCGAGTTTTCACCCTCTAACGCCATGTTTTTAAGCCTAAGTCTAGAAATATGCAAATTATCGTCATATTCTCATACCGAGAGACCCGCGGCTGCGGGGTCAGTGCTATTTTTGGTTTTCAACCTCTAACGCCTGGTGGTCATGGGCGCAACGGTAAGGTTACAACGGTAAGGTTGCCCCCGCTGTAACCTGGAGGTCACGGTTCGAGTCACGGAAACAGCCTCTCTGCATATGCAGGGGTAAGGTTGCGTTCATCAAACCCCCTCCCAGTACCCCGCAGTGGCGGGAGCCTCGTGCACTGGGTTTGCCTTTTAACCTCTAACGCCGTGTTTTTAAGCCTAAGTCTAACTAGGGGTTGTAAATTTCCATAATTGGGGGTTGTGGCAAAGTAATTACACGAATAGAGCAAGTGAGAGTCATATCAATAAGATTTCTTTATTCTCCAACTGACATGATTGAAGGATAGAATTGGGACTGGTGGGAAGAGTCTTATCAGGTTGTATAGTCGATTTCTCAATATGAGGAGCTTTGGGGCCTTTTCTAATCGCTTGAGTCCATTCATCTTCTCCAGTTACATTAGTGGTGGTAGCTTTAGTGTCAGGATTTATCATCCACACTCTTTTAATTTTGGGGCATTTGGATATATTATGGCCAAAGGCAACATAGTGGGAACATGAGTTGGTCATAGCTTGCTATGTAACCTTAACACAAGTGGAAGAACCATCCTCCAAAATGAGGTTAATGGATTTTGGGTAGCTAACTTTTGGCACCATTTCAATGCAAATCCTAGTAGAGCTAATTCTATTCATATTTCTAGTGACTGAATTAGCATAGATGGGGATTCCTATGGCACTAACAATGTGATTGAGGCCTTTAACAGTCCAATATTGCATAGGGATGTTGGGGAAGAGCACCCAAACTGGAACTCTAATAGTATCCTCTTTAAAGAACTTGAAGCCATGTTTCCATTTATTCAAAATGTGGGGGTTCCCCACGAAGTTCCAAGGGCCATTTTCCACCACCTCATCTCTGTAAGTGGGGCTGTGATATTTGAAGAAAAAGTATCAATCATCATGAGCAAACATTTTTCTCTTCATTCAACTCTTCTAGTCTTATCACATTGGTTACCAAGAAAAAGTATTCAATTCTTCTTTGTGTTGGGGATGTGAACTAAAGTTTGGTTACCAAGGAAGCTTTGGATATATTTAGTAGTTTATTAGGGCTTAGGCCTAATCATTCTAAAAGTAATATGTTCATTACTAGCTTAGATGAAGAGGAGACTCTTAGTGTGGTTAGCAATCTCAACATTAAAAGCTGGACTAATATGCATGTATATATATGTATATATATAACTGTATATGCATGTTTAGAACTGTATATATATGCATATATATATATACCAATATATATACTGTATATATACTGCTCTGCATATATATGCAGTATATATACAGTATAAATACTGGTATATATATATGCATATATATGCAGAGCAGTAGTATATATGCAGTATATATACTTTACATATATGTATATATATACCATTATATATACTGCAGTATATATATATGCAGTATATATTATATAGTATATATATATATATATACATATATGCAGATTATATACTGGAGTGTATATATATGCAGTATATATATATATACTATGCAGTATATATTATATAGTATATATAGTATGTATATATATATATATATATATATATATATATATATATATATATGCAGATTATATACTACAGTGTATATATATGCAGTATATATATACTCTGCAGTACACTGCATATGTATATATATACTGCATATATATACGCGGCTGGTTCCTACGACTCACATTTGTCCCGTGCGAGATGTCCGTGACTCTTACGGGACCGTTTTGTGTTCATTTGGCGTTTTCACCCTTCGATGGCATGTTTTTATGCTTCAGTCTAACTTTTTACAAACTTACGTTGTACACTCAAACCGGGAGCCCCGTGACTACGCGGTCTGTTCCTATGAGTCGCATTGGTCCCGTGCGAGGTGTTCGTGACTCTTACGGGACCGTTTGGTGTTTGTTTTAGGTTTTCATCCTTCGATGGCATGTTTTTATGCTTAAGTCTAACTTTTTGCAAATTTACGTCGTACACTAAAACCGGAAGCCCTGTGACTACACGGTCTGTTCCTAAGATTTACATTGATCCCGTGCGAGGTGTTCGTGACTCTTGCGGGACCATTTTGTGGTTGTTTTATATTTTCACCATTCGATGGCATGTTTTTATGCTTAAGTCTATTTTTTTACAAATTAACGTCGCACACTCAAACCGGGAGCGCCGTGACTACACGGTCAGTTCCTACGATTCACATTGGTCCCGTGCGAGGTGTTCGTGACTGTTACGGGACCGTTTTGTGGCTGTTTTACATTTTCACCCTTCGATGGCATGTTTTTATGCTTAAGTCTAATTTTTTTTACAAATTTACGTCTTACACTCCAACCGGGAGCGCCGTAACAACGCGGTCGGTTCCTACGAGTTACATTAGTCCCGTGCGAGGTGTTCGTGACTCTTACCGGACCGTTTTATGGTTGTTTTACGTTTTCACCCATCGATGGCATGCAAGTCTAACTTTTTGTAAATTTACAGCGTACACTCAAAACGGGAGCCCCGTGACTACGTCGTCGGTTCCTACAAGTCACATTGGTCCGGTACGAGGTGTTCGTGACTCTTACCGGACCGTTTAGTTTCTATTTTAGATTTTCACCCTTCGATGGCATGTTTTTATGCTCTAGTCTAATTTTTTGCAAATTTGCATCGTACACTCAACTCAGAAGCCCCGTTACTATGCGCTTGGTTCCTACGAGTCACATTGGTCCCGTGTGAGGTATTCGTGACTCTTACGGGACCGTTTTGTGCTTGTTGTATGTTTTCACCCTTCGATGGCATGTTTTTACGCTCAAGTTTAATTTTTTTGCAAATTTACGCTATACACTCTAACCGGGATCCCCGTGACTACGCGGTCAGTTCCTATGAGTTACATTAGTCCCGTGCGAGGTGTTCGTGACTCTTATCGGACCATTTTATGGTTGTTTTACGTTTTCACCCTTCGATGGCATATTTTTATGCTTATGTCTAACTTTTTGCAAATTTACGTCGTAGACTCCAGCCGGTAGCCCCGCGACTACGCGGTCGGTCCTACGAGTTACACTAGTCCCGTGCGAGGTGTTCGTGACTCTTACGGGACCGTTTTAAGGCTGTTTTACATTTTCACCCTTCGATGGCATATTTTTTATGCTTAAGTCTAATTTTTTACAAATTTGCGTCGTACACTCAAACCGGGAGCCCCGTGACTATGAGGTCGGTTCCTATGAGTCACATTGGTCCCGTGCGAGGGGTTCGTGACTCTTACGGGACCGTTTAAAGGTTGTTTTATGTTTTCACCCTTTGATGGCATGTTTTTATGCTTAAGTCTATTTTTTATCAAATTTTCGTCATACACTCAAATCGGGAACCCCGTGACTACGCGATTCATTCCTACGAGTCATATTAGTCCCGTGCGAGGTGTTCGTGACTCTTACGTTACAGGACCGTTTTGTGTTTGTTTTATGTTTTCACACTTTGATGGCATGTTTTTATGCTTTAAGTCTAATTTTTTTTCATATTTACGTCGTACACTCCGACCGGGAGCCTTGTGACTATGCGGTCGGTTCCTAGAGTTATATTGGTCCCGTGCGAGGTGTTTGTGACTCTTACCAGACCTTTTTAGGGATGTTTTACATATTTTCCCTTCGATGGCATGTTTTTATGCTTAAGTTTATTTTTTTTCAAATTTACGCCATACACTCACCCGGGAGCCCCGTGACTACGCGGTCGATTCCTACGAGTCATATTAGTCCCGTGCGAGGTGTTCGTGACTCTTACCAGACCATTTTGTGGTTGTTTTACATTTTCACCCTTCGATGGCTTATTTTTATGCTTAAGTTTAATTTTTTACAAATTTACGTCGTACACTCAAATCGCGAGTCCCGTGACTACGCGGTCTGTTCCTAGGAGTCATATTGGCCCCGTGCGAGGTGTTCGTGACTCTTACGGGACCGTTTGGTGTTTGTTTTAGGTTTTCATCCTTCGATGGCATGTTTTTATGCTTAAGTCTAACTTTTTGCAAATTTACGTCGTACACTCAAACCGGGAGCCCCGTGACTACACGGTCTGTTCCTAAGATTTACATTGATCCCGTGCGAGGTGTTCGTGACTCTTACGGGACCGTTTTGTGGCTATTTTACATTTTCACCATTCGATGACATGTTTTTATGCTTAAGTCTAATTTTTTACAAATTTACGTCGCACACTCAAACCGGGAGCGCCGTGACTACACGATCAGTTCCTACGATTCACATTGATCCCGTGCGAGGTGTTCGTGACTCTTACGGGACCGTTTTGTGGCTGTTTTACGTTTTTACCCTTCGATGGCATGTTTTTATGCTTAAGTCTAATTTTTTTACAAATTTACGTCTTATACTCCATTTCTCTTACGAACTTAACAGTTTGCATTTTATGCCCATTTTTTCAAAAAAGTCCGTTCTGGACTACTTATATCCCCTTAGACCCCCTACCTATCGGCACGGTGTACTTTCATTGCCCAACAAGGCAGGCATGCTAGGGGCCATGTTGATCAAAACCCGCTAACCCTAAAAATTTATTGTTTAAGGATATCATGACATCACTCCCAAGGAGGTCCTTTTCAGCAATTAGAAACATTATGTCGAAATTAAAGCGCCGTCATTCCCAAATAACTCTATTTTCCAAAATTTTCTCCATTTCTCTTACCTCACTTTCCTACCACCTTTAGTCACTGACCTCACCCTACTTTACGATCCTTATACCACTACAAAATAATCCAACATTCCTTCCAAATTCAATAGCAAAAGTCTTATAGGAGGTCTATTCCTACTCTTTTCTAGTTTATTCATTTAGCATTATTTACTCACTTTATTCCCATTTTGGTATCTTTTACTCTTATTTTAATTATCACACATCAACTATTATCCATTTTTATTATTAGTATTCACATAACTTATTCTCATAAAAATACAAAAAAATCAAAAGAGGGTTTACTTGTAAACTCCAAAAGTACTTTTTCACACTTTTAAACTTGGGCACACTTTCTTCAAAAATATTCAAAGAGGAGTCTTAATTTTGGATTTATGAGTTAAACCCCACCCCCATGATATATTGAACTACGTGGACTTTGATGCCCCTTGGGCTACGTAGGCGTCCCGCGCCAATCTTGGGATACGAGTCATCTATTTTCGTTTTATGCTTTTATACTATATTGTATCTAATTTATGAGTCACAAACTCCTATATATTTGTGTCTCATCCGATATGAACATTCTCTTTTCGATAGTGAGTCGTGATTCGATGACTACTCACATTATATGTTTATGTTATCTTTTAGGTACACTCCTTAGGATGATTCTGCTCCATCTTTCCCATGATACGAGTCAGATGATTTCCTTATCTCATAATTTACATTACACATATGTAGACACATCAAGATTTGGATAAAGGAGAATATTAATGTAGACACCCCATCGTAGGACCCCTAAACACCTCTTTAGGTCCCTACCACTCACTCATTCACCGCAAACCCTATGTCATACCACGAGTATTGATTTAGAGGTCATTGGGTCCTCTCGAGCCCCATTTGACTCTAGTAAACCTTCTCATTTGGAAAAAAGCTCAATGAATCTTCAAAGGGATTTGAATACCCTTTACAATGGTCTGCCCCTCCTTTAAATCGGACTTACGATTCAAACGAACTGTTCATTTTACGATCAAAAACTGATCTAGAGGCCACCGGGCGCTCCCAAGGCCGTTTTAACACAAATCAACTTCCTCTCCTGAGTGAAATATCAATGAATCTTTGAAGGGATCTGAATACCCTTTTCAAGGTTCCATCTAGTGCACGAATTGAACTTACAGTTCAGACGACTGATCTGTTTCTCCCTAAAAACTTATCCAGAGGCCATCGGGCGCTCCCGAGCTCCGCTTGACTCTTGTCAACTCTTCAGCTCGAATGTGACTGAATCTTTAAAAGGATCTGAATAGCCTTTTCAACGGTTTACCCCATGTGCGAATCAACCTTACGATACAAATGAACGATCCATTTTAGTCCGACCGGTCATCGGGCGCTTATGGGCCCCGTTTAACCAAGGTCAACTCTCCAAATCTAACAAAGCTAAATGAATCTCCAAAGGGTAGTGAATACAATTTCCAGTGGTCTATCTCGTGCGTAAATTAGCCTTATAATTCGGATGAATGCCTCGTTTGACATTAGTCAACTCCCAAACTCGAAAATGGCTTAATGGATTCTTAAATGCCTCTGAATACCCTTCCAACGGTCTGCCCCGTGCGCGATTCTGACTTACGGTTCGCATTTTACAACCATTTTTTAAAAAACCTTCCTCAAACTGTCAATTGGAAACCCCAGGACCTTGCCTATCGGCAGTGTGTTTATGGTTCTATACTGATAAGCAGGTCTAGGACCATGCCGATCGGAACCCCCGCCATGACCTCACTTTTAAAAACACACCTCTAGCACCCCTGACCATCCCTCTCAGCAATATCCTCGAATTCAGGGTTGTTCTTTCCTAAAAAGCCCATTTCTCACATTCCTTTCATCCTTTTCATACTCTTTTGTGTAAATCCCCACCCACCTCACCAAACCACCATCCCTGCACCTTGATATCAGCGCATCTACAAGAAAGATCTCTACAAGTCTTCACAAGGAGGTCTATTTCTTACACTTTGTCTTTAAATTTTCTTAATTCCTCATTAGTTACTTGATTGTCACTTTAGTACTTTACTTCTTTACATTACCCATCTTAATTCCAACCTTTTTATTATTAGTATTCACACATTATTTTCATAGAAAGCCCCAAAATAAGAAAAAGAGGGTTCACTTGTAACTTCCAAACGAGGATTTCTCATCACATTTTCTCACATTAAAACACATTTTTTTCTACACACATACACACATAATAAAGTCCCTGATTGGATTTATGGGTTAAACCCCACCCCGTATTATTTTCGAACTACGTGGACTTTTAGGGCCCTGGGCTACGTAGGCGTTTTAGGTAAATCCCTCGACTCAAGTCCTCCCACATATATTTGTTATTTTATTCTCATTATATATTCGTGATATATACATTCTATATGCTTGTTTTTTGTGTCTTATACGATATACGCAATCGTTCGTCCATAATGATTTGTGAATCGACAAACACTTACTTCATATTTTTTATTACTATTTTGGGAACACACCTAAGGATGACCTCACTCCGCCTTTATCCATGATGTGTGTCGAGCAATTCTGCCCTCAATTTGTATTATGCACATAAGCACACACATCACAGAGTTCTACAAGATAAGATTAACACATGACCATGAGAGACCAAAAGGGTGGGATGGGTTTCTAACACATTCCCATTTTGTAACTTAATCCCCGGACCCTTGAACTACTTGGTTTCAAAAGCATCAGTGTTGTCCTTGATGTAGTTCTCTCGAGGCGAAAACATTTTGTTTGCCTGTTTTATGAAAAATAGGCTGGCGACTCTATCTCTATCGATGACAACCGAGAAGTTCGATAAGGGATACAATCCTGCGAGCATGCTGGAAAAGGGGGAAGGAAGGAGGGATCCACCTCTGGATACCCCGACCCCCCAACTCGAGATGGCCACAGTGGAGACTTCGATGGGGACCATTATAAGAGGACTAGACTCTATTTTTGCATGGGAGTTATTATATTTCCATGTGTACGTATGCACCTACATGTATGTTCCCTTTTCCACTCCCTTTACCTTTTTGTATCTTTCTCTCATGTATATATCACTTTACACTCACTTGTACACTTCACACACTTGTATATACTCTCCATGTACACTTAACACACTTACACTTAGCTTCACTTTACACTCACATGCTCCACACACCACTTAGAATATCCATGCTTAGATTTCACTACTACACAACCACACTTCCTACACTTATATATATACTCACTTACACGTGTCTCACACCAATTGTAGTTGATCCATATATATGTTCACTACTAGACACACTCACTTGTATATACTCCCATGACACATACTCACTCACATGTATCCATGCGTAATATAGTTTTCATGATAGATTTACTTGTATATGCTCCCCACTTAGTGTATTATTTCCTTTACTCATAATGTCAATAAAATGATAAAAAATGCTCTCTATGAATAATATGTAAATTAAGACTCATTTCCACACTACATCACCAAGAGCATGGATATTGAACAAAATTTTGTCCCGTACTAAAAGGTCACTTTGTGATGGGCGCTAGACCTGCGGGTCACAGTTAGCCTAAGTGACGTGAATCTCACCTTCCATTGGCCTCGTACCTTTGGCGTATATCGAACGGTTCACCCCACATCGTACGGCTTGACTAAGCCCCCAATGGGATGTATATATATATATATATATATATATATATATATATATATATATATATATATATATATATATATATATATATATATATATATATATTTATGAAGAGGGACAGTACCCCCACAAGTTATATTAAAATCATAGAGAAAAAGCCTCTCTAGTGGCACTTACAAGCTTTGGGTAAAAGCAGTAAATTTGGGGCTTTATAATTATCCCCATTACAAAAAGATATCCTAACAATATAAAAATATTCTAACTTGGAGACAAAGTCCCAAAACAAAAGGCCTAATATAGCTATAGTTTACGGATTAGTTAGTCTCCGCAATCTAGGGTGGATCTATAATGGGGATACCCTAATATTGTAAATTTTGCACTAGTGAGAATCAAAATCATGAATTTTTGAGGTGAAGGATAAGGATGAGTTAATGAGACCAAACTGGTGGCAACAATTTTCAATAAGGGTTGTAGCCGAGGTCTTACCCCCGTCGTAGATCACCTTATTGCGCAATGTCCATATACTCCATATGGCCACTATAGGTACCATTTTACAACAAAAGATCATGTAGTCTTCACCCCTGCCATGTAACCACCAAGCCATTAGCATAGAAGCACAAGAATTAGGGTTAATATTTAGACCCATTAAATCAAAAAAATATTTCCATAAGCTTGAAGATATGGGGCACTGGAGGAATAAATGATTAGTAGTTTCAATATCATTATGGCATAAGGCACATCTCGATGCCAGTTTCATGTTGCACTTTTGGATAATTTCATCTATCGTTATATTTCTTTTTAACACTCTCCAGGCTAGAATGGTCCATTTTTTGGGGATATTTTTGTCCCAAATTTGAGTAAAGACCGCACTTAACCGGGGGGGGGGGGGGAGATGCTCAAAATCGCTACTGCAGAAGCTTGGGGAAATTCCCCATTTTTGGATAACGGCCAAGACCATTTGTCATCCTTTAGGATCATATTCTCATTAGCAATGTGAGCTACTGATCTCATTCTTTTCATTGATATGGAGCCCGATTGGCCAAAAGTGTTATTTTGTACTCTATACCTGGAGTTCATGAAGTTGGTCCATAAGGAATTTGAGGGTTTGAGTCTCCATAGGGGTTTCAGGCTTGAGGTATTTGACATTATTTCTAAACTAGAAAAACCTAGACCACCACATTCTCTTGGGGAACACAAGGTCTCTCAACTGTTCCATTGGTGCTTCCAACCGATCTGTTCGTTTCCTCCCTAAAAAAATTTGTTAAGGATAGAGTGAATCTTCTTTATTATGCCCTTGGGTGGTTGGAGCACCGAGAGCATGTAGCATGGTATTGAGCAGAGTACGTGTTTGCTAAAAGTCCATTTTGCCCCATAAGATAGGTACTGTGACACCCCAACTAATTAAATACCGGTTAGCTACTCCTTTATTAAATCAATTCAAAATGCCAAGTTGGTTCAGTTAATAGCATCACTGTCGAAAACATTTTAATGATTACTAACCACCTAGTATTTAAAAAGTGAGTTGCCAAATTTTAAGTTAACTCTGATTAACATGAAATAAGTGAAATGTAAAGGATAACATAACCATTCACAATAAAGTCCAACTATAGTAAATCAACAAGTAAAAATGAGTCTAGAGGAAATACTCCTCACAACAATCCCAATATGGAAAGAAATAAAACAAGTCTGCATCCTGAATTAATTACAAACCAAAAGTCTGAATAACTGAAAGAAATGAAATGTCTCTAAAAGAAATGGGCGACATGCCCTACAACTGATGAAATCTGAATATAGAGTCAAGGCAAATGAAGCATCTACTATCAAGGCCCTGTAACTTCCACAACAGCTACAGCTCGTTACCTGACTGGAAATACTATGCATGGTGTCCTTGTGGCTGGGCACCTAAAAAGGTTTTTACAAAAAAAATAGATTTGAAGGCAAACGGGTCAGAGCCCGAAAGTGGAGAGTATTTTAAAAACAACAAGTGCTTTAATAACATTAAAACAATGAATGAAAAATACATGTTAGGACGTGCTCTCACATGAAATACTCACCTCTCGACTAATTGTGCACTCCTAACGTACCGTACCCATTCAAGTGATTCTCATATCTAGCTAAACTGACATAAGTTCTAACCTTCCTCCTCAATTTACAATATGAATTTCCAATATTATCACTTAAACAGATAGCTTTGATTAAACTCGGATTCTCAATTGTTAACATTATAATTCACGGCATGTTATCCCTTTTTAACTTCTCAAGGAGTTACTATAAATTATTCTCGCAATTAAACATAACAATTTCTTTTCATTGAACCGTATATTATTCACATCATAAATATACAATACAAGCACCCCGAGGCTAAGCTGCGGTGCACACATACTCTGCTATCCATCCCGGTACCTCACGTACATAAGGATTACAAATTACGAATCTCTCAGGAATTGTTAGAATAAGCACAACACACAAAAATGGAGGCGAACATAATTCAACATATCCATGGGTCACGTACATACCTACACTCCATAGTCAGCTGACTTAATAACTCACAATTAAGTCATTCCCTTGAACTATGTCCTCTAGGTACCAATCTAAATCCGGGCACACAAGGATTAGAGGGCCCTAAACGAACGTAAACCTCCCGTGATAGCAAGTATGGTAGGTATGTCATACACATAAAATCATATACATATACTAAGCATGCACACATCTTAGTAATTACCAAAATTTATTAGTGGTATACTTCTCATTCTTATACCAATACACGTGTCTTCGGTTTATATATACACATCATCCCTTATCCTCACATCGTAATTAGTTATTCGCGTCCTAACCCACAATTACCATTTGTTTCAAATCATTCTTCCATATTTTACTCCCCAATATATCCCGAATATCCCAACTATATCAATTAGTCATCAAGGTAAGGTTATCTCTACCATTAACCAAGGTTACGGGACACTAGAAATCAAACCAGGCCAAAAAGGCCAAACTGTCAACTCGTTAGAAGTCTCGTTCGAACGAGGTCGTTCGAACGAGAGTTCGTTCGAACGAGGTCGTTCGAACGAGAGTTCGTTCGAACGAGGTCGTTCGAACGAGAGTTCGTTCGAACGAAGTGGCCATCTAATGAGATCTCGTTCGAACGAAAGGCATCGAACGAACATCCCACTCGTTAGAAGTCAAACTGTCAACTCATTAGAAGCTCGTTCGAACGAGCTCGTTCGAACGACCTGGGTAGGTCTTCTAACGAGGTGACAGTTTCAAGCCCAGAAATTTCCTATTACGTTTTTCACCAATTTTCTCACCTCAAATCTCCTCCAAAAATTATTCCAACAATATTTTAAGGTTACTCAACATTCCTAAACATTCTTAGGTCGTAATCTAGCACATTCATGGGATCAAATCCTCCTATACAACACCTAATTATTTAAATCTCCCAAAGTTTTCCCCAAATCGTATTAGTATGAACCCTAGAATTTAAAGTCATCAATTTCCATATATAAATCCGTTTTTGTAACATAAAAAGTAGTAATTCTTTAGTCAAATCACCCAATAACAACTCTACATGCAAACCTACATCAAAATCTGAATTTATAACTCCGATTTCATGGGTTTTTATAAATCTCCCAATACAATGCAAATTTATCAATTTTCTAAGCATGGAAGAAACATTCGCTTGAAATTAACGCAATTAAACCACTTGCCTTAGATAGTTCTCTGAATTTGGTGTTGGTGAATGGGTTGATTCTCCCTTTTCTCTATGGATTTCCTCCCAAGGTTGAAGATGGTGGTTTTCTCTTTGGGAACCTCTTCTAACTTCTCTCCCACTTCTTCCTATAACTCCCGTAGACCTTAAGTTGGTTAAGTGCTGGTAATGGTTTAGTGGGTTACAAAATAACCTAATATTAAGTCCCAAAATTCGTTGGTTATTATTCCCAAAATTTCAATATTACCAAAATACCCTTTTAAGTTGCGGGTATGGCCCGAAAATGCCCCGGGACCCAAACTAAACCCCCCGCTAGTGTTTTCTGACTATTTTGACCCTTCCGGACACGTTGGCGCACTCAAAATGACCATACGGTTGATAAAAATAAAATTCACTTTTTAATTAAAAATTATATTCCTGACGTGACTGTCACGCGCGTCCCAACGAAATTTCCCAAATTACCGTATTTCCATCTCGCGACAATTTCAATAGTTTCAATATATATTGCCATATATACACATTATAATCAAATACCAACTCACATATCGTTAGTATTTTATCCGGATTAATTCTCAATTAATTCACATTTAATTTAATTAATCCCATAAATAAATA
Source organism: Sambucus nigra (assembly GCA_949130495.1). NCBI lineage: Eukaryota > Viridiplantae > Streptophyta > Magnoliopsida > Dipsacales > Adoxaceae > Sambucus > Sambucus nigra. The sequence goes on along the minus strand of OX422221.1, from coordinate 329,103,661 downwards.
TCCATAAAAGTACGGGGTATTACAGGTACTTAGATTTCCATCCTTTTAGTTTGTGTCGAATTTTTTCCACTTGGGGGTAGAAAAATCTTATTTTCCTTCTGCCATTGAAGAGGGGACACCCTAGATAGGTTATGGGGAGATACTTTAGATTCAGTCTTGTGAGTTGTGTTATAGACATTATCTTTATGTGTGGAGTTGACTTGTCAATAGTAAAACTGCTTTTAGAGATGTTTATAAGCTGACCGAAAGTTGTTTCATAGTCATGAAGAAACTTCATAATTTGTCTAAGACACTTTTTATCAGCCCTAGAGAATATAATTATGTCATCAGCAAATGCAAGGTGGGTGATGAGTGTGCATCTCGGTGAGTGTTAATATGGACGGCAAAGGCCCTTATCCATCACGGAATTTAATCCTCTACTTAATACTTCTAATGCCAATACAAATAAGCTGGGTGATAGAGGATCTCCTTATCTGAGACCTCTACTGGATTTAAAGAATCCTTTTAATTGTCCATTAATTAAAATAGAGATCCAAACATTTGAGATGGATCTCCATATGAGGTCAATCCAGGTTTCCCCAAAGCCAAATATCCTTAAGATGTTGATGAGGAACATCCAATTTAGCCTATCATATGCTTTAGACATGTCCAACTTTAGTATAATGTTACCCCCCCCCCCCCCCAAGTTTTTTTGGCAGGTTGTGGACCATTTCTTGAGCAATTAAGATGTTATCTTGTATACTTATAGTTTTTACAAAGACACTTTGATTGTCAAATATTATTTTGGTTAGTATGGTGGATAACCTCGTGAATAGTATTTTGGCCACAATTTCATAAGAGAAATTACACAAGCTGATGGGTCTGAAGTCATCACATGATATTGGCCATTTTATTTTAGGGATCAGTGCTATACTAGTGCTTGACTAGCCTCTAGGCATTATCTCCCCTAAAAAAAACTTTTGATAGCCATGCATATGTCATTCTATATAATATGCCATCATTTCTCGTAGAATAATCCCCCAAAACCATTAGGGCTGGGGGCAGATAGGTGGCTTAAAAATTTGATGGCTTCCCTAATTTCCTTTTCTTCTGGTATAGCTTGGAGTTTATTATTTTGATCTTCAGATATAAGCTCCGGGATAAGTTATAGAATTGTATCATTTGGGTTGTGTACGCCTAAATTTAAACGACTATTGAAATGGTTTACTATGTGCTATTGGATATCCTCACTATTTTCTAACCACCTTTCCTCCGAGTTTAGTCTACAAATGTGTAGATTTTTGTGCTTTATTTTAACCGAGTAATGGAAGAATTTATTGTTTTTGTGCCCTAATTTGAGCCATCTAATGGGAGATTTTTTATGCCAATATTCCTCCTCGACCCTTAAGGAAAGAATGAGCTCAGCTTGGGCTTTTTAAAAATCTCCCGATTAGTTAGGTTAGGATCCCTTTAAAACTCTATTTCCTTTTGTTTAGATTGATCTTCTTTATCAATCACTTTTTGAAATATATTTGGGAAGGTAGTTTTGCTCCATTGTTTTAAAGATTTTTTAATCTTTTGGAGTTTAACAAAGACCCTAACCATGGGAGACCCATTGCTTTCTCATTGTCAGGATTGAGCAACTGTTTTGGGGAAATCAGGGTGTATATAGTAGGATTGAACAACGACGGAATGTATATAGTAGGGAACTCGTTAACGTACGTCGAGTTTATCGAGTTCTCTCTCACATGTACTGTCCCCACGTGGTATATAGTGAGGCAATTCACGTAGACCCAGGTATATCAAATGGCTTGTCCACATGTGCCGATGAATGATTACCCTTATAGGAAAGAGGTATATCGTGGAAATCATGCCAAAGGGGGGAACCCTTCCACTAACCCAACAATTGCATAAACCTCATATAGGTATCAAACCTAGGACACTTATGTTTGGTCTTCCAGTTACCATATGAAACTCTACCAAAATTCTAGTTCGGCATACCGCCCGAGTTTTCATGCAATTTTGCCTTTTTTTCAAAATAGGACCCCATCCGTGAGCCTGGAAACAAGTCCAATCGTGTTTTACATATTTTTAAACCCCATTTTCTCAAGTCAATTGCATACAGGTATTATTAATGTCCGATATTTTTTCTGCATTTAGGCAGACTTAATACGGGTGAGAACCTGATAATAACATTAATAATAATTATGTTTCCTTTCCTTTAATTTTCCCTCCTTTTTCCAAAAATAATGCCCAAAATTTATCTCCCTCCATCTTTTAGAAATAAATTCAAATCATTTTCCCTCTCAGGTCGTTGCATACACGATTTTGCGCCCCGAAGCTCCGTCAGTTCTTCTGCTACCTTATCCAAATTTGGGATTTACCTTTACGAGATCTTTATGGAGAACATAGACCAAGAATGGTATGTGTAACTTGATATGATGACCGTATTGGCCTAGCTTAGTTCCAATATTGACAAACTTCAAATCGAGGTCCAAGAGATACAGCGTCACTGAGCCCAGATTCCTGAGGAACCCGAGGTTCTATTTCCTCGTGCCATGGGTTCACCTGCTCCTGAGCCTGTTTATGTCCCAAAAAAGTATTATCATGCTCTGCACACCCCATCTGCCAATGGGCCACCACCATCCTAACTCCCTATCCCGAATCTTGCCCAACCAACGGCTAACCTGCCGGTACCCACAGATCATAAGGAAGAGGAACTGAACAAGGTCAAGGAAAATTACGAGATACTATCAAAGAAGTTTGACTAAGTTAAGATATTAGGGAACTACATGGACTACACCCATATGTATCCATATCCTAAGGCCAAACTTCCATAGAGGATTATGATGCCAGACATTGAGAAGTTAGGGGGAAGCATACCCCTAATTGTTCACCTTCAAAGATATCACCGAGCCATGACCATCCTTGGTGCCTCCGAAGAGATAATGGACCAGATGGTCCACCAGACCTTGAAATAAGTCTCCCTTTGTTGGTTGCCTTCCGAGATGACTGTTGATTGTCATAAAATTCAGTGTCTTATTTATGAAATCCCAAAAATGGGTTCGAGAGTCAGATGATTGGGTGGTACCCATTGATGAAGTCAGTCTAGATGATGAAGTGCATATTATGGTCGCTGCATTTTGACAGAATGTGAAATTTTTAATATTGATGATCTACTCACCACTTTAAAGCTTCACGGATGATTGGTCTCTTCACTCCTGCACTTCCCCGTTAAGTGGGAAGGTCTATACGATAAAGCCGTTGAGGTTATTGAATGCATTTATTCCTCTTAGCAAGACGCTATTGTCATCACCGAATGGGGAGACAACTTTGACAGCTTAGATGAGAGCTCAATCAGGAAGATACCAATTTAGTAGCCAGATTGTGCAGAATGATATCCTTAAAGATATATTTAGGGAAATCAACAAAATGACCTTTCATCCAGAAATAGATGAAGATACGGGGTTCGTGTTCTTCCCCACCTCAATAAATCACATAACCAAATAGGGAGACGCTATAAAGATCTGATTCCCTATGTGATTGAGACAGATTAGGGAAAATGAGTTACCAAAGAACTCCCCATGCCAGAGATGACGATCCAAGAAAGTAAAGTCCTTTACCAAGTCAAGAAAACCCAAGCCAACATCACCTTTTTTGGGTTTTCATATCCTCCCACTTGCACTAAATTTCTCTGATAAAACTCCTCACTGGGCCTACAGTCTCTCCTCCACCACTCCCAAAGAATCCATAAACATGGTCGGGTCCTTAACCTCTTCCAGGATCCTCTCCTTTTTCGAAGTAGAGATACCAAAGATCGTCCCTGACCACAATTATGCCCTCAATATCTCTATCAAAATATTAGGAAAGACAGACTCACTCTCACTTCTTGATAACAGATCATCCCTCAACGTTTTCCCTCTCAGAACCTTTAATTTCTTGGGTTTGAAAGTGTAATCTCACTCCCACTTATGTTGCTACATGTTCTTACAATAATACCTGCCGAGAGGTAATAGGGTCCATAAAACTCATAATAGGGGTTGGCCCTATCAATCCTATCATTGAGTTATAGGTTATTGACATACTTGCATGTTTCAAACTTCTTCTTGGCCATCCATGGATCCACAGTATTTAAGGGTATCATCTTCTCTTTACATGAAACTAAAATTCTTTGTAAATGGCTAAGTTATCACCATCTTAAGGGATGGCGACAATTCATACACCTCCAGTATTAGTAACCCGGTATTAGAGATCCTGGATAGGATGAATGACATGCTCCTCTTTGGATTCAGAGTTGACCCACTTCCCCTTCCAGTAGTTTCAATGATCGAGTGTGTATGGAACACAACCCTCACGGTAACATCAGCGTGATTAAGATGTTTACGAACATGAACTTCATGCTCGAAATGGGGCTAGGGCTACGCTAATAAGGAATCCTTGAGCTCATAGTCATGAAGGAGGCTTTTACCTCATGCGGTCTTGGCTACTAACCCTCACCAGAAGAACTCAAAGGCCTCCAGCGATCGTGATTAAAAAGAAGATTAAGAGAAAAAAGTACTATTTGTATAGACTCTCTGAATGGAAGGTTTATTCAGGAAGGTGAAGATTTTCCTTTTTGTGTCTTCCTTGAACCATAGAATGACCACGTTTATGAGAAGATAAAATCGGGACTAGAAATATTCTTTGAAAATAGCAATCCATGGGACGCAGACTACGAGCATGAAGTTCAATCTCTCACTGAGAAAGCCATGACAGTTATCGAGTATTTTGAGGAAAGTTATTCCAATTACTCATTCAACCTATAGACACCGGGGCTGACACTTGACATGATCCGTTCAGATGTCGCGCCGTCAGACCCATCTACTCAAATTATAGATGCTAACATGCCTCCTCTCAATCGAAATTCAGTGCCTGTCCATCCTGCCTAGATTTAATATGACACTTCTATTTACCCTATCCAAATCTCTTCATCTGATGTTTTTGGTCCATTTTCTAATATCAATGTAACTGAGACCTCTTTTGGCGAGGTTATCAATGTTGTTTTTCCTAATAATGAAATAAACAAAGTTTTTTCGTATCTTGTTGTGCCTTACATTAATGGCCTTGATTCTAATCAAACTCTTGATGATGATGATTTTATAAATAAACAATTCTTAACCGAGCTTAATAAGAAGAATAACAAATAAGATAACCGCGTTCAAATTAATGATGATGATACTATTGTTATTAATCTCGATTCTAGTAGCCATCAGTGCGACATTAGGATAGGGTCCACCCTTAACGAGCATGGGCATGCGCAATTTGAGTCACTATTGAAGGAATTAATGTTCGTCTTCACATGGTCCTACGATGACATGCCTAGAATTGATCCAAAAATAGCCCAACATGAGATCCCAACACTCCTAGAATACAAACCAGTCAAACAGAAGCTACGAAAGATCTATACCGAATGGTCACTCAAAGTCAAGGAAGAAATGTTCAAGAAACTCAACATAGGTTTCATTCGCATAATCAAAAATCCTACATGGCTCGCCAACATCGTACCTGTCCCGAAGTTAGGAGGAAAATTCCACAATTGTGTCGACTATTGGGATTCGAATAAAGTATCCTCAAAAATGATTACCCATTACCCAGCATCGACATGATCGTGGATAAAACGGATATACATGACCTCAAGTCATTTGTCTATAGATTTGAGGGAAACAACCTTATTAAGATGCACCCTGGCCATCAGGAGAAAACCTCCTTCATCACCCCATGGGAAACCTTCTGCTACATTGTCATGCCATTCGAACTCAAGAATGCCGAGGCTACCTACCAAAGGACTGCCACAACCATCTTGTACGATTTTATTCATAAAGAAGTCAAAGTTTATGTGGATAATATGATCATTAAATCTAAGACTCGAGAAGGTCATATTCCTACCCTCCAAAAGTTTTCTGAATGACTACAGTAATACCAGACACAGTTAAACCCATAAAAAGGTGTTTTTGGCATCACAAAAGGAAAAATATCAGGATTCATGGTCAGTGAGAAGGGAATCAAAGGAGACCCTGCCAAACTTAAAGCCATACTTTAGATGTCATCTCCATGGATGGAGAAGAAAGTCCAAGGATTCCAGGGAAAACTATAGTACATCAGTTGGTTCATCAGCTAGCTAACTTCTATTTGCCACCCCATTTTCAAGCTTCTCTAGAGGGATTCTACTAAGGTCTGAAAATGAGGCCTGCCAAGAAGCCTTTTAATGAATCAATAGATACCTTACCCGACCTCTGGTGCTTATGCCTCCTCAGTCAGGTCTCCCCCTCCTCTTGTACTTGACCATGACATATACTGCAGTAGGGGCTTTGTTAGCCCAATATATTCAAGAATCCCGAAGGAAAATAGGAATTTTTTATGTCAGGTGGAAATTATCTAGGTTTCGAATTCAACTACACTACTTTAAAGAAATCATGTGTTGCCCTAGTGTAGGTCATGCAGAAATTATGACACTACATGCTTGCCTTTCCTATCAAACTTGTGTCCTATAGGATCCCATAAAGTATTTATTAGAAAAGCTCGCTGGGCAGAATAGCCCGATGGTTAATGTTTATAACCGAGTTTGATATTATGCACGTTATGCAGAAAGTTTTTAAAGGGAGAGCCATCTCCCTCTACCTTACCGATTACCCTATGAAAGAAGCCGATGTTTGGGACTCGTAATTCTTAAATGAAGATATTCTCTACACCTCTTAAGAGGAACTTAGATGGCATATGCTCTTTGATGGAGATGCCAACAATAAAGGATATGACATTGGAATACTTATAATCGCCCCTGATGACTTTCACACCCCTTATTGACATCAAGATAGATTTTTCTTGCACCAAGAACAAGATCGAGTACAAGGCATGCACTGTAGGCCTCAAGATCGCCCTCTAGAAAGGAATCCAGCACCTAGACATCTACGGAGACCTTTCCCTTATCATCGGCCAAATCCTCAAAAAATGTAAAGTCAAAGGCAAAAAGATCCGACCCTGCCATGCCCACTTAGGAGAACTGGCCCCTAGTTTAATGATGTCACCTTCCACTACTTACCCCATGCAAATAATAACCTGGAAGATGCCCTTGCCACACTGGCCTCCACGGTTGACATCCCAAGAGAATAACAATGGCCCCTTTCCTGGTTTAGAAACAAACAAAGCCTTTGCACTGTCACCACATTAAACTCATCAAGGAATAGGATTCTGATATGGACGAGTTATGGTACTATGACATTTGGCACCTCCTAAAGCATGGTAGGTGACACGACTTAAAAAGTGTCAAAAGTGTGTGCTTATATAGGGTCAAGTGCAAGCCTTTCGCGTAAGTAATAAACCTGGTAAGACGAGGTAGAATTCACAGGAAAATATGACGAATACTCGTGACGACAAACGGTAAGACGATCAAACCTAACCTGACTCTAAAAAGAAACGAAAAATATGATCGAAGTGAGCAAATTTATATCAACTAAATGCAAGTTAATTAAACTAATTATGAAACTAAATATGCAAGAGTAAGATTATTATGATTTACTAAGTATGAATGGGAAAAATAGGTTAGAATGCAATCCCTCGACCCTAGTACGTTCACCAGCTATAAAACTGGTTATGAATTAAATAATTGATAAAATCCAGTCTTTACTAATCTCAAGCATTATATATATGAGGGTACTAGCCCGCACCATACATAATCAAAAGTAAGAATAAAGCGGTGTCGTTGTAGCTACACACGCGTTTCACTCTTAAGCATCCCAGTTACCTATGGAAAATGAGATCAAAATTCCTACAACGGTTGTGATCATCACACAATACGATTCGATTATTTACTTAATTCAGGGAACTAATTTTACACACATGCAAACCACATCGGGTTGGGTTCATGCATCCCAACCCCAAAAAGTCTAGCCTAGCATGGTGCAATTAACAAAAACTAGGGTTTCTATGGTGCATGCAACTGAACTCATGATGAATTTACTTCTAATGACGAATAAAGATGAAATATCTACTGGGAATAAACTAATTATGAAAGAATTATTGAAATCAAACAATAGAGAAGAGAAAAAAAAATCAAATTTACTGCAGAAATTATAATTAAGAATTAACAACTGAAATTTGTGAGCTTCCAGGGTCCTTTTCTACTTTCTCTCTCTAAAACTATTTAAAAAGAAGCTCTCCCATGTTTGGGAATCATTTTGAATAAATAACCTCTGAAATTATAAGAGTTTTAGCCATGCAAGACTCAAGCTAGAAAATAGGATAATTACAAAATTAAACCTTTAGACTGGTACTGCCTGATATTTCTGTTCGGTCCGGTGTATATCGGATCGGTTCGTTTCTTTAATATATCGGATTGTTCCGCTTCACTCAGGGTATATAGTAAGTTTAAGTGGTCGGGACAGTTCATTTTTTATGGAACCCCGATCGGTCCATTTCAAAAGACTTATACGGTGACTTCAAAGTGTCAAATCGATTCTTTTATGATGAAATCCGGATCGGTCCGGGTCCTTGGGTTAATTTACCTTAATTTTCTCATCAGTTTCTCATGATCATCTTTCATCTTTCAAGGCTCATAACGTTTTCTTCGGGACTCGAATTTGGATGCCACTTTTTCCTACGTGCTTGTAGACTCGAGGTCTTCAACTTTCATTTTGGGTCCTTGTTCGGATTCCATCTATAAATTACTCTTTTGCCCTTTTGACTTTTCTTCTTTTCTTGTTTTCTTTTCTTCCGGTTTCTTTTTTTCTCTCATGCATTAAACAAAAGTAAAATTTATGAGAAATATGCAAAACTCGGGATACTTGTTAGAAGATGTCAGTATCACAAAAATGAGATAAATCAATGCATTTTACATCGCCCGAGGTGATAAAAGCCTCTAAATTAAAGGGATAAATTGAAAGAATTTATGCCTAATCAAATCCCCTAACTTAGAACTTTGATCGTCACGAGCAATGTAAAAGAATCAAAAGCATGGTCAAACTCTAACTAGGGATACAATACCTCTTTCGCGGGCAAACGATTGCATTTAGCGCATGCCCCAAGCCTTTAAACCCCTAGGTTACCCTAGTAGGACGAGTTGTGTCTCGTGAGGTGCAGTGAATATACCCACAAAATTCATTTTTGACTCAAGAAAAATTCAAAATATCTAAAAAAATTGGACAATTTAAACTCCCCAAAAAAATAGTCACCTTAAAATCATATTCACAAGTCTCAAATCATAGTGTGTGTGTGTGTGTGTGTGTGTGTGTGTGTGTGTGTGTGTGCGAAGTCGTAAATTAAACTATCAATTTCCACCGATTGATCATTACGTGACCTTTCAAAAATTCGTTTTGATTTCAAAATCTCACGGGTACACTCACAAACGAATCCCTCGGAATGTGGTTAATATCTCTCGGTATACGTGATATATAAGAGTAAATGTAATGGACACAAACTCGCGCGCACATCTTTGAAAAACAAAATTTTTGTGATGAAAATATCTCTTCATTGGGTTACGGTTATTGGGAAACGGGTAACATCGTCTCTTTTTCACGCAATTCATTCTCTTTTATTATATTTTATGCATTAGCTCTCCACGCGGTAATTAATTTTACAATATGGACTCGGTTAGGACTTTCTTGGGTTATAAGGTGTATTGGGTAATGTGAGAATGGTTGGGACGTTTGAAATTGAAAAATGTCCTTATGATGTCCTTTAGCGCTTTTTCTGGTCTTTTGCTCATTTTTCTCTTCTTTTTATATTTTTCAAACTTTTCTTTTCTTGCTATTTTTGTTGAGCATACTTCCATTTTTCTCGCCCCTTTTTATGCATTTTTCGGACTTTATTTCTGACTTTTCACTTTTCATAATTCCTGGCCAATTGGATATTTCGAGTTATCTAACGAAAGGAAAACATTTATTAGGCTCAATTGGGGTTGCAAAAGGGATGAAATTTTCATTACTTTTTCTAGTCAATATTTTTGGTTGTCAAACGAGGGCCTACTTCATTGTCCAAATTGCTAAATGCTTTACCATATACGTCTCGATATTAATTTAAGTTTTGAGATATATTTAGCACTCTTTTCAAGACAACATCTCACACATTTCCCGTAACCGATCAAAACAAGGGTATTCAGATCTTCATCCACTTATTTAAACGCTGAATTGAACATTGAGTTAACTGTTAACTTGAATTGATTTAAAAACTCAGAAACTCGATAGTCTTGAATTCTCACCGAGTTGGTTAATCTCCACACTTATTCGTTAAGTTGTCAATTTTTGCTCAATTTCCATCTTTGGTCAATTTCATCTTTGTGCATTTGAATTTTTTACAACTTGAGAAAAAAACTTTGTGACATTTTTGAAGCTTTCAAAATTCCAATTTTCATTTATTTTAAAGAAAAATATTTTTGGCTTTTTCGAAATTTTTTGAATTTTTTTTTGAAAATTTCTAAATTTTTTTCGATATTTTAAATATTCGTGAAGTTTTAGAAATACGCACTTGTCACCCCCTTAACATAGAGTTTTGCATTTCCTCGAGCAAAAAGGACGAAAATCCAACAAAGAGCGAATTAAATGTGGGAGGAAATAAAATGAACAAATAGTGTACAAGCAAACATGTGTTACAAGAGACAGGGATACAAAACAACCAGCAGGTACAACCAATTCGAAAAGCAACATAAGTAACCAACATAGAAAACATCAGACAAGGGCTTCATTGGGACGATGGATGGGAGCTACCGGGTGCACTAGGGTTATATGGGTCATAAAAATATATCAGTGGTGGCATACCCATAGATAGATGATACATCTCAGCCTGAAGACACACCATCATACTAGTGTCGCGTTGATATGCATAACGGTCTTTCATGGTACTTAGTCATAAACCCCTCGAAACGCTCCTTTAGAGAGACAATCCGGGCAGATCTTCTCGGCCCGGCATATAGTCTGAATCAGCATCCTCATCGTACTCCACCTTTCCCTCGCCCAACATAATGTCCTCTTCCTCCTACTACTCTTCCTCGTCGGTCTCATCATCATTACCCTCGTCACTGTCCGACTCATCTTGAGCTTACCTTCATTCCCTTAGAATCTCCCATTGCTTCTGACTTTTTATACATGTGTCGTGCCCAAGAGGGTTGGGAAGGCGAGAAAAATTGATGGGAGGCTCAAGGTCGACTTTTGCTAGGATGGAAGTGATGATTCGGGCATGCAGGAGAGGGGTTTTACCTTTTTTGTCCATGACCGCATAAAATATGTCCTTGTAAATAGTTTGGCGCAAGTTGATAGGGGTGTTGGGGTCAAAGAGGTGATAAACAAGGGTTGCTTGATGCGGGCGCATGGTCGAGTCATTAGAAGTTTGAAGTATATTCGTGCATACGATTTGAAAGGTGAGGCGCACTTTGTCCCTTAGCCGTCCCACCAATAATGTCTCGATAGCCCATGGTGTGCTGGGAGCAATGCGGGACATGCATACGTCCTTATCAAAGGGAGGGAGGTGGTTGGGATATGTGTATGAGAAAGGTGTGGGAACGTCTTTTGTTGCTAATTTCTGGATGAGAATGTCCACGGAGAATGGAATGCGAATGTCGCCTACATACGCCTCGAAGACGTTATGCCCAGTTTGGACTAGGGAGCCATAAAAATCTCATATTTGGGGTGACCACACCACTCCGTGTGGCTCATTAAGGAAGCGACACCAACCTTTTGACATGAAGAGATTAGTGACGAAATTTGGCATCTCGAGCCACATAACTGTGCACTCCATGTGTAGTTTATGAGAGGGGATGAAGAAGCTCTCACACCATAGTCATTCTTGAAGGGAGCTGTGTGCGATGCCGCCGTCGTTGAGAATCTCGACGGAGTCATATTTTTGGGGAAGGGCTTGGTTGTCCATGTTAACAGAAGGAAAATTGGGTGTATGGGATATTGAGAGGGAGAGAGTAAGAGAGTGATGAGAGAGTGGTGGTTGAAGAGGGTGAAAAGGGGGGGGGGGTGTATTTATAGATGGGGAGAGGAGGTGGGAGGTTATTTTTGGAGGGAAAAGGTTTGGGAGGGAAGGGGGATGGGTTTGGAGGGAAAATGGATGGGGGAGTGGTAGGGGACGATTTGGGAGGGAAATGGAGTGATTGGGTGAAAAGGGGGGTGAACCTAGGGAAGATAAGTGGTTGCAAAAATCGGACCGATCCGGGTTCCCAAGACCAGCCAAACTGGTTCCTTTTTTTATTATCGAATTTCTCAAAAATGGACCAATCCGGGTTCCTACGATCGGACCGGTCTAGGTTCCTAAAAAGACTAATTTTTTTCCCTAACATTGAATGTTCTTCTATCTCAAACCTCGAATGTTCCTACCATTATTCCTACTTATGATCGACCTAAAACGTCCCAACGCTAACTCTGAACCCTATACACTTTCTTGGGATGTGTGTTGGTGTTCATATCCCTAATGTCTCATGACTTAACCTACAAACCCTCACTACCCTTACCGACTCACAGCTACTATACATAAGAATTCACCCCATACGCGTTAGGGGTGCGACGACCCCTTTGTTACAACTCACTCAACCTCGTAAGCGGGATCCGATAACTAAATGGTGTCAACTTCACCCACACATGCCTCTAAATATGGCTTTAGGAGTTGCCCATAAACTTTGAATGTATCTTTCCAGTTTGGATCTTCAAGTTCCACATCTCCGTGGGGGAATACCTTCTTCATGACGAAAGGGCCAGTCCATCTAGACTTGTACAGAAGCACCTTTTTATCGGAATGAAACTTCTTGCATCGGATAATCTTATCATGTGCAAGTTTCATCCATTCTTTGGATATCTTAGCTTTCTCGTATGCATCTTTGCGTATCTCTTCCAACTCATTCAATTAAAGCTTGCGAGCTTCATCGACTTTATCCAAGTTGTAGTTCAACCTCTTAATGGCCCAATACGCCTTGTGTTCAAACTCCACGGGGAGATGGAAAGTCTTGCCATACACAAAGTGAAAAGGAGACATCCCGAGGGGGTTCTTGTATACTGTGCGATAAGCCCATAATGAATCGTTCAATAGAAGGGACCAATCTTTCTGCTTAGGATCAGCGACCTTCTCAAGGATGTTCTTGATCTCAAGACTCTCCACCTCGGGTTGCCCATTCATTTGTGGGTCATAAGTCGTTCCAACCTTGAGGACGACCCCGTACTTTCTCATAAGCTTCTCAAACGGCTTGTTGCAAAAATCCTTATCGTTATCGCTAATTATCGCCTGAGGAGCACCAAAGCGAGAGAGTATGTGTTCTTGTAAGAACTTTATCACCACTTTATTGTCATTTTTTTAGTAGCTATAACATCCACCCATTTAGAAACGTAATCTACCTCAATGAGGATGTATAGGAATTCAAAGGACGGGGGAAAAGGGCCCATGAAGTCAATACCCCAGCAATCAAAAATCTCAATAATGAGTACGGGGGTTAGTGGCATCTTGTATCGTCGGGTAATAACTCCTATCCGTTGACACCTATCGCAAGATTTGCAACAATTACTAACATCCCGAAACATTGTGGGCTAATAGACGCCGCTTTGAAGGATTTTAGCGTCCGTCTTTTTCGTTAAAAAATTTCCTCCACAAACTTTCGAATGACAAAATTGGATGACTTTTGGTATCTCATCATCCAGTACACATCGTCGTATGATTTAGTTCACATAAAATTTGAAGAGGAATGGATCATCACAGAAAAACATGCGTGACCAAGTAATAAACCTCTTTTTATCTTGTGGTGTCTAATCGGGAAGCATGACTCATGTGAGAAGATAATTAACTATGTTCGCAAACCAGAGGAGAGAAGAGGTAGCAACTAACTGCTCATCTGGAAAGTATTCGACTATGGGTAAGGGATCACTAGGCACATCGGACGAAAGCCGGGACAAATGATCAACAACGACATTTTATACTCCTTTATTTTCTTTCATAGAGAGATTAAACTCTTGTAGGAGTAGGATCCATCTTATGAGGCACGGCTTCGCATCTTTCTTAGCAAGGAGATATTTCAGCGCCATGTGGTCGGTGAAGCATGTGATGGGGGAATCGAGGAGGTACGAGCGAAATTTTTCTAGGGCAAACACTACCGCTAGAAATGATTTCTCCGTGGTGGAGTAATTGAGTTGCGATCCGATTAAAGTTCGGCTAGCGTAGTAGATGACATGAGCTTTCTTGTCTTTCCTTTGGCCCAAAACAACCCCTATCGCAAAATCACTCGCATCACACATAAGATCGAATGGTAAAGACCAATCCGGAGCTTGCATGATGGGAGAAGAAATAATCATGCTTTTTAATTTATCAAAAGCACATTAGCATGATTCATTACACTCAAATGGGGTGTCTTTTATAAGAAGGTTACTCAAGGGTCTAGCAATGGCTCTAAAATCCTTGATAAACCTTCTATAAAATCCCGCGTGGCCCAAAAAAGAACGCACATATTTTAGTGATTTCGGTGGGGGTAACTCAGTTATGACATCAATTTTATCGCTATCAACCTCAATTCCTTTGGACGATACAATGTGGCCAAGAACTATTCCTTCGATGACCATAAAATGTCATTTTTCCCAATTCAGAACCAAGTTCTTTTCCATACACCGGGCAAGTACTTTCTCTAGATTCGCTAAGCAAAGATCAAAATAGGTCCCGAAAATGCTTAAGTCATCCATAAAAACTTTTTCCTCTTTCAACCATGTCGCTAAAGAGACTTAACATACACCTTTGAAAAGTCGTGGGTGCATTAAACAATCCAACTGACATACGTTTGTAGGCAAACATTCCAAAAGTACATGTGAAAGTCTTCTTCTCTTAGTCAAGTACATCTGCCTCTTTTTGGTTATCTCTGGAATAACCATCTAGGAAGCAATAGTATGGGTGTCCCGCTACTCTCTCAAGCATTTGGTCGATGAATGGTAAGGGGAAATGGTATTTCCTCATGCCCGCATTGAGTTTTTGGTAATCAATGCAAACGCGCCACCGGTGGGAGTGCGTTGGGGAATTATCTCACCCTTGGTATTCTCAACCACAGTCATACCCGACTTCTTTGGGACAACTTGTATTGGACTCACCCATTTATTATTCGAGATTGGGTAGATGATCCCGGCATCCAATAGCTTAATAATTTCAGCTCGCACTACCTCTTTCATGGTAGGGTTCAATCTTATTTACATTTCCCTCGAGGGCTTCATGTCCTCCTCGAGGTGGATTCTATGGGTACAAATCAAGGGACTTACACCTTTCAAATCTGCTATGCACCAACCAAAACCACTTTGGTGCATTCTTAAAATTTCTAGCAATTTACCCTCTTGCTCTTTATCTATGCTAGAGGAGACAACAACATAAAATGTCTCATCCTCTCCTAAATAAGCATATTGGACATTAGAGGGTAGTTTATTTAATTCGAGGGTAAGAAATTTTCATCGGAGGGAACCGTGCGCTACTCCCTCGGTGGTAGTTCCTCGAATTTGGAAACACAATTTACATCTCTCACTTCCTCATCCGACTCTCTCTCATCTAATATCTCTATCAAATCCTCTATCTCCCTCTCAAAGTCAGTGTACGTCCCCTCACTCTCACTACTCTATATTAGGCACGCTCCTAAAGCATCTCCATTAAATTTTTTCTCTAAGTTCTCCTCTACGATCTCCACAATAAGATCCACTACGTGAAAATCATCCTCATCACCCACGTGTTGGGCGATGTTGAAGATGTTTGTCTCTAAGGTCATTTTCCATAAAGTAAGTTTCATTTACCCATTTCGAGTGTTAATCAAGGCGTTAGCCGTAGTTAAGAGTGTGCACCCAAGGATAATGGGAATAGGGTTGAGGTTAAGGAGGGCTCCGTGTCCCAAATGACAAAATCTATTGGGAAGTAAAAGGTATCAACTTGGACATCACGTCCTCAATAATACATCTTGGTATCTTCATGGTGGGATCTTCTTGACTTGACTTGCATAAAGACCTCTAGCACATCATCATGAGGGTTTCCTTTTTGGAGAGGAACCAACAGTTGAGTAAATGGCATGGCGGTGGGTAGTTTCACTACGACTTCAGGCTCACTATGACTTCAGGCTCACTAGTGTCGTTATTTTCACTCTCCTTCAAAGGGGTATCTTTAGCCTCTTTTGTGTCGGGAAAAATCTTCTTATCCTTGGGTGTGTCGTGTGGGGGAGGTGATAAATCAACAACTCTCCCACTACGTAGAGTGGTGATGTCTTGACATTGCTCTTGATTCTATATGGATGTAGATCTAACACTAGTTTGACCTTGAGGAGGTCTTTAGCCTTGGTCCAGAAACTGACCCTTCTCTTGGATACACAAAAATGATTGTAACTTACAGTTGTTCAAATTTATGTCGGTGAACATGCGATCATACTTAACATTGGTTGCATTTTGGGCATTAATGAATTGGTGTATCGTATCCTAGAGACTTCTCCGCGGTGGAGTGATATACGATCCGGGAGGTGGTGCTTGCATATGTCCCTACATACGTGGTGCTTGCTGAAAGTGTGGGGATGGAGAGGGGAAGCGTGTGAATTAGGATTCAATGCAGCATGTTGTTGCCCGTAGCTAAAACCAGGATGGTTTTTCCATGAAAGGTTGTAAGAATTACCATGCGGGGAACCGAAATTACCCTTAAATCCTCCTACTCCACTCACTTTCTCTTGAAGCATAACTTTATAGGTGGTTATCTTCGGGCATTCTTCTGTTGAATGTCCTGCCTCACAAATCACACACACCTTTTCTATGGGAGCGTGGATGCAGTTGGTTGCTTCTCTTACCCGTACATCGAGCATTTCTCCTATGCTTCTCTCAAATTGGTATAGTCGACGGTCTAACAAAGTATCTTTGTCTACATGGTACAGAGTGAACACAAAAGGAGTGGTGGATTCTTGTCGAGGTTGACTTTGGGCATTGGTATCAGATGTGTACCATGCTTGAGTAGTCTCGACGACATACTTAAGGTGGATCTCATTATCATTATCATCTAGCTCAAAAAAGGGTCCATCACACATAGTTTCAACGAGTTGCTTGGAGTTGATATTCATCCCATTATGAAAGAGATAATTTGTTGTTTATCAAGACCATGGTGAGGGCATGAAGTGACTACGTCGTTAAAACGTTCATAACATCAATCGAATGGCTCATTTTCTAGTTGTCAAAAAGTTTTAATTTAAACCTTAATGGAGTTCGTTCGATGCGGAGGGAAGAACGTTTTGAGAAATTTGGATTTCAACTCATTCCACGATGTAATCGAGTTTAGTGATAAAAACCATAGCCAGGTCTTAGCTTTATCCTTTAGAGAGAACAGTAAAAGCTTGAGGCCGATCACATATTTTGTGCATGTTTCATCGCTGAAAGTTTCGCATGCCTCCTTGAACTCATGAACGTGGAGATATGGTTTCTCCAACTCCATTCCATGATAAGTGGCAAGTATTTGGATCATCCCATTCCTAAAGTGAAATTTCCCTGCATTGTATGGGAGTAGAATGCATCTCAGAGTGACTGATCGCTCGAGATATAAGAATTCTCTCAAAGGGCGATACGGTGCCTCTCCCTCATCCGTACCATGACTAGATTGATCAGACATGTCTCTCTCTTTAAGTGGCTCAGTATCCTCACTCGGTGTGTTCAGAATGTAACCTAAAGTGTAACCTGATGGGTAACTCGAAGGATCACTCAAAAAGTGACTTACTATGGAGTTTGGCGATATAGGCTGTGGAACCCAAAATTGAGGAGCGTTAGGAGAATTATGGCTATCTGGATCGTACACAACTAATGGATTCTTGTAAATGAAATTTGGAATTTATTGAGGAGTTTGTTGCAGATTTTGCATGAAATGACAATGCGAAATCTTATATCTTTTTGGATTTTTTTTTTATATTTTCTTATTTTTTTATATTTTTTTGAATTTTTGATCAAAGTTTTAGATTAACTCGATCTAACCTACAGTCTACCAAATTCCCTGGTAATGACACCAAAAACTTGACACAATTTAAAAATTGTCTAAAGTGCATGCTTATATAAGCTCAAGTGCAAGCCTATCGCAGAAGTAATAAACCGGGTAAGACGGGGTCGAATCCACAAGGCAATAGGATGAATACTCATGACGATGAACGGTAAGACGGTCAACCTTAACTTGACTCTAAAAAGAAACAAAAAAGATGATCGAAGTGACAAAATTTCTATCAACATGCAAGTTAATTAACTAATTATGAAACTAAACATGCAAGAGTAAGCTAATTATGATTTACTAAGTATGAATGGAAAAAATAGGTTAGAATGCAATCCCCGACCCTAGTACGTTTATCGTCTTTAAAACTAGTTATGAATTAAATAATTAATAAAATCCAGTCTTTATTAATCTCAAGAATTAAATATATGAGGACACTATCCTGCACCATACATAATCAAAAGTAAAAATAAAGAGGTGTCATAGTAGCTACACGCGCATTGCACTCTTAAGCATCCTGGTTACCTAGGTCAAATGAGATCAAAAGTCCTATAATGGTTGTGATCACCACACAACACGATTAGATCATTTACTCAATTTAGGGAACCAATTTTACACACATGCAAACCACATCGGATTGGGTTCATGCATCCCAACCCCTAAAAGTCTAGCCTACTATGGTGCAATTAACAAAACTTAGGGTTTCTACGGTGCATGCAAATGAACTCATGATGAAATTACTTCTAATGACGAATAAAAATGTAATATTTACTAGGAATAAACTAATTGTTCAAGAATTATTGAAATCAAATAATAGAGAAGAGAAAGAAATCAACTTTACTACAGAAATTGTAATTGAGAATTAACAACTGAAATTTGTGAGCTTCTAGGGTTCTTCTCTACTTTTTCTCTCTAAAACTATGTAAAAAGAAGTTCTCCCATGTTTCGGAATCGTTTTGAATAAATAACCTACGAAATTACAGGAGTTTTAGCCATGCAAGACCCTAGATGGAAAATAGGATAATTACAAAATTAAACCTTCAGACCAGTCCGACCTAAAATTTTGGTTCGGTCGGGTGTATACCGAATCGGTTCTATTCTTTAATATATCCGATCGTTTCGCTTCACTTAGGGTATACAGTAAGTTTAAGGGGCTGGACCAATTCATTTTTTATGGAACCCAGACCGATCTATTTCAAAAGACTTATAAGGTGACTTCAAAGTGCCGGATCGGTTCTTTTATGATGAAATTTGGATCGGTCCGGGTCCTTGGGTTAACTTCTCTTCATTTTCTCATGATCATCTCTCATCTTTCAAGGCTAATAACTTTTTCTCCGGGACTCGAATTTCGACGTTGTTTCTTCTTACGTGCTTGTAAACTCGAGGTCTTCAACTTTCATTTTAGGTCCTCATCCGGATTCTAGTTACAAATTACTCTTTTACCCTTTTGACTTTTCTTCTTTTATTATTTTCTTTTCTTCTGATTTCTTTCTTTCTCTCATGCATTAAACACCTGCAAAATTTATGAGAAATACGCAAAACTCGGGGTAATTTTTAGAAGATGTCAGTATAAAAAAATGAGATAAATCAATGCATTTTACGTCACCCGAGGTGATAAAGCCTCTAAATTTAAAGGATAAATTGGAAGAATTTATGCCTAATCAGTAGGCATCCCCATGACACCGATAAGAAAGACTGTGCGACCCTTTGCAAACTAGTTTCCCAGTATATCATCTATGACAAAGCACTATTTAAGAGAAACTTCGATGGAACCCATTTAGACTGTATTACAGGGGATGATGTTGAAGGCATGACACAGAAGATCTATAGTGGGGAATACGATCCCCGCATGAACAGTCATATGCTTTCAAAAAAGATCACCTGTCAGGGGTACGATTAGGCCACTGTGGTTCAAGATTGCACTACCTATGTCCGATGATGCCTTAAATACTAATAGTTTCCTAATCTCCAACTCTTGCCTCCCCGAGAACTATAGAACATGAACTCTCCTTGTCCCTTCTCCACCTGGGCATAGAAATCATAGGGAAAATTACTCCCAAAGGTTCAAATGGTCACGAATTCATACTGGCAGCCATTCATTAATTCACTAAATGGATCAAAGTCGAGTCATACGTGGTGTTGAATGCTAAAAAAGTGGCCACATTTATCATAAAGAACTCATCTACTGATATCGAGTTCCCCACGAGTTAGTGTCGGATAATGGGATCCATTTTGAAGCTAAGGTTACAAAACTAGTCGATGAGTATGGTATTCATAGACACAAATCGTCTAACTACCGACTCTAAACCAATGGTGACATTGAAGTTGTCAATAAAATCCTCAAGACCATAATCATCAAGATGACTGAGAGTTACAGAGATTGGGACGATCGAATCCAATACACACTTTTGGGCTACCACACTTCAATCAGAACACCCACTAGGGTTACCTCTTATTGTCTAGTACATGGAAGCAGTCCTACCCATTGAGCTAGAAATACCTTCCCTCCGCATCCTACTCGAAAGTAAAGTTGACGAAGAAGAATGGCATCAAAGCCGCTTTGATGAACTATCACCTTTGGATGAAAATAGACTGAAATCTCTATACCATTGCAGGAGTACCATCTCCGGATAGAGAAATTATTCAATCGAAAATTCAAGGACCGTGGTGTTCAAGAATGATACCTCGCCCTAAAAAAGATCGTAGAACCCATTTGGGACCCCAAAGATAAATCCAATCCGAAATTGAATGGTCCCTACATTATGAAGAAGATTCTTTCAGGACGCACCTCTATGCTCACAGACCTCTATGGAGAATATATTATGTATTCAGTCAACCTGGACTGTCTCAAGAAATTTTACCCCTAGTTTGAAATCTCAGCACGCTACAACTCTTCTCCTCTCCCTTTTATTCTAAAATAATTCTTCATTTCCCTACCCAAAACTACGTGCGACCTAATCCTCTACAAAAAATTCTTTCCAAAATAAAACTCATGAGAATTTTCAAAACCCTCAGAGGTATGTAGGCAGCCCATATGCCATACATGGGTCTGGTCCCCTTATTTTCACAAAATTCTATTATTTTCTATCCTCCGAGAAAGGCCATTAATTTTATCATTTACATGAATAAAAGCATTATGTATGCCTTGCTATTAGTGTAGATAATTCAAATGCAAGCATCATCAAGAGGCATAACAAAATATGTTTAAAATTAACTTTTATTTCTGATCAAGAATAACGACACCGTTACACGAAGTATCAGTGAAGGTAGTCCAACTAACGGACCACCCCTATCCGTTGACCAAACTGCTCCTAGACAAACCTAACCCTAACCAAACTACCCAAAAATATTTCTAAACACCACACACAAAAACATCCCAATCACCATACCTTTACAAAATCACCAAAATCTTCACAAGACACTGCCTTTAACTACTAGATGGCCCGCTTCATCATCGTTACCAGCACCTGGAGGTCCCCAAGTTTCCCACTCCTCGTTGACATTTCGTATGCGCACCATGGAGAGATACGCTCTGAAAAACCTGACAGATGCACAACACCGTCTTCATGGTTTCGAAAGTCATGGACTACTTCTAATCGGTCTCTTCTTGCAGGACCATCCCTCCTACCCGCTTCCATTGACATTTTAAGCAGTCCCCGAATACATGTCAGGCCCTTTCTACGGACTGTGATGGATGGATAGATGACCCGTGGTGCTTCCATAAGGAGACCAACATCATCCTCAGTGATTTAGTCAAATCCTCCACCGGGAAGAAATTTGTTATATAGGGGGGCACGATTTATTCCCACCCGACTTGGCGCAGGATCCACCAGGGGAAATAGAAAGAAGTCTGTCGAAGGCCCATTAACCATACATACCGATAATCTCCAAGCTGCAATATAGGGAGTAAATCCCCCCACCATGGCAGTGACCAGCAAAGACTCCGGCTCTATGCTCTACAAGGCAGTTCAACCAACTCTCCACAGATAGGCCAAAGATGAAGAGAAGTCGGACAAATAAATTGAGCACAACTGCTAAAGGGTACTCAGGAGGGGCTGCCAAATAAAACCTCTCCGCGAGCCACATGAATAACATTATGGGGATCCCCCCAGAAAGTCAGAACCACCCTCCTTCCAAGCATCAAGGACATGTAGCGTCTCAGCCTGCACCATCACTGCAGGATCATGTCAATAAGACCTACAATCCATTATCAGAGCAACCTGGGGATCCGCTGTCAAGTATCCTATCACCAATAATAGCCTCACAGTAAGGCTTAAGCCGATAACCCTAGCAAATCCGACACCCTTAAAACCCCTCAGGCACATTGAGTACATAACTTCATGAAGAGAAATGGTCCTTCCGCTAACCAACGATCTAGAAGGTGAGGGAGATATGTGAAGAAGCTCGAATAAGAAAACCAGAGGAGAGCGGGATAAATCAGGCATAGCCGCCGCCACACTAGGGCTGACCCCCAACATGGCCGAGAACTCTTCATAAGTGGGACAAACCACATCCAGACCGAAAAAATGTGATCTTCGGGATACCAAAATTGAACTGTTTTAGACAACAGGTTCCAGTCTAGCACGATTGTGCCACAAAGAAATTTTGCACATGTTAAAAGCATCGTAGCCAACATTATACAAGCATATGTTCTCCAGACCGTTAAGATACGAAGAAAATCCTTCATGCATGGGAAGAGCCATTTGAAAATGAGGAATGTGAAGCAATAAAGAAGAATGTGGGTATTGGTGGAGAAACACCCATCCCACACACCCCCTTTTATACTTAAAATCTTTGGCAAAAGATAAGAAACCTGGAAACTCGAGAAAAATACAACCCCGCCAAAATACTCTGAAGTGCAGGAAAATGCAATCAAGGCCTAGGAATTATTTGACTTGACCCTTTGCCAATAGGCAGTTCAAGGGTACTCCGATTGGCAACCCTACCTATTTTAGAAAATTCCATATTTTCTCTTTTATCAAAATCAATTTCAAAAAAATCCTCACTCTGAAAAATTACCCCTGGATTATTTACTCAGTTCTTTATCCCAAGAGAATCACTTTTACTCTAAAATTATTTACCCTGAGTTAATCACTCCTCCTTTTTAATAAAAATCATTTTTTTGTCATATTTATTTCTATCTTTGCATAAAAATAAACAATCTCAGTAGAAAACTAAAAAAATGCATATATAGAATAAGTCAGTGAATTAAGAAAAAAACAAATAAGAAAATGCATATTTTTTCATATATGTTGCCTCACTGAGTTACATTTTGCAGATAAGAAAAATAGAAAAACAGCGGGACTCATCCCTAACCCACAATCTCTCTATCTCTCTCTAACCCTCAACCCCACCGACGGACGCGCATTCCCCTACGATGAGCGGTGGATCCTCCACTCGAAGAACCCGAGCCTTCATCAGAAGTGGAAGGCAGAACAAAGAATGAAGAATCCGAGCTCTTAATATACTCCAACATGGAGGACATCCAATCCTTGATATCCCTCGGCCAAGTGGTCGACACCCGAACATATTGCAAGAAAATAAGCAACAACAAAAGGCAAATCATTAAAAAAGCAAAGGAAATTCAAAAGAATAAGAAGAAATAGAAAAGGATATACTTAGGCCGAAGGTCATCGTCGGTAAGCCCCGTAATCCAGACATCGACACATGAGGATGATGCAGCACACTCAGTGACTCCCCACTGCTCAATCGAAAATTGTAAGAAAGTGGAGTAACATGAATAATCGGAGCCTCCTCTATCGCCGTCGACATTCCCCCACTTGCGTTGTTAGCCGATTCCACTGGTGCACTAGTCCCCCTTCCCAAAGTCGTAGCAAGTGGAGGCATGTTCTCCACATCTAAATACAAGAGGGCATCAACCAGCTCGTCACTCTATTTTCCATGAAATATCATAATTGGTGGTAAAAAAAATTATTGCAACTAAAAATAATTGCAGAAGAAGTATTAGTAGCAAAATATGAGATTGCCACTAAAATTTCCATTAAAAGTTTGGCGCAAAAAATTTTACTGAGATGGAAAATAAATTGCATTGTATTAGGTGACAAATTAAAAATATTGCCACTAAAAAACAACATTTAGCGATGATTTCAAAATTTTGCAACAAAATATTTTCTAAATTGAATTTCAAAACAACTTAATTTTACCACCAAATACTAAATTAAAAAAGACAACTCATTAAATTCGTGCAAAATCCCTCCTGCTCAAATCTGCTCCCTCTAACCCTATCAAAGCCCCACTCTGCCTATCGATCCCGTCTCAAATCCCCCCCCCCCTCTCTCTCTCGCTAACCACCCAGTGCCGCTGAAATTCAGAACTCTAATGAAGGTTTACTTTGAAGGTTGGCTTTCAAATATTTACTTATTTTATTTGATTTGAATCTAGTTTCAAATCTGATTATCAGCTATATGTATCATTATATATATCTGATTTGAATCAATGATATATATACATATGTATGGCTACATAGATATGTATATGTATGTCTGATTTGAATCTAGTTTCAAATGGGTTTTATGAAATTTTTACCCATTTTGTTTACGATTTGATTTAAATCATAGATATGTGTAGCTACATGTGTATATATATGTGTTACAGATCTGATTGGAATTTACTTTCAAATGGGTATTATGAAATCTTTGATTTCCTTTGGATTGCTTTTGCTAAATTTTATTTTTTGTGGATTATTTTTTGATGAACGAAAAAGAAGTTTAAGAGTTTCAAAGAAGTTAATAGGCACAAATTCTTCTTATAGCTGAAATAGTTTTTTTAATAGTTGGAACAATTTTTTTTAGCTGAAACAATTTATTTAAATAGCTGGAATCGGGGTTATTTTTTTTATAGCTGAAACAGGTTTATTTTTATTTTTTTATAGCCGAAACATTATTTTATAGTTGGTTCAATGTACTTGTTTTTGTTTGGTAGTATTTATTACGTGTTTGCGATATGGGTCTTATTGTACGTGATGGGTTTATATCCAGATTTGTTATATGGTCCCCAATCGTAATTCCAACAAAACTTTATTCTATTTTTTTATTTCGAGTTTTCGTTTCTATTTTTTATTTTTGTTTTCAATATAAATTTAGAGAACGAGGGAAGCACATTCATTTGTTTGAAATAAACCATTATTTTAAAAATGTGATTTATAGATATTGAGAAAGACGAAATATAACTTAGGGAAAGTTTGGCGTTTAAAATGTAATTTACTGATAGTGTAATGCCTAAAATTTAATTTATAGAAAGTTTAGGGACAATAATATTACCACGAATTTTTCAAAGGCCAAATAGTAAGTCACGGAAAATTTTGCACTTGTTATTTTTTCTTAATATTTAGGCATAAAATATATTTTTTTAAATTTTATGGGTCAAAATGTAAGTTGCGAAAAAATCAGGGGTGTAAATATAATTTTGAATGTTTTTGAAAATTTGTTGAAAAGATATTAGAGTAGATTATGGAAATTTTGAAAATCAGAAAACTACTTTTCAACTTTTTTTGGAAAAATACTACCAATAATATTAAGGGGCTTTTTAAAACATTGAATAATGCAATACCCACCATCTCCAATAATATTAACAGTAATATTAAGGGGTATATACCAAATAGTATCTCGAATATTTTTTAATATACGTTTAGTCCAAGTCCTATAATTTTGTTCCAAAAAGTCTGTCACCATATAAAAACACTCAAAAAAAGGATCTCCGATGAGGATCGATGGAGCTCCGACAGTGTGGGGGTTGGGGGGGGGGGGGGGAGGTGGGGAGGGAATGCCGCTAGTCTGGACCTTTAAAAATAAGATAATATTGGTTAAATGGGACTTTGAGTGACTTTTTGAAACAAAATAGAATGGCTTGGATTAAATGTGTATTAAAAATGTTTGATGGACTTTTTGGTAATTGATCCTAATATTAATGGAGATGGTGGGGATTGCATTATTCAATCTAATTGGCTTACTGCTTCGTTCTTGCCTTTATTTTTTTCTAATGCAACGAATCACTATTCAAACTTATAAAATAGATCTTTAAATGACTATATATATATATATATATATATATATATATATATATATATATATCACCCACATTATTGATTGAAACAAAATGTGTTGACTTGAATAAAAATATATGAATGTATGGCCTTAATATGAGTTGCCGAGTACGCAACATTGCTTAGTGAAAAATGTTGTTTGGATCTTTTTATATATAACCACTATTCGTTTATTTCTAAATATCTCATGACTTTATTATTATTTGTTTATCATTGATATTTTTGAATGTTCTCTAAAGTTGTAGGGTTTTGAAATGGATAAGAGTTGGATGCATCATCCAAATAGAATAAGTACCGCATATCGAAATGGGATTAAAGAATTTCTTGATTTTGCATTTTCTAATGTTGAGCAAAATGGCAACATTAGGTAAGAAATGTAATAACTTCTATTAAAAAAATAGTCAAGATGTTCAAAGTCATTTGCTTATACATGGCATAGTGAAGAGTTATACTAGGTGGATATATCAGGGTGAACCATTGGAATAAGAGAACAATAATGCTTATGATTACATTGAGTGTGAGTTTGAAGTTGGATATGATAACATTATAGTGAAAGAAGAACACACTACAAAATAGTTTGAGCAAGATGACATGGAGGGAATGTTACATGATATGTTTGTCGGACCTTACAACAATGATGTTTTAGTGGATAAATCTGATGGCTATGTTACTCATGTGCCCGAGGGTGAAGGAGAAAAATTTTCTAGATTAGCTAGGGATACGCAACAACAACTGTATTCGGGTTGTCAAAAGCTATCTAAATTATCTTTCATTGTTTAGCCAATGCATCTAAAGTCAATGAACAACTGGAGTGAGAAATCTGTTGACTCCCTTCTTGATCTTTTTCAGAAAGCACTTCCCGATGATGCCCACATTCCAAAGTCATTTTACAAGGCGAAAAAAAAACTTTGTGACCTGGGGTTAGACTATGTGAAGATTAATGTTTGCATAAATGATTGTGTTCTCTTTTGGGGACCAAATGATAAAAAGACTAAATGTGCAACATGTGGAGAATCTAGATGGAAAATAGAAAAATCCAATGGGATAAAGATCCCTTATATAGTATTCCATTACATTCCACTTAAACCGATGTTGAAACGTCTATTGATAAATAAGCATATAGCTTCATAGATGAGGTGGCATAAGGATAAGTGCATTGAAGAGGCCAATGTTTCAAGACATCCAGCGGATGGGGAAGCATGGAAAGAATTTGATAAGGTTCATGAGTCATTTTCTCGAGATGCTCGCAATATGAGGCTTGGACTCTCTACTAATGGATTGTATCCATTTTCAAACATGAGTAGCAAGCACAACACATGGCCGGTTGTTCTTGTGATATATAATTCACCTCCATGGAAATGTATGAAGCAACCATTTTTCATCTTATCAATGCTTATACCAGGTCGTAGGGCTCCTAGAACTAACATAAATGTGTGTCTTTAACCATTGATAAAAGAGTTGAAAGATTTGTGGGATGTTGGGGTGCAAACATATGATGTCGTCACAGGGACTACCTTTATGTTACGTGTAGCAGTGATGTGGACTATTACTGATTTTCCATCTTATACTAACTTATCAGGTTGGAGCACAAAGGGGACGTTGGCTTGCCTAGTATGCAATAAGGGGACACATTCCATGTATCTGAAGAATGGAGATAAGACATGCTACATGGGGCATCGTCATTTTTTACCGATGAATAATAAATGGCGAGAATATATGTTTTCCTTTGATGGTAAGAAAGAGCATCGAGAACGAGTAAAAGAGCTTAGTAATGATGACATACTGGCTCAACTTGAGAGGGTTCGACCTCGAGTATTTGGGAAAGCATGCGGAATGAGGAGTCGCGTGGCGTATGAGTTGTAATGGGATAAAATAAGTATATTCTATGATTTGCCATACTGAAAAATATCTTAGATTGCATCATAATTTAGATTTCATGCATATTGAGAAACTGTATGTGAAAGCATTTTAGGAACATTGCTTAACATTGATGGGAAAAATAAAAGACACCGTTAAGTCTTGGTTAGATTTAAAGGAAATGCTTATATGCAAAGATTTGCATCCATATAAGAAGGGAGACAAATGGGTTATTCCTCCTACTTGCTACAGTTTGTCAAAAGCAGAGAATGTGGTTTTATTCGAATTTTGTCAATCACTGAAGTTGCCCGACGGGCATGCATTCAATATTTATCGATGTGTGAGTGCTACTAATGGCAAGATTTCAGGGATGAAAAGTCATGACTACCACATTTTTTTACAACATTTACTATCGCTTGCAATTCGTGGTCATCTTTCAAAGGAAGTGTATCAACCGCTAATTGAACTTAGGTTATTTTTAAAGGAGTTATGTTCAAAAACATTGAGATTGGATGTCTTGGAGAGACTTGAGGAGTGACTTTCCATAGACATTTGTAAATTTGAAAGGATATTGCCACCGTCATTCTTCGATGTTATGGTTCACTTACCAATTCACCTTGCATGAGAAGCCATTCTCGGTGGACCAGTGCAGTATCGATGGATGTCTCCATTTGAAAGGTAAATGTAACAAGTAATATCTTATTTTAGTAATAATTTAAGGTTTTAATTGCATTTTCTGACCATCTTACTTCTTGACAGATATATGCACACCTTAAAACTTACCGTGGGAAACCAAGCACATCTGGAGGTCTCAATAGCCAAGGCTTATGTTCTTAATGAATACCTAACATTTTTCTTGATGTATCTACGTGGTGTTGATACAAAATTCAATCAACTTGAGCGAAATTATGATGGTGCTGATTTTCAAGAAGGTTTATCCGTTTTTCGATACAACAGTCATTTGCTTGGAAAATCTGATTACCAATACCTCACACAAAGTGAATGAGAAAATGCTCGTTTATGTGTGTTGGATAACTATGATGAGATACAAGAATTTATGAAGTATATTAAGCCATACTACTTCTTTTCCTTACACACACACACACACACACACACACATATATATATATATATATATATACATTATTTTTTCTAATTAAATTCATTTATATGTGTCTAGTGAGCACAAGGATTTGTTAAATGCTGAAAGAAACATAAATATTGACCGAAGACATGCAGAGAGATTTCCTAAATGGTTTAAAGACCGCGTAAGTAGTTGAGTATAATATTTATTGGTGTAAATCGATTAGGATTATTATTTCTTACTTAACATTTATATATAAATAATAAACAGGTTAGTATATTAGAAAGCGAGTTGCCCGACCGTTCTAGTAAGCAACTTTTCTCTTTATCTTGGGGTCCCAATCGAAGATTGAAACACTATAAGGGTTGTTCAATCAACGGTTATAGGTTTCACACCCAAGATCATGACAAGTACAAAAAAACTCAAAACAGTGGAATTGTTGTAGTGGGCGAACATAAACAAATAGATATTGATTTTTATGGTGAGTTGGTTGATATTATTGAGTTGGAATACCCAGAAAATAGTCGTGTTGTTCTGTTCAAGTGTGATTGGTGTGACCTTGGGAAAAAAGGGGGTGGGTGGATTACGTAAAGATGAGTATGATTTCATTAGTTTGAATACCACTAATTCAAGGTACAAAGACCAAGCATTTGTGTTAGCTTATCAAGCAGAGCAAGTCTTCTATGTGCCAGACACCAAGTTGGGAAATGATTGGAAAGTTGTAGTGAATAATACTCCACGAGTTTTGTATTATTTTCCTGAAACTATAGTAGAGGAGAAGGACGAGATGGGTGACTAGGAACCGTACTAACAACTTGAGACTAATATATTAGATGATGAAATTATGGAAGTAGACGATGGATGTGTTCCATTACGAAGGGATGATATCCCAGAAATAGAGGTTAGTGTGGCTAATATGGAAGGAGAAAACCGGATACATGATATAAATAATGAGATCTTATCGTCCGAGGATGACAACATTGATATTAATGAGTATAATGGCGATGAATATGATGAGGACTTTTATCGGTTTGTGTTAGTTGTTTTTTCTTCTTAGTAAATGTTTTAATTTATTTTAATTATGACGCTTTGATCTATAAGAATATTTTAATAAATTACATTTGTGAAATGTTCTTACTTTACTAAATTGCATGTTTATGTATATCTTTAATAGGTATAACAATGACGATGGAAAACTATGAGAAACAGAGGATTAATAGGATTCAAGATAACAAAGCAACAATGAAGGCAATGGGGTTGCATAGAGGGGCTAAATTATACATGGGTTCTTATAAGAGTAATAATAATAAGAGTCAGACAAAGGGAAAAAGAAAAGAGTTTGACAAGGATGAAGAGTATATTCCGTTGGAAAGAGGGAGAGGTTAAGTTATTTGAGTGAAGGTGAAGATTATGACGATGACTATTTGTTAGGTTTGTTAATTATCCTTATCACTTTTATAAACTACTTGGAATGATATGATGTTATTACTGTTGATGTTATCTAGGTTATTTGATATGATTTCATCCTTGATAATTTTCATTACTGGTGTGATTTTCCACTCCATCTTTTCATTTGAATTATGTTAAAATGTAAAAGTGCATTGATGTTTTACATAATAATTTATGCATGCATATCTCCTCAACTAATGTTGTTGGTTTCTTGTTTAGTTATGCCTTGTTTCGGTCATGCTCGTGTCCCAAAATTATCTACACGTCAAAGATTCATAGGAGAATTTACACGTCCCCCTTCTTCTCAATCAAATGACCAAAATGTTGACTACCCCATCAACATCATTGCATCTGATGATAACAACAATGAGGGTAAGATCTTTGTATTCTAAATCAAATTACTTGACATTAAAAAAGATTTAATTAAGTAGAAAACATACTAATGTATAATTAAATGTAGTTATAATAGTATTCTGTTAATCCATTTCATACCTGTTATAGGTCGTAAAGCAGCTCCCGTGCAACGGCCTCTGGTAGAGCCAAATCATCATGCTTCAGGACGTAGTCATCCAAATGTAGATGGATCTCCAGACATTATTTCATCGGGTTTTAACACCAATGAGGGTATGATTTATTCTACCTAGTTTTTAACCCCGCACATTTTTTAGATCTCTTATATATCACGTTGTATGATTTAATTTTTGTTTCAGTTTATATAGAGACGTATATATATATGTATAATTTGTAATAAAGAAGAGATTAAGGATAATCTTGTCAATGTGTGCCATTATCTAAACATCAAATGCATAAATCTTACTATAAGCTAATTGAATTACTGATCATTAGTACTATTCTGATAAGATTTGAGTATATGATCACTTGACAGGGGAGAAAATGGCAGTTGTTAATCCTTCACTCTATTTTCAATGCTATACTATTCCTAAAATCCTTTACTATTCCATTAACTATTTTCAACTATTCCATTAACTGTTTTTACCTAAATTGTTTAGCTTAGGTGTCTATGGGAAGATTTGACACTTTGTATAACGCTCCACAAAGGCATACTGCTGATGGAATAGTTTGAACATTCTTATAATAGGTGTTTTTGAAATAAAAGTCCTAATGTCTGAAATTTGTCAATTAGGTAAGAGTTGGAGGTTCCTTTATAAATTTAGTGATTGCAATATTGTATTTATGTGATTTGTTGGTTCCAGCTCATGTGTTATAATTTCAAAAATTGAAGTATGACGTCATATTTGTGGAGGTATATACTAGATTCATATGGTTCGTTCCTTTAAAACTCAAGTCAAACTTGTTATCAACATATTTGAGAATTGAAAGCATGATTAAAATTCATTTTTCATCTAAAATTAAATTTTTTAATGTGATTGTGGGGGTGAATTTGAGAACACTAAATTTTTTTACCATTCCATTAACTGTTTTCACCTAAAATTCTTAGCTTAGATGTCTATGGGAACATTAGACACTTTGTATAATGCTCCACAAAGGAATACAAAGTGTCGAATGTAACCTAGGGTAGAGAAAAAAGCATACTGCTTTAGGGTAGAGAAAAAAGCATACTACATATCATTGCTAAGTAAGCACTGACCCCTTTCTTTAAGGGAGTTTGTCATCTCAATTTAGTCCATTAATATAGCACTATGGTCCATCACCCGTAGAGTCTATGATATACCTTAATGTGCTCTACAAGAATTCACATACACGTCACCAAAAAATTCACGTATTTCGTATCACATAGGGATAAAAGATGATGAGTGTTGTTGAACCTTGCTTTTAATCGTGCTCTAGACCTAAACCAAAAACAAAACAAAAAAATTTGAGGAGTAGATCAAAATTATGCCCTTATTTTTTAACCTTCAATAATACTTTTTTGGGGGGAAAAGTACTAAATACATGAATTGCTTTCGTGACGTGTATGTGAATTTTTGTAGTGTACATTATATCATAGACTCTAAGGTGATGGACCATACTTCTATCAATAGTGATACTCAAATGTCTTAAAATTGGTATTTTGTCTTATATCTTCAGATTGTTGGGCATCTATCCATAATTATGTATTGTGGGCCTAGATGAATATGTGAACTGATAAAGAGTCATGAATGACTTTACACTTCCATTTAAATACACAGTCTGTCATGTATGTTAAGAGACTAATTATGGTGCGAAGGTGACTCTTCCACCATCATGATTTCATAATCCTGCTGATCTATACCAACCTAGGATTTGCGGAATGATAAATGTTGTAATTTATTATCACATTAATATTGAAGTTTAATTATACACCCCCAAAAAACTAAAACAATTAAAATGGAACAATTCTTTTAGCAGTTGTCGGTTGGAAACAAGGATTTCAAACAATTGTCAGTTGTCGGTTGTAATTTATTATCACTATTTGTAAGTCTCTATCACTTAAAGATCAATTTCAAACTTAAATATAAGATTCAAATTGTCTTCTAAATTCACATTATAAAAACAAATTCCATAGATGTTAAAAGAGTGAAAAACCAAATCTCTTAATGATGTAATTGCAAGGTTTATAAAGCACATGTTAATGATAATTCAATATATCAGTGATCGTGTGTGTCCTTTGTTTCTCATGTTGAATTAAAGGAGGTATAATCTACTATCAAGATGCAAATCTACTTGCAATGTTGGTTCTGGAATTCGTGTGACTTAGATGTTTTCCTGGGTTTGTCAAGATTAAGGGAAATGATATGAAATGCATATATTAACATTGTTTATAGCAATAATTTTAGTATTGCCGGTTGTCAATGAGCATTGATTAGAGTCGAATAAGTGATGTATTGACCAAGGCGTGGAATGTAATTCTATGAATACTTTTTTACAACAATTTTATATACACTTTGAAAAGTATAGTTCATGTCATGTGGACTATTGGGTGTTCTTTTTGGCATTAGTTTGGAATTTCATTTTTCATGTTCATATATTATTCTTTGGGTATTCATTTTGGTTACTACGTAGATACTTTGTTGTGGTTATATTTTAAACTTATAAATGGTTGGCCGACTTCATCACTATTGACTCGTTTAACTTCTCCACATAAATGCATTTTAAGTCTAATTTTGTCCCATTGACGATCCTCAACCAAGGCAAACGTATTCGTAGTTAGGAGTTATTTACCACCATAAAACTTATTTTTTGAAAGCAGTAACATATCATTTTAAGATATCGATTGCCAACTTCACCATACACCACTGGTAAGTGAAATCCACGGGCCTCGTTGCATTATGTTCTTCCCATTAATGTATGTTATGAAATAGACTGCATTAGGTACTTATTCTATTTGTTATGAAAGTTGTAAACCTGACTTTTTGTAAAACATGTTCACTTTTTGTTCTTTTACAATGACTCTTTCTAATAAATAAGGGCCTAGTTAAACTCTTGATTTTAATGAAAATTTATTTACAAACTTTACTCTTTGTAAAACATGTTCACTTCATTAGAATTTTGCTATAATTTTAAATGTATACCCATATTTGACATAATTCCTGCATACATATCCCTAGCTAATGTTTTGGTTTATTTTTTAGTTATGCATGGTTTCGCGCGTGCACGTGTCCCATGATCTTCATCGCATCAAGGATTCTAGGGAGAATCCACACATCCTCCTTCTCATTCAACTGACTCAAATATCGCCTACTCTCTGAATATTATTAGATCCGTTGTTAACAATAATGAGGGTATGGTCTTTGTATTCTACGTCAAATTATTTGATAGCTACAAATGTATAATTAAGTAGGAAATATACCAACATAATAGTTTCACCATGTTTTCATTGGAATTATGAAAAAATTTTAAAAGTGTATTAATGTTTTATTTTACATAATAATTTCTGCATATATATCTCCTCAGCTAATGTTGTCGGTTACTTGTTTAGTTGTGGCAAGTTTCGGATGTGCACATGTCCCAAAATCATCTGCACATCAAAGATTCATGGGAGAATCCACACGCCCCCCTTATTCTCAATCAAAGGACCTAAATGTTGACTACTACACCAACACTATTGCATCTGATTATAATAACAATAAGGGTGTGATCTTTGGATTCTAAATCAAATTAATTGACAATAAACAAATATTTAATTAAGTAGGAGATATACCTATGTATAGTTAAGTCTACTTACCGTAGTATTGTGTTAATTCATTTCACACCTATTATAGGTCATAGAACAACTCCTGTTCAACGATTTGTGGTGGAGACGACTCGTCACTTTTCAGGGCGTAATCATCCAAATGTAGATGAATCTCCGAACATTATTTCATCGAGTTTTTCTACTAATGAGGGTATGATTTACTTCTAAATGTTTGTTAACCCCGGGAATTTTTTAGATCTTTTATATATCACGTTGTATGATTTTATTTTTGTATCAGTTTATATAGTGGCAATGAGTTCCTTTTGTTATGAATATCGACGAATTCCTTCCTAACACCAAGAAAAAGACCATCAATACACAGTTATTCAAGACCATTCTTAAATATATTTGCAAACAATGGGACAATTTTTAACCTGGACGGAATTTGAATGAATTATCTGAACATTATCATAAAGATTTTCATAATCAAAGGCAGATGAAGATTCTATGAGTAAAATTGAAGCAGATCTTGAAGCTGAACTTGAGAGGCTGGAAGTAAACATGGATATACTTGAGTAAAATTTGAGACACAAGGCAGGGCCCTGCACCCCAGCTTCATGGAGAATCTCGGTGATGAGATGTGCATAATGGAGGGAAAGCTTCCTGATCGCATCGTAAGCAATACGGATGATCTCAGTGTAAAAGAGTTGGGCAAGCTTGACGTCAGAGGCCTACTCAAGAAAATGATTAACGAAGTTACCATGACGGATGCGGACCATCGAGTCATTGGTGGGTTAGAGAATTGTGCCGCCGATGATGAGGTGTGCGTATCGAACCATCTCCGTGATTTTCCTCATCGCGAAGGTGTCTTGAAGCCATTCTTTATTTAGGTCCATTCTAGCTATGTAATTTGTCTTTAGTGTGTGGGGCCCCGTTTCTCGAGTAAGCAAAGGCTTGGGGTGAATCACCCATCTAGCATGCATTGTGCATTGGATGATTGAAAGGGAGAAGGGGATCAGTGTGTTGTCTACGAAGGCCTCATGGAGGGTGGGAGATCTTCGGGCTAAAGTCACAAAAAAAAAATGCGCACCTCCTCGTTGTAAACCCTATCATTGGGAGGTTTGAAGAAATCGCACCACCCTCGTCGGTTAAAAAGGGCAGTGACCGGGGCGGGGAGTTCAATGGTCAGGACTTGACATACTTTCTTTTTGGAATAAAACAACATGATTTCCATTTGTAATAATTGAAGTAGTAAGAATTCAACGTAGTCATTTCACAGCTGCCCGGACTTCATTACAGAGTTGTAATACATTTTGTAGACCCTAAACAAATTTTAGAGAATATAGAACCTCTAAAGGTACTATAAACGAATGAGTAAAAAATAGGAACAACGTTTAAAAAATAAGAATTCTCCTTCAGGCGTGGATATAAGATTCTGTCCTTTTTGTCTCTGAAATTAAGATTTTCCTAAGATGAACTTCAAGTCTCCATCTTCAACATTTGAAGCAAGAAGTCACTCCTGGTGTCAATAATGGGCCCATGCACCTGTGTCGTATCCAATAATCTGTTAAGAAAAGACAGTGAAGCAAAGACACACATTATCCCCATTTGTAGTATATTAGTAATGAGATTTAGGTTCAAGTGCCCCACCCCTGCATAACAAAATACAAATTAAAGAACATTGTACAAAACACTTGCAAACAACATAAACACTAAGGCATGTAAGTACTATTGTGCATTGCAGGGTGAACTGAAGATAAAAGGAAGCAAAGAAAATGTTACGATTCTCTCAGTTCTCTTTCATTCACCTGGTCCACCTTAATTGTTATCAAATATGATTCTATTAATTATATGTACAACTTCTACTTTCTACTACTTTTTATTTTTTATTCTTGCAGTCAAGGAATTATGTTTTGTATCAAGTTGTTTATTCCTTCTATGAAGGAATTATGTTTTGTATCAAGTTGTATATATAGATAGTCAAATTAATAAAACTATATTATGTTCTCTCTCAACATTAAATCCCAAATGTTTCATGGTATCAGAGAAGGTTGCTCTCATTAGTCTCCTTTAAAAACTCTTGTATGTATTTCTGCAGATCAAACACTTATATACCCTTTTTCTGCTCGCCATAATCAAGGTAGAATCAACAAAAATGAAAGCCTCTAATGGAAACTCGATCCCAGATTAATCTTCACCTTATAGTCTTCATCATTATGACAATTAGGGGACGATCCTTATCTCGCAGTTACTGAACTGATTATCCAACTTGGAGTCGTGCGATGTGCACAACACTGAGTGCCAAAAACAAAGTTAGTTTCATTGATGGAAGTATATATATTCCAGAGTCTTCTTCTCCAAATTTTTTGCTATGGACACTGTAAAGTGCGAAGCCCCCAATTTTTAAATATTCTTATACTTTAAAAATATATTCCTTTTTAATGAATTAGATGCGAAAGCGTATGATGGTTCATAAAAACGAATTACCAAATTTTAATTTCTTCTTTCAAATTAAAATCCCCAAACCAACCACTCTATCCACGAGTTTATGAATCAAATCCTGCCCTTTTTTCTTAGGTAAGTAAGCTGCTTGCTCTTTGCTCATGCGAGGTGGGAAAGCTTTCCCCCCTTTACAACAGAGGGCTGTGCCTGCGAGCCTAGCTATCTCTCTGGGAAGATACAACTGATGACCACTTACTTAACTTAGGTCATTCCTTCTCGGGAGAAGATACGAAAACTCTGAACCTTTTCAAAGAGAAAAACTCATTTTATGAACTCGATTTGGGGAGCAACAGATACGACTAGATTGGGTTTTGTCGAGTCAAAACAAGTACAAGTGAAATAAGATGGAATTACACACACACACACTATTGACTTCACTTAAACGCCATTAATTCAAGTCCTAGAATTTGCCTAAGTCATATTTATCATTATTTCCAAATTAGGCCAAATCAGTTTTAACAATAGACATGAATTAAATAAACTATTACCCAAACTTAATTATGCACCAAATTAAATTAAGTGTGATAATTCAAACCAATTTTATCTTGACTTATCCTAAGCATGCGTTCTAAGTCATTATGCAAGATAAACTTAAATCAATCACACTACGCTGCGATGTACGAGGAAAAACTCACAACGGGAAACAACCTCGGACGGCCCTAGCCTCAAATCCACTAAGTACGGAATTTACATTTACAAGACAGATGACTTACTTCCTCAACTCAAACCCTCCCAAGCCTTGACGCGTCTTCTTGTAACCACCCCTTCCTAGCGGATAACCATGGAGCTTCACCGCGATTTTGGACTCACCAATCGGACAATAGGTACACCGTCAACCACACGTGGTGTCTTTTACCACATGAGAATGCCGCAGCAAAATGAACTCTTCTTCTTTAAGGGATGTAGAAGAAAACCCAAACAATCCCTTCAATTCGGTGTAGAGATAACCCCGGTGCCAAACTCCAAGCAATATGTATATATATATGAACTTGGATAAACAAAACAATGGGTGTAAAACTAAAGTTTATATTGATTTTTCCTTAAAAATTGAAACTTTAAAACAATGAACTTTTCCCTAAAATAATTTTTCTCTCAAACACTCTTTAGAGGTTGGTAGGATATGAAACGTTAAGTTGGAAAAAGTTGTTCCCGCACATTATAAGTTGTGAAAAAGTTAGTGGAGAAACAAGTGGGAAACATGGCTAAAAACTGTCAAAAACTGCCAAAAACTGTTCCGGCCTGACGTCTCGTTCGAACGACATTTCGTTCGAACGCCATCTCGTTCGAACGAGTCTTCTAACGAAGTTTCAGTATGAACTCGTTAGAAGCTCGTTAGAAATCTCGTTCGAACAGCCATCTCGTTCAAACGACATTTCGAACGAAGTTCCAAT
Organism: Sambucus nigra; assembly: GCA_949130495.1. Taxonomy (NCBI): domain Eukaryota; kingdom Viridiplantae; phylum Streptophyta; class Magnoliopsida; order Dipsacales; family Adoxaceae; genus Sambucus; species Sambucus nigra. Next base: position 329,065,259 of record OX422221.1, on the reverse strand, counting down.
GTGCCATAATGGTGGGAAGTCGTTGGCAATCTCGTTCGAATGACACTTCGAATGAACTCACAGAATGTTCAAAAAAAAAAATTAAGCCCAGAAACTTTATATACTTTATATATATAAGTTTTAATAGAAAAATATCTGAAAACAAAACACAGTTTTAAAAACCTAACACCCAAATAAAATTTGTTCTAAGCTCCTATATATATATATAAATGCATTCATACCTTGGGAGCATGGAACTACTCTTGATGACGTACAAACGAGGCACATAAACCATGACTTTTGATGAATCTTTGTACTCTTTTCCGCTACGTCTTCAACTAAACACGTCATAGTCTTGAGTAGGTACACTTGAACACTATCCTATGACATAAACATTTTTGTCCGGAATGGAGCCAAAACTACAAAGGACTCAATTGGTAATTTGTTTCCTTACAGATCTTCCCGTTTGTCTATTCCGGGATAAAAACAAAACAAAACTCCTAAAGGCACGTCAAGCTCTACTAAAATAATAAAAGTTACACCCAAAATAAAAATACAATGCTTGACTCAAACAACCCAAAGGATCACAATCTTTGTCGGTGAAAGTTGCCACTTATAATATGATTCCTGCACACTTAAGAAAAAACATTACACGCATAGGGAATATCAAAATATTTAATGCAAGTAAAGTAAGTTACTCCCCCTAAATTAATTCTCTCCCTTTATCCACAATGATCAACTTAGAAAGACGTCTCTCCCTAAGATAAATCTCCCCCAAACTAAGATACGATGATAATAGGTTGAGATACCATGATACCATGGCTAAAATGGAATTTTCTCCATTTCCAAAATTTCCTATTTTTGATGGTTCTAACTACACGTATTGAAAAGAGCAAATGAAATCGGCACTTAAATCTATCGATGAGAGGGTTCGAGTTGAGAAAGTAAGTCATCTGTCTTGTAAATGTAAATTCCGTACTTAGTGGATTTGAAGCTAGGGCCGTCCGAGGTTGTTTCCCGTTGTGGGTTTTTCCTCGTACATCGCGACGTAGTGTGATTGATTTATTTTTATCTTTCGTAATGGTTTAGAATGCATGCTTAGGATAAGTCAAGGTAAAATTGGTTTGAATTATCACACTTAATTTAATTTGGTGCATAATTAAGTTTGGGTAATAGTTTATTTAATTCATGTCTATTGTTAAAACTGATTTGGCCTAATTTGTAAATAATGATAAATATAACTTAGGCAAATTCTAGGACTTGAATTAATGGCGTTTAAGTGAAATCAATAGTGTCTGTGTGTAATTCCATCTTATTTCACTTGTGTTTAATTTTAATTTGAAAGAAGAAATTGAAATTTGGTAATTCGTTTTTGTGAACCATCATACGATTCCGCATCTATTTCATAAAAGGGAAATATATTTTTAAAGTATAAGAATATTTAAAAATTGGGGGCTTCGCACTTTACAAATTGGTATCAGAGCCAAAAACGATAATTTACTTCATTAAAGATCTTTTAACTATTATTGGCTAAAATGGAATTTTCCCCATTTTCAAAATTTCCTATTTTCGATGGTTCTAACTATGCGTATTGGAAAGAGCGAATGAAATCGGCACTTAAATCAATCGATGAGAGGGTTTGGATGTCTGTAGTTAACGGGTGGTCTCCACCAACTTATTTAGTAGAAAATGAACGTGTACCCAAACCGGCCGATAGATGGAGTGGGGGTGAATTTAAACTTTTAAACTTTAATTCTCGTGGTTTAAATGCCTTATTTAGCGCTGTCACACCAGATGAATTCCGACGCATTATGACGTGTGAGATCGCTAAAGAAGCTTGGGATATTTTACAACTCACTCATGAAGGTACAAGTATCGTTAAGGCTTCGAAACTCCAAAACCTCACCACTCAATTCGAAACCATCAAAATGAACGATAATGAAACTTTTGATGAATTTTATGCTAGACTTTCCGATATTGTCAATTCATCATTTAATTTGGGAGAGAAAATACCCGACAACCGAGTTGTAAAGAAAATTTTAAGGTCCCTACCCGATAGATTTATTCCAAAAGTGACCGTTTTAAATTCTTTACCAACTTTAGCCTCTATGAAATTAGAAGAGCTTGTTGGTGATTTACAAACCTATGAACTAGACATGTTTCCCTCTAAAACTAAAAAGAAAATAGAAAAGGGCGTTGCTTTAAAAGCCCGAAAAGAGGTCAAACAAGTAGTAGAGAGCGAGAGTGATAGTGACTCGAAAGACACGGCCTTGTTTGCTCGAAAATTTAGAAAATTTCTTAAATTTAACAAAGATAAATTTAAAAATGATTTTAAGATTTTTGAAACTTCTAGGCATGACAAAGCCGAGAGGATACCAAAAACTATTAATGAAAATTTAAATAGGGACGAGTCAAATAGGTGTTTTGGTTGTGAGGGTTATGGCCATAGGGCTTCTGAGTGCCCCACTAAACTAAGGAGAGAGGGTAAGCGACCCATTTCATATAATGCGACCCTTAGTGATAGTGATAAATAAGAGGGACCCGATTCCCCCACTAAACCCAACTTTGTGGCTTTTATGGCTAGTCATGTGAGCACCGATAATGAATCTTTTCATGAAGATTTCCAAACACATGACACTTCCTTGGTCAAAGTTTATGAATCGCCTATTTTTCATGGTAGTGAGAGTGAAGAAGAAAGAGAGAGTGAAAAGGAAGAAGAGGTTAATGTGAGTGAACTTCAAAATTCTTTTCAAGAATTATATGAAGAATCTATTAAACTGAAAAGAGCTAATTTGAAGTTAGAAGCTAGTTTAAAAGAGCGTGTCAAGGTCATTGATGTAGTTTGTTGGTAGAAGACCTTAGGACACGTGAGAGGACTCTTCGAGAGAAGCTTGAATATGTAAAAGGCGAGAGAGATAGCCTTAGGGGTTTAATGGAATCCTTGAAAAAGGAGCTTCTTGCTTTTGAAGAGCGAAATGTTTTATTAGAGTCTAACATTTTAGAATTGCAAAATAAATTAAAAGACTCTAGTAATGTCAAATTTGATTTGGAGTGTCGTTCCTAAAAATTAGATAAAATCTTAGGAACGTTCTAAATTAAAAATGACATGTGTGGTTTAGGCTTCAATTCTTGTAATGAATCTACTCATAAAGCTAAAACCAATGTTTTAGGAGAATCTACTAGGAAAGAATTTCGAGATCATTCCTTAGATACCAAATTTCGACGTAATTTTACTTGTACACATTGTGGTCGAAAAGGCCATCTTAGGAAATTTTATTTTGATCTTAAACGAATTCCTAGAAAATCCCAACATAAAGTAACCAAGGTAGTTAAAGTTTTTACACCCCAACATAGTCATTCTTCATTAATTTGGGTTAGAAAATCCGACTTGGTTGCCTTGCAAAATAGGACGTTTGATTCTCATTTACTTTCACATGCTTCCTCCCTTACTAAATCTAAAGGTTGAATGTGTTAGTGTTTGCATACTTTAGCTTTTGTACTTCATGCGATATTCACATGCTAAATGTATGCTTGTTTAATCATTTTCTAGTCTATGCCCCATGCTTAATCACATGCTAGAATAATGATTTTGTTTATCTTTTGTATTTTATTTCTTCATTTTGTTTGCATTACATGAAAAATACAAAAAGATTTTTGTTTATCATTTGGGTTTTTATCTCTTGTTAATTTAATCTTAATGAAAAGTTTAAATTATTTTTGTTTGTCTTTTGAGTATATATTTTTATTTTTGGTTAAAAAATTTCAAAAACTCAAAAATATTTTATTTTGTTTATTTTAGTTTGACACACTTTATGTGGCATATACTTGTGTTTGAATCCCTTCTCTAACGCTCCCATGTGGCTAGAATTTTTTGTTTAGATTGTCTATCCTTAAAATGTTCTTTACCATATTTTTAAATGGATTCTATTTCTATATGCCTCTATTCACACATGCACGAGCTCATTTGAAATTTTAATGTCACGTGTTATATTTGAGCTTTGTGATATGTTCTCCTATCAATCTAGTCATCTACATATTTAAGACCTAGGAGGACTAGTGCATGTCAAAATTCGTTGCACGTGAGATTTTTGAGAAATAAAAAAATGATATATAATTGTGCACGGGGAAGGTCTCCGAAAGGATTTATTATCCTTTGCGATTGTAAGCCACCGTTTGAATGGACCTAAAAGAAATACATGGTCCAAAGGCCTAAGAATAGAAAATATGGCATAAAAAGAAAAATCATTGCCAAGGCCTATGTTTGATTGACATGTTCATTCAAAATTAATATAAATGCTTATTGAGGTAGATTGGATGGTATATCAACGGTTTGCACAATGTCCGTTTATCCTAGTGGTCTTTATTGTCATGACTCTATTTGGTTTGTAGAATCATCAAAACTCTAGGCTTGTATGGATTGAGTATGTTTATTCATTGAGTTCAATATTTATTGTCACATGAGGTTATATTCAAAAGTGATGAAATTTTCAATCAAATGAGAACTCTGTGAACGTTATTTAAGTGTTTGGGTCTAAATTTAATTGTTGCTAGTTCACACCCCTACACTTCCATTTCCATATGACACATTTTTGCCTTACGAGTGTGAAAGACTCCTATTATATTTTGTGTGTGTCATTTTTGTGTCTATATCTATATATGTGTACTTACGTCTATTAGTTATATCTTATGTATACATATATTTGATATTTTTGTTTAGTCTTTGCCTTCTCTTCTAGTCCATATATGCTCTAATTCATAATTGGTATCTATCTTGTTGCATTCTTTGTTGATATCACATGCTTAATTCTTTATGTATCTTATTGGTATCCTTTTCTTGCATCCTAATTGGTATCCATTATTGTTTGTTGGATTAGTTCTGCTTTTGTTGCTCATATGCTTTATTGGTATCACTTTATGCTCAATTACACGTTTTATTCTTTAACCTTTGTCTATTCCGGAACTAAAAGGGGGAGAATGATGGGGGGAGAAATGGTATTATGGTATCTCAACCTATTAAACACATTGTAAGGACATGGTAAAGTTTTGGATTCTTAACTCCCTCTCCCGAGAAATTTCATATAGTGTTATCTATGCTAAAAATGCCATTGAGACATGAATAGACCTCCATGAGCGATTTTCTCAAACAAACTCTCCTCGACTTTTCGAATTATGCAAAGATATTGCTCTATGTAGACAAGAATCCTGCGCAATTGCAGGATATTTCATTGGGATGGATTATAATCTCTTACGATCATTCCACATTGTTCTTGTGGAGCCTCAAAGGCTATACAAGCTTATCAACAACATGAATGCCTTATCCAATTTTTGATGGGGCTAAACGAGTCCTACCTTGTTGTTCATAGCCAAATACAACTAATGAAACCCCTCTCGAACGTAAATAAGGATTATTCTCTCTTACTGTAAGAAGAAAAACAACGCGAAGTGGCCTCACCGGCTAACTCCAACCTTGAAACGGTGGCTTTTTCTGTCAATACAACTCCAAAAACCACACGAAACTTCAACCGTACTTATTTAATTATGGATAAATCTCGATCTGGAAAGAATCTTCGTTCGACTTTTTCATAATTGGTTGATTTATTCAGGAAGCCTTTGGGAAAAACATATTTACGCTACGGTACGGGGCGAGGGTGGCCCTTCCAGCTCTGCTTTACCTTCGGTCTGTATGGAACCGAATAAAAACTTTTAAGTCCTCATTCGAAACCACACAGTTCAGACCGTATGGATCCAGTGTCACAGTCTAGGTATAGCAGTACCCCTTATCAGCGGATATGAGCTACGTCTTCTAACCAGACACTCATCTAGTATGCTTCTCAATCACAGCCTTCTCGTCTTCGACCAATAAATGGAACTCGATTTTACCTACTCCTATGGCGGTAGGACTCGTGGTTTTACACCCGGAGCCGAAGCATATAAGGTAAGCCTATTTTCCATGTCTTATCGACTCCCAAAGTAACTTCCTTATCAAGTTGGGAGTTCTTGATATTCACGCTCCAACTTGAGGGGGAGTGTTACGGTTCTCTCTCATTCACCTAGCCCACCTTACTTGTTGTCAAATATGATTATATTATTGATATGTACAGCTGCTACTTTTTATTTTTGTATTCCTGTAGTCAGAGAATTATGTTTTGTATCAAGTTGTTTATTCCTGCTATTAAGGAATTCTATTTTGTATCAAGTTGTATATATAGACAGACAAATTAATAAAACTATATTGTGTTATCTCTCAAAATTGAATCCCCAAACTTTTCAGCAAATAAACTCTCAAAATTACTAAAATAAAAATAAAAAATCAAACCAATACACCAAGTTAAATGAATTTTTAAGTGCAGTAGAACCATGTTTACAACCTTTCAATAAAACAACATACAATTTATGCACACAAAATAACATTGAAAGTGTTCTTTAGGTTAGAATCAAACATAGAATGACATGTGCTACCATACAGTGGATGCATACAGATAGATTTTTAGCAATACTGTGTTTTATTTTTTAAAATCTATAAATTACTGAGCACATTTTCTGAATACAGTCTTAGTGAAATAGTGACAAAAACCCAAACCTTCGAAGTTTAAAAAATTGAGCAATGACCACTGACCGTTTAACCCCCACATCTTTAGTTATCACTCCCTTTTAAGATCCTCTCTATCACCTCAGTCCGAGTAACAATATAAGCATGTCCTCCCCAACCACTTAAAGAGTCATGATCTATAGATAATAGCAGTGCTTGAGATATAGTCTCAAATAATTCTTCAGGTTCCATGTCAGCCTTGAACATCGACTCATAGGCACCATACAAAGACTCTGAGGAAGTACCTGTAACAACAAAATCTTTTGCAAGTTCCTTGGCTCCAACTAATTTATGCATATAGCCAATATGTCATATACAATGATAATGTAGTAATAGAGCTCATTACGAGGTGCAGATTAAGTGTTAGAATTCCCTCATATGCGTACACCTATTAAACTGTTGTACTTTATTCATTCTTTTTGGATTGGATGTTCTACATGTGCTCGAAAGTTAGTCGTGTCCTCTAAATATGGGAATCTGGAGTTTTTGAAAGATTTTCTACTACAACTTGTGCCTTCTGACTATTTTGGAATGCTTAATGGTTTGTGCCTTCATACCTCACATGTCTTTAACAACAAAATACAAATTAATTAAAAGACCAAATACAGATACTAAAATGCTCAATAATGGTGCTATTGAGTATCAAAATGGTACCCCTACTGGTTAATATTATACGGTTGTATCAATATTTTTATATGTTGATTACGTGATTGTGATTGGCGATGAAATTGATGGGATTTCTTAATTAAAATTAATACAATGTGCTTAGTTTCAGATAAAAGACTTGGGATCTACGTTTTACTTTCTTGGTATTGAGTTAGATAATTATCATGAGGCTTTATTATTTCCCTGTTTTAGTATTACTAATTATACTACTGATATCATTTAGAGAACTTATACTACACATTCCCTAACACTTGAGACTCCTTTTGAGGCCAATATTTGTTATTCTTCATCTTATTTCTCTGTCATCCAACACAGACAGATTTTATGAATTCTGGTTGGAACTAGTCTTCATCTGATTTCTCTGTCATCCAACACGGATAAATTTTATGAACTTTATCATTGGTAGTGAAACTTTTTTTAATCTTATTAATCTCATAATATGCATCGAATACACATTGGCTGTGCACTAATAAATATTGCATTCATATTTCCGTAGCTAATGTAAGTTTTTTGTTTTGTTGTATTAGGTTCTGGTCGTGCACACTCCCCAAGATCTTTTACGCGGTAAGGATTCACGAGGGAATCCATGCGTCTTCGTTGAAGTTCAACTAATCCAAATATCAACGACTCTCCCAATGATATCCGTTTTGATGTAAACAACTATGAGGGTACGACCTTCATATTTGAAAACATATTAATTGACAACATACAGATAATTTTATTCAAGTAGGAATACTAATTTTTTTCAAGAATAGATTTAATTAATATTATGTTGATCCATTTCATACATATTATAGGTGAAAGAGTAATGCATGTGCAACGAATTGTGAGAGATTCCAATCACCCTCCTTAACACCCTAGTCATCAAAATGTTATCAATTTTGCAGACACGGTTTCATCGGGTGCTAATACCAGTGAGGGTATGATTATGATCTTGGTAGCTTCACGCATTGATTTTATTCTACATTTCTTATCATAAATTTATTTTTGGGGTGATTATGGATGAAAGTGATAAGAATGTGTGTGCTCTTTTTGTACTGTGATTTTGCTTTTGATGACTTCAAACTCATGGGCTTTTTAAAAAAAATTTGTTAAAAGTCGAATTGACCATTTTTTTTAATTACTTGCGCTATTTTTGTTAAAATAGGTTCTAGTTCCAGGAAATGAGTTAGGGGACCAACACGGGGGATTGGTTTCGAAAATAAGTTAGAAAGGGGGGAGAACATTCAAATCCTAATCTCGAAGGGTCGTTTATAGTATGGTTCTATTCTTCGAATTTAAAATCAGAGACAAACATTGTTATTCGAGAAAATGCCCCATTCAATTTAAGGTATTGGAAGAATTTTCCAGAGGAGAACAAAAGTCATATGTGCATTCTTGTGCGGGTAAGCTACCTATGCTCATATATGAAACACAATTCGCTTTTAGAGTTAATTATGAGTTAATTTTTTTCAATTTCTTTCGAATAGGATAAGTTTCAATTGCCAAATGATGATTACACGAAGTGTGTAGTAATGGCACAACTCAATAATCAATTTCGTAAATTCCGCTCAAAAATTTATCCTGAACACTTTAAGCCACGCGGCTCTTTGGAGCGGGCTCTTCAGCATAATCCTTAGGAGTTAAATGAGGCTAAATGGCTTGATCTTTGTTCAACACTTGCAGATCAAAAGTTTCAGGTTATATGCAACTTCTATTTTTTTTTATTTAAGCGAAGTGTTGATTTGGCATTCTATTTTTTCTCTAGTAAACACTATGAAAATTAGATTATTGTAGTAAACATTATGCTGTTTTTACTTTGATATTATTTTTCTCATACTTACTAAACCAAATGTTAGTCAGGAGAGTCTAGATAAGATACAATGCTCTTCTTAAGTTTTGATATATTAAGACCTTTAATTGGGGGTTTCATCTAGTTATGTATTTTTAAATTTATTTTGAACATGAATATCTGTAGAAAAGAAGTGTAATAAACTCGAATAATCGATCGAAGCAGGCGATTCTCCACTGCAGTGGAAGCAAAGGATTTCGTCAAGTGGAGTTTGAGATGGTAAATATATCTAAAAATCTTATGTCTAAATCAATCATTTTAATATGTTTTAGCACTTTATTTTGTATCAAAATCTGTACAGTGTGATAAGGAGACTGGAACTCCCACGTCCCAGAGTACGGTATGACATACGACTCATTGGAGCAAAAAAAGGGGAAATTGGGTGACTACAACTGCTGGAAATGTCTATGTAAGATGTGTTTCAATATTAGTTTGTTAATAACTTTCTTACCTATAACATATGATATAATTCTAAGATCTTCATTGTTATTAATAGGATGATGTGCAAGCAATACTCAAATCACAATCTGAACTTGAAGACGGTGTGGTGATGAATGATGATGATGCATTTAAAGAAACTCTAGGACATCGCTCGGGATATGTACATGGTCGTGGGGCTGGCCTTAAACCCACATCATCCGTAGTTGTTGTTATTCAAAAGGACAAAGACATTGAGAGAGATAGACAAGTTGACTAGGTGAGGAAGGGCACTAACGAGGCAAGGGAGGAAGAAGATGAAGCAAGAAGGGATAACGCGACAATGAAAGGATGATGGATGAGCTTAATGAAAAACTTGAGGCATTAATTAACCTCGTAACACGACAATATAAATCTTCATTGTAAGCACATAACCCCAAACTTATTTTAAATTTTATATGTACGCTTTTTGCCGTCTCTTATTATTCGCTAACAATAATCCTAATACACAGAGAAGAAAAATATTGTGTTTTTTTTTGGGGGGGGGGAATATAATTAGGAAACAAATTTGATGGTAATGAATGTGATTTATGATTTTTTTTTAGTATTTTGAAAGACTTGTAAGTATAATTTATAAATGTACTTTGATTAATCTTCCAAAATCTATTATCGTTTTTCAAAGTGATAATTCTAAACAAGTTCTTTATGTTTTTTTCAGATTTAGTGAAAGCTTTTGTAGAGAAGGAGAGTAACAATAAAGAAGAATGATGGTTTAGACTCATTTTATTTGTTTTTGAAGATTACTATCTTTATGATCTATATAAATGTCAATGACTTTATTAGAGTTGTGTATATGAGTTATCTTGAGTATTATATGAAATAGGATGACAAGTAATAAAAACATGTGGTGAAGTTAAGTTGTTACCAAAGCAATGTGTATATGTATTGTGAAAAATATTTCATCAATTAATGAAGATATTTTTTGCGATAAAAAATGTCATTTAGTGGCAAATTTAGATTGCCGAAAAAGTCATTCCATACAAATTTAAGATCAAGTGTGGTGATATTTTTTTCCACGAAAAGTCCCTTTGAGTGTCGAATCTTTATTTTGCTACAAAAAATAGCTTTTTGGTGCCAAATTATCAACTATAAGTGGCAATTTAATATTTAAAAAGTTGTTCCATACAAAGTTAAGTTCATTTTTGGCGATTTGTTTTTCCACGAAAAGTCCCTTTTGGTGGCTAATCTTTATTTTTCTATAAAAAATCGCCTTTTGGTGGAAAACTATCAACTATTGGTGACAATTTAATATTTATTAGATGCAAATTTTTTGGGGCGAAGTGATTTTGTCACTAAAAAATCAACTTCTGGTGGCGATTTTAATAAATTGTCACAAAAACAATCAGCGGCACAGTTTTAGTGGCAATAGCATGGTGAAATTTTTTTTACTACTAAAAGATTTGGTGACAAATTTTTAATAATTAGGTGCAAAACATTATGACACTAAAAGTCATTTTTCTTGTAGTGAGATAGTCATAGCTCGTTGTCTTATCCGTATAGAGCGTGTAGGACTCTATGATCATTGCGACATCTCCCTCACCCACCTCATATACATAGGGGCACTTACGGTGGGACCGCCACCTCCTCCTCCATGATTTGCCTCACCACCCTCTCCCTAGGTACTAGACGTACACAAACTTATGCACAATCAACCGCTGCATCTTCGCATGTAGACCCGTCACCCCCATATCGTGAGGAATCTCCCCCAAAGGGTAGAAGGTCACCAACAATCCCCAATAAGAGAATCAGTGTCTTCTCAGGGAATGAAGATACCAAAATACTCAGAGAAGGCAGAAAGATAAACTGATCGTTCATCAGGGCATTTAGAGCCCGTTGTATGTCCTCTATGGACAAAGTTTGATTCAACCTCCGGTGGGACTTCCACCACTGAAACATCCGACAGAGGTCCCCCAAGCTCTCATCATTTTGGGCTATCAACCCTGCATTACACCCGATCACCTCGTAGAACCACGTCTGCAAAAGACAAGAATAAATAAAAAAAGAAACCAAAGAAGAATGCAAGGAAATGCATAAAAAAGAAAATGAATTCAAGATTACCTCTAAAAGATATGTGGCCCCAGTAAAAGTCTGTCAGCAGCACCCAATAACATTGTTGCCCAAAGCGACTGCCACTCCAAGCTAGCCCAGTCATCGACAACCAACCATTGCATTATCGTACACCTCTTTTGAACCCACTATTTGGAGTCTTAAAGCAAGAAGGGCTTAGGAATGCTTTTTAGAGTGAGAAAGCAAAAGATTCAAACGCTTGAAGGTGTGAAAAATGGGAAGAATTTGCCCCATTTTATAGAAGGCTAAAGGGCATGTCGATCGGCATCCCCCCTAACCAAGCCAGTCGACAGTCAACTTTTCCCTTTACCAAGAAATCCCAAGATTCTGTGCCCTTACTGATTGGCACCCCCTCTAAATTTCGTTTCGAAAATTCCCAAAAATTGCCAAAATCCCAGAAAACATTATAACCTCAATTTTCTCAAGAAAATCATTTTTTAGAGTACTAAGACCCTTATAAACTCTTAAAACCCTAGCATAATCCCTAGTCAGAGTCATATTACACACTATCCTCAACATATTCCATAAGCAGAACCAATAATGCGCTCGCATCCAAGTCTACTACAATTCCCCATCTTAAACATCTAGTGGAGTCTTAAGACAACATAATCCCCAGTTGGACATCTCAAAGATAAATCCTTTCCCAGTGAAGTCCCAAAATAACACAATCCCAAGTGGAACCACAGGTGCATCCGTACCCCCAAGATAATTTAAAACTCCACAGGAGAATAACTCCTCGCATTACAACTTCAGGTCCTCAAAATCGATCTCGGACCGCAGAATTGGTAACTACAACCTTAGGTCCTCATAATTGAACACGACCCTCAGAATAGCTCATTACAACTTAAGGTATTCAGAATTGACCTTGGCCCACATAATTGGTAGCTACAACATTAGGTCCTTAAAATTGACCTCGGCCCACAGAATTGGTTGCTAAAACTTTAGGTCCTTAGAATTGACCTATGCCCTTAGAATTGGTTGCCACAAATTTAGGTCCTCATAATTGACCTCGGCCATCAGAATTGGTCACTAAAACTTTAGGTCCTCAGAATTGACCTCGGCCCTCAAAATTAATCGCTATAACTTTAGGTCCTCAAAATTGACCTCGGCCCTCGGAATCGATCGCTACAACTTAAGGCCCTTAGAATTGACCTCAACCCTCAAAATCAGCCGTCATCACTTAAGGTCCTCAAAATTGACCTAGGCCTTTAGAATTGGTCGCTACAACTTAGGTTCCTCATAATTGGCCTCGACCATTAGAATTGGTCTCTACAACTTTAGGTCCTCAAAATTGGCCTCGGCCCTAAGAATTGGTAGTCACGACTTTAGGTCCTCAGAATAGACATCGACCCTCAGAACTATCCATCCCCAACACAAATTTAGAATTAACCTCGACCCATCGAATTTATCTCCTTCTCCCCTTAGAATATATCTTAATTTCATTCTCATCTCTTTAGGTCCTCATAACTGATCTCGACCTGCTGAACCGATCATCCTCATATTTTTAGGTATCGAACCACTCAATCGGTCATCCTCATCTCTTTAGGTCATCAATAATTGACCTTGACCCACTGAATTGATCAACCTCATCCTTTAGGTCCTCTAAATCGACCTAAAAATCTCTTTCCCAACATCGATGTGACGTTTATCATTCGATGGCCTTCACTTGTTCCAAGATCACCCGCCAAGGGGCTCTCTATAGACACCCCCATCCTAGTACCCCCTAAGAACCTCCTTAGGTCCGTAGAACTCACTCATCCATCATAAACCCTAGGTCATACCCCGAGTACCGATCTAGAAGCCATTGGGAACTCCTAGGCCCCATTTGACTTTGGTTAACTTTCTCATCAGAGTGAAATATCAATAAATCTTTGAAGGACTTTAAATCCTCTTTCCAATGTCTGTTTCGTGCATGAATCACACTTATGGTTCGAACGAATGGTCCGTTTAACTATTAAAAATTGATCTAGAAGCCAATGACCGCTCCCGAGCCCCATTTTAACCCCAATCAACTTCTTTGCCTGCATGAAAGCTTAATTGAATACCCTTTCCAATGGACCATCTCATGTGTGAATCTAACTTACAGTTAGAATGAACGATCCAGTTTCCCCCAAAAATTGATCGGAGGCCACAAGGCGCTCCCGGGATCCACTTAACTCTTTTCAACTCTTTATCTCAAATGAGACTGAATGAATCTTTGAAGGTCTCTGAATACCCTTTCCAACGGTCTACCTAGTTCATAAATTATCCTTATGGTACGGATGAACAATCAATTTTACTCCAAAGGTTCATCGGGCACTTTCACGCCCTGTTTGACCAAGTTCAACGTTGTGAACTGAACAAATATGAATGAATCTTTGAAAGGCACTGAATACCATTTCCAACGGTCTATCCCGTGCGTGAATCAACCTTACTTTTTGAATGAACGACCCATTTTCCTCCGAGAATTTCCTATCTAGTGACCAATGGGAGATTTCAGTCACCGTTTAACCTCAGTCACTCCAAAACCTGAGAGTGAACCAAAGTATTCTTAAAGTGCTCTGAATACCCATTCCAACGTTCTATCCTGTGCACAATTCTGACTTACAGTTCGCATTTTATGTTCATTTTTTTGAAAAACCTGCCTCAGACTACCAATTAGCAACCCCAGGACCCTGTCTGTTGGCAGGGTGCCTAAGGTTTTATGTCGATAGACAGGTTAAGGACCATAACAATTAGCACTCCCCTTGCACCTATAAATAGAGGCTATGACCTCACTTTGAAAAGCACACCTCAGGCAACCCTGAACATCCCTCTCAGCAATTCCCTTGAATTCAGGGTAATTTTTTCCTTAAAAGCCCATTTCCCACATTCCTTCCATACTTTTCATACTCTTTTGAGTAAATCCCCACCCACCTCCTCAAACCAGCATCACCTCACCTTGATATCAGCACATCTACAAGCAAGATCTACTTCAAGTCTTCACAAGGAGGTCTATTTCTTACCTTTTCTTTAAATTTTATAATTCCGCATTAGTTACTTCATTTTCACTTTAGTACTTTACTTCTTTACATTACACATCTTAATTCCAAACTTTTTATTATTAGTATTCGTACATGCTTTATTTTCATAGAAAAACCCAAAAATAAGAAAACGAGGGTTCAATTGTAAATTTCAAACGGGGAATTCTCATCACATTTTCTCACATTAAAACACCTTTTCCACACACACATAATAAAGTCCCCGAGTGGATTTATGGGATAAACCCCACCCCATATTATTTCGAACTACGTGGACTTTGATGCCCCTGAGCTAGGTAGGCATCTTAGGTAAATCCCTCAACTCGAGACCTCACACATATATTTGTGATATATACATTCTAGATGCTTGTTTATTTATAACTTGTTCGATATACTCAATCGTTCTTCCATAACGATTTGTGAATTGACAAACACCTACATCATATGTTTTATTACTATTTTGGGAATATTCCTAAGGATCATCTCACTCCGCCTTTATCCATAATGTGAGTCGAGCAATTTCGCCCTCCATTTGTATTAAGATGAGAAATGAGGACATTCATAAAACAACCTTTAGAACTAGGTATGGTCATTATGAGTTTGTGGTGATGCTTTCCGGGTTAACTAATGCACCAGAAGCTTTTATAGATTTGATGAATAGGGTGTTTAGACCATTATTGGAAAAAAAATTAATTGTTTTCATTAATGATATATTGATTTATTCAAAGTCAGAAGATGAGCATGAGGAACACCTCCGCGCAGTATTTGAGGTTCTTTATAAATATAAGTTATATTCTAAGTTTTCTAAATATGAATTAAGGAGATTGCCTTCCTCGGCCAAATAGTAAGCAAAGACGGATTGATCGTAGACTCGAGAAAGGTCACAGCCATTGTTGATTGGGAAAGACCATAAACTGCTACTGAGGTTAAAAGCTACCATGACCTAGAAGGATACTATAGGAGGTTTGTGGAAGTATTTTCCAATATAGTTGTGCCCTTGACCCACTCACACACAAGGATAATAAATTTTTATGTTCCGCGAAGTGAAGAGAGTTTTTTAAAAGTTGAAGGAAAAACTAGTGGTCGTCCCTATCTTGGATTTACCCAAGGAAGGGGAAGGTTATGTGATTTATAGTGATGCTTTAGTCCATAACCTCGATTGTGTGCTGATGCAGAATCGAAAGGTGATTACCTATGCCTCTAGATAGCTAAGGCCACATGAGAAGAATTAACTCACCCATGACTTAGAGCTAGCAGTAGTGTTTGCCTTGAAAATTTGATGATATTATTTATATGGAGAGAGTGGTGATATATTCATGTCTCATAAGAGTTTGAGTTACATTTTTACTCAAAGAGATTTGAACATGAGATAACGGAGGTGGTTAGAACTGATCAAGAATTTTGATTGTTGAATTAAGTATCACCTTGTAAAAGCCAACGTGGTGGTTGATGCCTTAATTAGAAAAGGTTCCCTTACATTTTGAGGATTACAACTCAAAAACACATTTTAAAATATTTAGAGAGTATGTGTATTGAAGGTTAGAGGCCATAATAGCCACAGACATTTAAGGTCCCTTGTCATGGAACAAAGTTTTATAGAGATGATAAGAGTAGCATAGGACATGGACCTGGACCTCTAGAAGATTCATATACTTATAGAGAAATGAGAGAATTCAGCCTTTAGAGTTGATGACCTTGAAGCCTTATAATTTATAATGAGATTATATGTGTTGTGAAATTACGAGATTATTTTCAAGGTATTGTAAGGGGGACATTACTCACCCTTTGCAATTCACCTTGGAAGAACCAAGATGTACCTAAACTTGAAGAATAATTTTTGGTGGCCTAATATGAAAAGAGACACCAGGGAGATTATGGCCAAGTTTTTACTGTGCTAGCAAGTTAATTCCAAGAACCAGAGACAGTAGGGATTTTGCAATACTTGCTTATCCCAGAATGAAAGTGGGAAAATGTCTCCATAAACATTATAATTGGACTACCGAGGATGTAAAGAGATGTGGATTCCATTTGGGTTCGATTGAACAAATTCGTGCACTTTTTGGTTGTTAAGACCATGATAAATAATGACTAGTTAACCAAAATTTTCATCACGAATACTGTAAAACTCCACAAAGTCCTCGTGACCATAGTATTTAAACGCGACCCTAGATTTACCTCTAGAATTTATAAGAGATTTAAAAAAGAAATGGGGCCATGGCTAGACTTGAGTATAACTTTCCATCCATGAATATATGGACAAATAGAGAGGAACAATCAGACCCTTAAGGATATGTTGAGCGAATGTGTTTTAGACTTCCAAGACAATGGGGAAGACCACCTACCTGTAATGGAGTTCGTGTATAATAGTAATTATTAAAATAGTATTAAAAACGTCCCTTTGTATGACATTATATGGAGAAGATCCCACAGTCCATTATGTTGGGATGAGGTGGGGAAAGATAATTACTAGGGCCTGAATTAGTGGAAGAAGTCGCAGCCAAAGTTAGGTTAATTCAAGAGAGGTTACAGAGTGCTTAGAGAAATTGAAAGAGTTCGGTTGATGTCAAAACAAGGTATGTAAACTTAGAGGCTTGGGACTATGGATTTCCTAAAATATCCCCATGAAGGAAGTGATGTGGTTTGGAAAGAAGGAAAAATGAAGCCCACGGTGTATTAGACCATTTGAGATTCTTAAGAAGGTTGGGAAGACTTCTTTTAGGCTAGGTATATCCCCAAAGTTGTCCCATGTACACAATGTATTCCATGTTTCAATGTTGAGAAATTACATTAGATACCTTAACCATATAATCACCCAAGAGCCCATTGAAATCCATGGAGGCCCCGATCGAGATCTTGGAAAGAAAAGACAAGAAACAGAGGTCAAAGAACATATTCCTAGTTAAGGTGATTTGGACACATCAGGCCACAGAGGAGGCCTCTCGTGAGCAGGAGTTTGTGATCAAAGCCCAAACTCCATGGAACTTTTTTGAGAATTATATGAAGGGGAATATCATTTTGGCATGTATTAAAAAGATATTATTATGAATTAAATTAGTGCTTAGTGAATTGTGATGTGTTATTATACTGTGAATGTTATTAGTTCTTCCAACTCTGATGTAGAGGTCGAGGACTCTTATAGGTCAATCTATGTAATATTTTCCTTATAATAAAATAAGTTAAATTCTGCAAGAAAAAGTGATCCAACCTCTTCGTACAAACGGGGCAGCCGCAGAATGTCACACATCAAGGTTACAATGTGAAGAAATATGATAAGGAAATAGAATAAATATGAATATGTGAATACAATATTGTGAACATGTGAACATCATATCTATCTAAAATAACTCCCCCTTAAATATACAATCCTTCTCAATAAACATGATATAGTAACACATAACTCTAAGCAACCTAATATGATTTGATAACTATACTCCCCGTATCTAAAAACTTCTCCCCCTCTTTGTTACGGAAACCCACAAAGGAAAGAATTAAGCACGTAATGGGATCAATTTCTCAAGGACTTTTAAGAAAGTAAAACATAAAATGAGTGAAGAATCAAATGAGTGAGTCTAGGCAAGATAAAAGAGTGAAAAATCAAAATGTGAGTCCAGGCAAGATTTAAAGAGTGAATATTAGGCTTAAGATCAACAATTTTAACTACATATGGGAATACAAAATATATCAATCAAAGACATTAATAATTCTAAAAAGTGATAAGAATTTTAAAAGTTAAGAGCTTACAAGGATTATAATGAATAGGATCAATGCAAACAAAAATCCAATAACTTTAAACAAACAAAGCTCAAAACAAACAAATTACATCACTTCTTCTTCATCATCACCATTACACACAAATCAATTAGACTTCTCCTGAGTAGTCAATACAAATTATGAGTTTTCCTGACTTTTCCTGAGCCTCATCCGAAAGTAAAGGAACTTCAAACTCCAAAAACAAATCCACAATCAAATGATTGTAAGGCAAAGCGTGATCTTTCATAGTGTCATTCGTGTGATAAAAAATTATGTTCTTAATAAAATCACACAAACACATACTAGCACCCAAGCCATTGGAATACAATAATTATGCATGTTTGAGAGTTATGTTATGTGGTTTTATATGGGAAAAATACAAGAGCACATAACCATATTCAGAATTTAGAAGTCCTTTGCAAGAAATCCATGAGAAAAAGTCCTTCCATTCCAACCTGTACAGTGGTTGCCGCTCAAAACAGTGATTATATCCTAATGTCTAGGTCCACTTTAAATTGACTTGTAAGGATAATCGGGATACTTAATTTCTAGAACACCAAGATGGGTGCATATCCATTTAAAAATAAGTTTCGATAGAATTATCCTCACTTTGGAAAAAATAAATCTAATGCCTAAGTTATCCTTACCATCTACAAGAGTTGAGGTAACATTACCAATCCAATTTTTCCTACCACCTAAGAACTCGTGCAAATGAGCGTTGTAAAAAGAGTCCAAATTAATTGACCTCTCCTAATGCACAACACGTGTAATGAAGAGTTCATCAAATCTGGAATAACTAAAGAAACTCGAGGCACGTGACCATGATTTTGGAGCCATGAAATAGTGTAAGGACATTTTTCTCATGTCCAACATGTTATATTTGTGTATGTCGTACGCCGCTACATTTGTTACATCACTTCAAGATCTCACTCGACGGACTCAATCCAAATTCTGAGAATCTAGCATTAAACATTTTGATCATGTGTCCCTTATCTGCCTCAACGACTTCACGTTCCATGACTTTAGGCTCGTAATGCAAGTGGTACGCAAGAGAAGTCAAAATAGTGAAACAAGGCATGATTGGAAAGTTTAAGGGAAATTTGGTAATTTTATAGCCACCGTCTAGAGGACTGGTTAACTAGAAATTTGAAGAGATTGTCGCAAAAAAGATACTGGAAGAAACGGCAACTCAATCCGAGTTACGGTGAAGAAGTTATGGCCCTTTGAAAATGGAGATAATTCCAAGAAAAAGCCTTGGAATTTTTGCTAAGTGTTTAACCCCTTTTCAAGCATTTTTCCGTGAACCCAGCCCGAACCGGTTCGGGGGGGCGAACCGATTCGTAGGGTACCCGAACCGGTTCGGGGTCCCTATACGCTGGCAGAGTTTTTAATTTGTGAAACTCTTCATGTGTTTCCTTATAAACACCAACTTCGAGGGAGCTGTTTTGCAAGACTTTGTTAGACGAATTTGAGAGTCCTTTTTCTTCAAGTCTTCATATTTTTGAGTTCCCAAACTCATGTTTTGATTCACACAATTGCCAATCCTTTGTGAATCTTTTTGGTAACCTAAGAACACAACCTTGTGTTTGTTCAAACCTTTGTGGAGAGATCATTGCAACCGAGGGCCGCTTGTCATTGCCGAGGGAGTCTCTATAAAGTGTTATGACTGCATGTCATTGAGGAGTGTTGCGGTTCTTCTTTTGTGGATTGGGTTGCGAGTCCTTGGAGGGTGTTGCGTGTATTCTCTTGCTGAGTTCAAGACTGCGTGTCTTTGTGGGTTGGTTGCGCGTTGATCCATTGCAGATTTCTCTGTGTAATTTTAAGTTGCGATTTGTATATTCATAGTGAAATAAAGGTTTTACCCGAAAGGGTTTTTTTCCTGAAATCTGTGTCTCAGTATATTTACTGTGTCGCATGCTTTATTTTTTATGGGTTGATTTAGATGCATGTTTAGGAGCTGTATTTATTTGATTTAAAAGTAGACTCTAATTAAATAATGGTTACTTGGAAACTTGTGAATTTAATTTAAATCATTATCACACAGTCGCATATGACGTTTTCTCAAATTGGTATCAGAGCGGGTTGCACTAATTTATCGCGTGATCCTGATTTTTTCAAGGATTTATTTTTTTTGATACAATTTGACTTCTCACATCATCAAATTGGTATCAGAGCGGGTTGTGCTAATTTATCGCGTATTCCTATTTTCCGCAAAATCGTGTGATATTGATTTTTTTTTTTTGAATCAGTTTTGTGAAAATTCGCATTTTTTATGGAGCACTTACAGAATCAGATGCCTATTTTTGACGGGTCTAATTATGCGTACTGGAAAGCTCGTATGAAATCGATTTTAAAATCTATTGATGAGCGTGCTTGGTTGCTTTGCGAAAATGGTTGGACTCCTCCCACGGTCACCGTTAATAACGTCACCTCTCTAAAACCCGTGTCAGCCTGGACTGAAGATGATTATAAATTGTCCAATTTTAATTCCCATGGTCTGAGTGCTATTTCTGGTGCTGTCACTCCGGATGAGTTTTGTCGAATTATGACGTGCACCACGTCTAAAGAGGCTTGGGATGTTTTGAAACTGACACATGAGGATACGAACGCGGTTAAAGAATCAAAATTACAAAATTTGGCCACCTAATTTGAGACTATCACCATGTCTGAGTCCGAATGCTTTGATGATTTTTACGCACGCCTGTCGGACATTGTTAACACATCTTTTAATTTGGGTGAGGTGATTGATAACACGTGTGTCGTTAAAAAAAATTCAGATCTCTTCCAAAACGCTTTATTCCTAAAGTCACTGTTTTGAACTCTTTGGGAAATTTGAAATCACTTAAGTTGAAAGAACTTGTAGGAGATCTTCAAACCTATGAGATTGACATGTTTCCCAAAACCATTAAGGCTAAGGATAATGGCATTGCTTTAAAGACTCATTTTAAGAAAAAGAAAGAAAAAGTTTGTGAGTCTTCTGAGGGAGACTTTGATTTTAATGATATGGCCTTGTTTGCGAAAATTTTTAAAAAGTTTCTCAACATGAACAAAAATAATTCGTCCAATAAAAATAGATTTTTTGAGAAAAATAAAAAGAAAGGGAAGGCCAAAGAAAGCGATGAGAGGGAAAATAGAATGATTCAGATGAGGAGTGTGAGGAAGATTTAGAAAATGTGACTTGTTTTGAATGTGGGGGTAAGGGACATAAGTCGTTTGAGTGTCCTACGTGGCTTAGAAAGAAAGGAAAGAAAGTAGCCATGCCCACCACACTTAGTGATAGTAGTGAAGGTGAGGGTGATGAGACTAGTGGTGAGAAGTTTGTAGCTTTTTCGAGTCGTCTGAGCACACCCACTTTGTCTCACAAGAGTGCACATGAGAGCGATAATAGTGATTTGTGTTCATCGAGTGAGGAAGAAAGCGAGGAGGAGAGTGGAGATGAAAGTGAGATCCAAAAATCTTTTAGAGATTTGTACACCGAGACCTTGAAGACAAATAAGTATAAAAGAGATTTAGGTCGTCGGGTTTTAGATTTGGAGAGAGAGAAGGAGGTTTTGATAAAGGAGAAGTGTGATTTGATCGATACTTTGTCTAGTCTAACGACACGTGTATCCCAACTTGAGAGTGATCTCTAACGTGCCTGGGAGGTCAATGTCATGTTTGAGAACGCACCTAAGAAGGTCGAAAAGGTGGTTCTTAAGAGTAACGATGAGAATTTAGGAATAAGTCATGACGGTGCTTCTTCTTCCCAATTAGCACCCGAGCTGGTTCCCACTTTTGTGTTAGATTCACGTAAGTCTCACCCTAACCCATCATCCCATTCCTATTAGGAAAGTGCATCCTAGAGTTTTTGAGAGAGGTGTTCCTAGGCCTACTTATGTTTGCTCACATTGTAATAGGAGAGTTCACCTTACGGAATTTTTTTTTAAGCCAGGTTATGTGTCACGTTTTTCTTCTACATGTGTTTCTGGCTCATGATACTTTACATGCTCCCGGAGACTATATGAGAGAGATTGCACATCTAGGAGAGCAAGTTAAATTTTTAGTCAAAACTTCACAAGAATTGATGGGGGTTTTTCATAAGTTGTCACCACCTTTGGAAACCCCCTCTGCACCTAATGATTGAGGTTTGACTTGTTTACTAGCATAGGATGATTTTCATGATGACATTGTTTGCCTATTGCTAGTATGTATCATTTTTGTATGTTTAATTTTTTTTTGGAAAATTTTTGAAAAATACAAAAAGATTTTATTTTGATAAAATTTTGAGAAAATCCAAAAAGATTTTTGTATTTTGTTTGCACTGTTTATGGATGGACACTTTGGATGACCAAGTCACAACATCATTCCATTATTTTCTAGTGACTATTTGATAGTGTTTTGAGACAATAGGTCAATTCATCCTTGTGCTTTATAATGTTTGGAGTCATTAAGATGTAATTAAATGTTACTTCCTACATGTTTGACTCATAATATCCTTTAATTCACACATGAACGGATTTGTTTGATTATTGTGCTTGTCTTATCACATGTTGGTTGGATGTTTTCACTTCAATCATGTCCTTAAAACGAACCAAGTGCGATAAATTTTTATAAGGAAATTGTGCATATAAAAATCGTTTTGTGAGTTTGTGTGCTTTGTTTGAAAATGGGGAAGGGCAGCGAAAGGTTCATTTTGCCTTTGCGAATACTAAGCCACCGTTAAATTGGACTCAAAAAATGGAGGAATTTTATTATCTGGGGTCCAAAGAGGTTTAAAAGAGCTCGAAAAAATAGAAAGGCAATAAAAAGAAATTCATGCCAATTATGGGTCATTTAGGTTTTTTCACCAATTCTTCAAAGTTTGAGAATTTAGTCTATTCACCTCTAAAAGATAATATACATGAGGGAGTTTGGTTGGAGAATTTAAAACGGGTTTACACGTCCTTCAAAATCTTGAAAAAGCACTAAATAGTTTTGGACGTTATTGGTGTGGAAATTATTTGACTTTGATTTGTTGATTTGCATAAGACAATGTCATCTAAATTCAACAAATTTTTACACCTAAGGATACCTTTGATGTTCATTCGTTAGGAGTACACGTATGCATCATGCACATATGATTGATTGAGTTGATTTACCTATCGAATGTGTTCACACCCATTCATTCCATATCCATGACTTGGTTGTTTGAGTTTAAATCCATGGTGTGATTTTTTTGTCTCATGTTTTATATTTTTTTCAAATTGGTATCTAATTTTTTTGTACGAAAAATTTGAAAATTCAAAAATAGTTTGTGTTGTTGTGACACCCCGAATTTGCTTGTTTGATTCATTCTTCTTAATTGTCTATTTGGGGACATCATAAAAAGGGGGAGAAAGAATTATCTTATTTTGGGGGAGTTTGAATTTTGGGGGAGTTTTGAGATTTGATTTATGCTTATTATTTATTGGTATCTATGTTTATCTCATTTCAAACTCGATACGTCACTTGGTATTTTTTCTTTTTCTCATGTGTGTAGGTACTATATTGATGATCACTGAATTGCACACCCTGATGAGAAAAGATTTGAGATTCCTGAAGATTTGAAGAAAAAACGATGGAGACAATTCATTTGTACCTTTTTCCAGTTTTGGGTTCATGGGAGGGTAGATTTGTATAGGCAATTTCATATTTGATAATTCGGATTTTTTATGTATGTACCGGCATAGACATAGGCGGAGACTTGTAAGGACATTTTTCTCATGTCCAACATGTCACATTTGTGTATGTAGTATGCCGTTACATTTGTCACGTCACCTCAAGATCTCACTCGACAGACTCAATCAAAATTTTTAGAATCTAGCATTCAACATCTCTATCATGTGTCCCTCATCTAGCTCAATGACTTCACGTTCCATGATTTTAGGATCGTAATGCAAGTGGTACGCAAGAGAAGTCAAAACAGTGAAACAAGGCACGATTGGGAAGTTCAAGGGTAATTTGGTAATTTTACAACCACCATACGGAGGACTGTCAACTGAAAAGTTGAATAGCTTGCCGCAACAAAGATACTGGAAGAAACGGCACCTCAATCCGAGCTACGGTGAAGAAGTTATGGCCCTTTGAAAATGGAGATAATTCCAAGAAAAAGCCTTGGAATTTTTTCTAAGTGTTTAACCCCTTTTCCAGCATTTTTCCCTGAACCCAGCCCGAACCGGTTTGGGGGGGGGCGAACCGGTTCGCAGGGTACCCGAACCGGTTCGGGGTCCCTGTACGCTGGCAGAGTTTTTAATTTTTGAAACTCTTCATATGTTTCCCTATAAATACCAACTTCGGGGGAGCTGTTTTGCAAGACTTTGTTAGACGAATTTGAGAGGCCTTTTTCTTCAAGTCTTCATATTTTTGAGTTCCCAAACTCATGTTTTGGTTCTCACAATTTCCAATCCCTTGTGAATCTTTTTGGTAACCCAAGAACACAACCTTGTGTTTATTCAAACCTTTGTGGAGAGATCTTTGCAACCGAGGGTTGCGTGTCATTGCTGAGGGAGTCTCTACAAAGTGTTATGATTGCGTGTCATTGAGGAGTGCTGCGGTTCTTCCTTTGTTGATTGGGCTGCGAGTCCTTGGAGGGTGCTGCTTGTATTCTCTTGCTGACTTCAAGACTGCGTGTCTTTGTGGGTTGGCTGCGTGTTGATCCATTGCAGATTTCTCTATGTAATTGTAAGTTGCGATTTGTATATTCATAGTGAAATAAAGGTTTTACCCAAAAGGGGTTTTTCCTTGAAATCTGTGTCTTAGCATATTTACTATATCGCATGCTTTCTTTTTGATGGGTTGATTTAGATGCATGTTTAAGGGTTGTATTTATTTGATTTAATAGTAGACTCTAATTAAACAAGGGTTACTTGGAAAATTGCAAATTTAATTTAAATCATTATCACACAGTCGCATACGACGTTCTCTTAAATAGCCTGAAAACACACATAAGCACAGAAATCTAATGAGATATGAAAATGAAAACCAACGATCCTATACTAGCATTTTTAGTAGACACACCCCAAACAAATAAAGCAAAGATAAAAACCCTAAAACCTACTCAATAGATTTAATTTAAACTCAAGATAAGTAAAACTAGTCAATCATAGTAAAGATTTCATCAAAATGTATCAAAAATATAATCACCAAGACCTAACTCTAAAAGAGAGTAAATATGAAAATCTATGGAAGAAAACTTACCAAGATGAGGATTAGTACACTAGAATGAGGTAAAGACGAACTAAAAGACTTCCAATATGCTAAGTTAGGACTAAGGAATGAGGTTTCTAAAAGGTGAAAGAGGTTTTGAAAGAATAAATGGGTAAAAGCAATTTAAACAACCCAATTTGGGATTTTTTAGCAAAAACATGTGTCGTCGGTGCTGCGATAAATTCTCTTGGATGTCGTGGAAATGTCGTTGTGTAGACTTCAGGTCGCGCCAACTTTCAATAAAAAAATTATGTAAAAAGAATACAAATAAACAAGAAAATACACATATGGTTTCTTAGTTAAAATCAAGTATATTTTGACTCCAAAATACCATTTTAAATTACCAAACAAGCTATAAAAGATCATACAACGATTCTTGGTTATGTCAATTACTCTACACAAAGAATGGTTTAGCATTCAAATGCCTAAGGTCAAATTAAAGAACCAAATGAATCATTTTTTACTTATTGAATTTAATCAGTTATATCGTTACGGCAACTCCATCAATATCGACAACATGTATATTTTGATCCCCAAAATACATTTTGAATGACCAAACAAGCTATAAAGTATCATATAACGGTTCTTGGTTATGTCAAATACTCTACACAAAGAATGATTTAGCATTCAATGCCCAAGGTCAAATTAAATCCATATAAAAGATAGAGTGATTCAAATACATAACTCATGATAAAAAAAAGGAATAAAATGATAATTAACCCATAATATCAAAGAATGAAGAAGATTAAGGTTTGAACTCACTTTTGAAAAAAAATTGACCTTTTGCTATCAAGAAAAAGCCTCAGTTTTTCTTGAAAACTAATAAAACTTTCAACCACCATTTTTTCCTCCTCAAATAGTTAATTTTGATTAAAAACCTTTTTATGTCTCGTATCCATGATATTACTCAATTTTGGATAGATAAAAACCGTTGAGACATCTCTTTTGATAAAAAAAATTTCCGGAAGGCTTTCATTAATTCAATACAAAAGGTTGGGGAACTATTTCCAATTTATCAAAGGTAGTTCTCACGATCCAAAGTTGAATCCCTTACCACATCATCACTCATGATTTTGAATATATATATATATATATATTCAACTCCAACCATGATGATAAAAACTCCCGCGCACAAAAAGATTAACAACGACACCTTTTCATCAAAATGTCACCTAAAACTTTTAATTTCTGGTAGAAGTAGAAACAAATCTCTCCATTATATTGTGCATGGAAATGCTCAAGTTTATTGTGCGGTATAGAGTGCATGAGTCATGATAAATACTGTTGATACCGAAATTCACCACCTTACGTGGACCAATTACAAGCCAGCATGTGTCATCCAAAGTGGCACAAGTCCAAGTCAGCATGATACAAATCCCCGAGCAACAAGGCAGCCCAACCAACAGAGAAGATAGTTCAACATGGGAGTCCGACCAACAGGGGATACCAACTAACTGGGAAGACCGACCAACAGCCAGAAGTCCAACCAGCATGGACAATGAAGCGCTAACAGTCTTATGTTTAATTATTATTATGTATTAATGTAAATGCCTAACAAATGAAGGCAATCCATCCTTTCACATGACAACTCCCAACACCCCTCTTGGGATATAAATACATTGTAACACCCTCATTGAAGGGAGGATCGAAAAAAGGCTTTTCCATTCAGCCGAACAACTTTAAAAATCTATTTGTCTTAATTGTTTTTACTTATTTATCTGTGATCAATTAATTAGGCCTAGTCTACTATTTTGCATCAAGAAATACTCTAAAATAGCAAACTTAATTCACTAAGGCATTTCAAAGATATAAAATTTTGAGCATGAAGTATTTAAAGCCATAAATAAAACTGTTAGTAAAATAACTAAGCAAGTAGATTTGCATTTAATCTCATGGGATAAAAAAATAATTAACAAGCATACAAGATTAATATTGTACAAGGAAAAAATTTAAAGGTGTGAACAAAAACAAAGTTATATCTAAAGAATAAAATAAGTGATAGACAGAAATCAATAATCATATCTACAAAGACTAAACTAAACACTCTAAGACATATGAATTGAAATAATACAATTTATTCTTAAACAAGGACCCAACCTTGGCATAATTTTTAAGGATTATATTTCTCTTTTATCAATAGTTTGTTTTGGAACCCTATCTAGATTAAGTCTCAATGGATTGGATCCAAGAACCAAATTGTGAAGTGTGG
This sequence comes from Sambucus nigra, assembly GCA_949130495.1. Classification (NCBI taxonomy): domain Eukaryota; kingdom Viridiplantae; phylum Streptophyta; class Magnoliopsida; order Dipsacales; family Adoxaceae; genus Sambucus; species Sambucus nigra. The sequence goes on along the minus strand of OX422221.1, from coordinate 329,037,489 downwards.
GAGAATAAAACATTTTTCTTTTTCCCTTTCCTTTAGAAGAAACCTTTTGAAGGTATTCCACCTTCTTCTCCCCCTTTTATGGAACTTTCTATCCTTATTAAAATCACTTAAATGTGACGCGGGCTGAAACAAAACACAAAACTCCTTAAGGTGTCATAATTTATGACAATATGTGCACCTATAGGGTTATGGGACAATTGGGTCGATGGGACACTTGTGTTTTTACTTCCTAAGTCTAAAGTAAAGCTCCTTCAAATGTCATTCCTTACTACAAAAGGAACACATGCATGTCACATTCCTTTAGATTTCTTTGGGTATGGAATGAGTTGAAGATTAACCCATGGTAGATGGAAATTGGACTAGGATGCTAAAAAAATCTTGGATAAATATAGAGCCATCACTCTAAAAAGCATACTCTCCAAATTTTGAGACCTGCCTATCATATTCATCTTAAAAGTGGTGTTGGATAGTATCTCAGTCTCAAGTAAAGAGATTTGGTTCTCTAGGGCTACTCTCGAGTTTTCACTCTCTTGTAAGGACATCCTATGGAATTCAATCTCCATATGAAAAAAAGTCAATGTAAAAGAATTTACATTATGGCTCACTACGCACCATGTGTGGAGCAATAAATTTGCTCACACTACTCTCACTCACCATAGCCATTTGGTTCTCTTCAATAGCTAGCATAGTAGAGAGTTATATATTATGTCTTTTGAGATTTATGGACTCCTCCTAAAGCCTAACATAGTCCGTTTGAAGATCATCCTCCTCTTATTCCTCAATAATACTCAATGAAGGATTAGGAATAGTCATTTCTTCACTAGACATAAGAGGAACATCAAAATCATCTAACTCGTAAAATTTCTCTCTCACCATAAATGTCGCGTAGTTGTATTCTTGAGAGTCATGTTCGTAGCCCGAGTCATCTTCACTACAGGTGGTTGATAAGCATTTTTGCAACCATTATAACTCAAATTTGAGGGACATTACTTTGACATTATCCTTCAACCACCATATGTAAAACACGTGATGGTGTTTGGAGATTTATCTTTTTTTTCTCCACTTTCATGACTAATCTTAAGTCTAGGCAGATAATTTTTATGTGCACCACTAGACTGAAATCATTTATCCACTTCTTGGCAAACTTAGTGAGAAAATCCATATCGTCCTCAATAACATAATGGGAACTAAAATCAGGAGATTCGGTCCTAGCCTTGAAATCTAGATTTCTCTCCTTAGGAGACACTCCTTGGAGATAACACAAATTCACCTCATAGGATTGGAGAGATCCAACCAATTTGCATACACACATTGGTTTAGAAAACAAAGCACTAACCTCTCCAATGGAATCCACTTTTCCACGAAACCTAGGAGGGAGAAACCATAAGATTATATCAATAATGTTATTCTCTTTAACGGCCTTTCTCAAAGCAAAGATGGCGGTAACTATGTCATTCAACTCATCATAGAACTCGTCAAAATTTTCTTTATCCTTCATGGTAAGAAGTTCGAAATGGGTGGTAAGTTATTGAAGCTTGGAGTTCTTTACGATAGAATTGCCTCCGTAGGTCATTTGTAAAATTTCCCATGCCTCCTTAGACATTGTACATGTGGATATACATCTAAAATCACCCGGGGACACACAACCAAAATAAACATTAAGTCCCTTCATGATACACCCACTCTCCTTTAAATCGTTGTCATCCCAACTAGATCTAATCATGTCAACTTAGACATCATCAATAATGGTTTTGGGACAAGTCCCTCCTAAAAGAAGACTATTCCATATTAAATTGTCCATAGACATCAAGTAAGTTGTCATACGGGCTTTATAATATGAAAAAATTCTACAAAAAATGGAGGAGGTTAGAGGGTTGAACTTCCATCCATTGTACACATAAAGATCTGACCTAGGTTTTTATGGTTAAAGCTTAGAGACCCACTTTGATACCAGTTGAGAGTATGCCTCTCGATAGTAGTTATCCAAATAAAAATTAAGTTCCCGAATTCAGGAAAAAGGTTTGTTAATTTATTAATATAAAACGTCTTAACAATCCATAAGTCTATGTGACAAAATATCTTACTAAATTTTAGAATCTTTAAGATTTATATTCTTATTTAAGACAATGATTCTAAAAGACGTGAAAATAGTAAAATAATCACAAGACCGGATATAGGGGAAAAAATCCATTAATGGGAAAAATCTCGAGCCGATAAGAACGTTAAATGTACTATGGTAGATTTGTACAACTAGAAGATAGAGACTTACAATCACATGACACTATGACCGACTACTCACTGATGATAATAGTTTTTTTTACAAAAAGTGAGTAAATATACCACTATTAGAAACAATGGCTTGAAGAGAACTCAAAGAAGATGAGTGAAAAAAATGTGCTCTCAAATATATAACATACTTTGATCAGGAAAAATATTTTTTCAAAGCTCTCACTCTTGGTTTAGAGGAGTAAACAAGACTTAACTTATAGCCTTTTGATTTCGAAAAGAGTTAAAATCTCAAATGATAGGAGTCACACTTTTATGGGGTCAAATTGTCACATCACGGTCTAAGTCACCCAAAAATATATGCTGGACACACTTACTAAGAAGATCATTCAGGAAGATCTTATACAATAGTGACTTTCGACGATGTCAGGCGCGTTTCGTTGTAGTGTGGATGAAGCGAGAGAATCTCTCGCTGAAGCGAACCTGAAGATATTCAGGTCACGCCAAAGTCCAAATATTTTGCATGGGGACAAAAGAGACCAGCGAAACATATCATAGCAGCGAGGAAGTTCATCGCTGCAACAAAAAAGTCGCGCAAGTGCCCAAAGAATTTTGTCCAGTTTGCCTACAGAAAAATGTTTCAAAACGAGTTTGTAGGCAAAATCTAAGTATGTTTGTTTCATACATGAACTCCCATAATTAAAATACACAAGAAAATGCAAAAAAAAAATTATAAAATAGATTTTTCTATATGAAAAGTATATTTTCATGTGTATTTGACAAAATTACAAAGCCAATGTTAATTAAAAACATTCTCAAATTTATAAAGGGAATTAACCAAAGTGAATCTAAGTCCACTAAGTCTTATAACTTTCCTAAGTGGTGCAGTTAAGGTTCGGTATTGAGTGAATCCGATTCGTTGATGAATAATTCCGGGCACCTCTTGGGAAAAGACTTAAACATGCCTTGGTCATGGAATTTAGACAATTGATTATATGAAGCACATCGATTATACTATACTCTTACATCCTTAGTTAAAAAATAATTGACTTATGTGGTTTTAAGAATAAAACCTCAACAATAAGTTTTCTACAGCCATTATTACGTCACAATAAAGCTATCACATTCCACACTCATTAGGCAAAATTTTGATAAGTCATTTGATGCACATGTGGTATTTAATCAATTCACCTTGTATTCATTTCTGCAAATATAATTTATCAGAACGTAGTTAAAGAGAACATATAAGATTTTGATGTGGACACAAAAAATGGAAAAAAACATGTTAGAAATGTCGACGTAGGCTATGGTTGTGAAATCAAAAGGACAAACATAGATTTCAAAACATTTTCTAAAGATAAAAGGTGTGAGTCTCTCAAGTTAGCTAATAAAACTCACCATAGAGATAAAATTAGGCACCACTGGTAGCATCTATAGCAGATCTAGCTACCATTGTTACCCAAGTAGTCATTACAGTAATAGCTACCTTTCTTATGACACTTCTAGCCTGCATCATAGCCACATCCACGGTAGCTAGTGGTGATACCAATTTATCCGTAGAGTTCAGTTGGGATGAAGAGCATGGGGCCTTTGATAAAGGCAACTCACCTGATTTTACTGGGAGTACATGTATCCTCATTGCGTATTAGTGGAGGAAGGATATCTAGGGGAACTTGCGTATAATGGAGTGATCGGATGTTCAGACTAGATGTTTGTGACACCCCGACTAATTAAATACCGGGTAGCTACTCCTTTATAAAATTAATTCAAAATGCCAAGTTGGCTCAGTTAATAGCATCACTGTCGAAAACATTTTATTATTTCTAACCACCTAGTATTTAAAAAGCAAGTTGCTAAATTTTAATTTAAGTCTGATTAACATGCAACAAGTGTAATGAAGAAATAGATAACACCATTCACCATACTGAAGTAAAACGAATAACCATCACAATAAAGTAAATAAAGTCTGGAGGAAACTCCTCACTACAATCCCATAACTGAAATGGATAACCGAAACTGAAATAAAACGTGCTAAAGTCTGAAAACTGAAATATAAAAGATGTCTCTAAAGAAATGGGCAACATGCCCTACAAATGATAGATGGTGACTCTGGAATCCAAAAGATAGAAGCGTCTACATGCAAATCCCTGTAGCTTCCACAAGCAGCTACAGCTCGTCACCTGAATGAGTATCCTATGCTTGGTGTCCTTGTGGCTGGGCACCTAAAATGGTTTTACAAAGAAAAAGAGATTTGAAAAGCAAACGGGTCAGAGCCCGAATGTGGAGTTATATTTTAAAAACCTGCAAGTGCTTTAAAAACATTTAAAACATTAAATGCAAAGTACATGTTAGGACGTACACTCGCATGATATTCTCACCTCTCGTCTAACTGTGCACTCCTAACGTAAGTACCCATCTATATCGACCCATACTCCTAGCTAACTGACAACATAACTAGCTAGACTGTCAAAGGTTCTACCCATATAACTCGGTTCCCTTTTACATAACAACGCTCGTAATTAAATAGAGGTTTAACGTAAACTCAGTTACTAAATATGCCATTGATATAAATATCAGTTAACTCATTATATATCTCAAAACAATACCGTAATATTTTTACAACATTAACATGAGGATTTCCATTAATTTAATGTATATTATTCACATCATAAATATACGATACAAGCACCCCGCAATCTAAGCTATGGTGCACACATACTCTGCTATCCATCCCGGTACATCACGTACATAAGGATCACATATTCCGAATCTCTCAGGAATAGTTCAGATAACACAAATCACAAATAGTGGAGGCGAACACAGTCACCATCACATGGGTCACGCACATACCTACGCTCCCATGGTCAGCGGACTTATTAATATCACAATAAGTCTTTCTATGACCTATGTTCATCAAGGTACCAGTCTATATCCCCCCCGTAGGCACACAAGGATTAGAGGGTCCTAAGCGAACGCAACCTCCCGTGATAGCAAGTATGGTAGGTATGTCATACACACAATCCATATACTAATACTAAGTAAACACACATCTTAGTAATACCATATTTTTAATCGTAGTACATATCGCATTCTCGTACTAACTATAATTATCACAATTCGTACTATACCGGTTTGTAATTATGCGCGCCATAATTCATCCTCACATCGTAGTAGACACTCACATCTCAACCCAAATGGTTCATTGAATATAGTTCTAGTGTATAATACTCCTCTCAATAACCCAAAAGTCCCAAATCTAACCTCACATCAATAAAGGAAGGTCTTCTATATCCTCTAACAAGTTTACGGGACTCTAAAAATCAAAATAGTCCAAAAAGGATCAAACTGACAACTCGTTAGAAGTCTCGTTCGAACGAGACTTCGAACGAGTTTGGACTGTCAGGTCGTTAGAAGTCTCGTTCGAACGAGGCTGTTCGAACGAGATCCCAGTTCGTTCGAACGAACTGACCCTTCTAACGATATCTCGTTCGAACGAGATATCGAACGAAAATCCCTACTCGTTAATAACGACTGGTCAACTCATTAGAAGCTCGTTCGAACGAGTTCGTTCGAACGACCTGGGGCTGCTTCTAACGAGCTACCAGTTTCGGCCCAGATTTTTCCCAAATCGTTTTTCATCCATTTTTATCACTTCAATCCTTCTCCAAAGTTCGTCCTAACAATGATTTAAGTCCTCTAATCATACTAAAACATTCTTAGGTTATAAACTAACGTCTTTTAAGGCAATAAGTCATCCTAAACATTATTAAATCCCAAGATTTTATACTTTTCCCCAATATCATCAAGAACATGAACCCTAGATATATATCAACATCAAATCCAGAATTTAATTCGTTTTTCTTTCACCCAAACATGTATTAACATCAGATTAATTGTCTCCAAACTATTCTACATGCAACCCTTCTCAAATTCCTCAAGTTTTATGATCTAGACTACATGGGTTTTCATATTTTATCAAGAACAACCATAAATCCGAATTTTCTAACTTGGAAAAGACATTCTCAGAATTTAAATGGAATAAAGTCACTTGCCTTGTTTGTCTCAGAATTTGGTGTGGATTCGGTGTAGAATTTCTGCAGAATTCCTCTCTCTCTCTCCTTCTCCAAGCTTTCTTCTCCAAAAAGCTATGGTGGCTAGGGTTTGCTTTGGGGGAACTTATGAAAACCTAATTTAATAAACCTCCGTAGCTTGTTGGGTTAATAAGGGTTGGTTGGGTCAATTCCTTATCAGATTACAACTCTCAATTTTCGTCACTTTTAATTACCCAAAAATACCAAATTACTAAAATACCCTTTATGGTGCCGGAATGGCCTAAAAATACCCCGGGACCCAAACTATACCCCCGGCTAGTGTTTTCTGACTATCTCGACCCTTCCGGATGCGTTGGCGCACTCAAAATGACCATACGGATTATAGGTTTTAAATTCACTTTTAATATCAAAATATTATATCGTGACGCGGCGGTCCCACGCGTCTCAACAAAATTTCTAAAATGCCGTATATAAATCCCACGACAAATTTTATAATACCAAGTACATATATAATCATATATGGACCTAATCAAATACCAATTCGCATCTCATTAGTATTTATAACCCGGATTAATTTCCAATTAATACGCATTTAATTAATCCCAAAAATAAATATAGCCAAAAGTACGGGGTATTACAATGTTGTCCAGTTTTAGGTTAGTAGGAGGGCATAATAGTGGTGGGAATCTATAACCATAATTGAGGACAGGGACACAATGACCATCTCATAGTCCTAGGTCTGATTTGATGATAAGTACTAGCTATCAGTAGTCAGGGGTGAGAAGAAAAGGAAATTTTTCAGCCTTAAGAAGGGGGTACGCATTGTAGCAAAGTATGAGCATAAGTTTACCACTCTTTCCTTAATTAAACAAAAAGAGGTAAACACAAAGGAGAAGAAGTTGGAGTAGTTCATTCTCAGGTTCACATGGCACATCAGGCAATACATATTGGGGAATACAGCTTTTACCACTTATACGCGAGTGGTGAATGCCGATTTTCTTCATTATTAGCATCACAGGGAGTTCCAAAAGGGTAAGGATGAGAAGAGGCCTAGCTAAGATTTCTCTAGCTAGCAAGTCAAGACAAATAAAAGTGGTATTCAGGGAACCCAACAGACTAAGGATTATCTTAAATAAAGCAACACCACCAGAATCATAAGGGGTACGATGATCATAAGATCCACCATGGCCATGGTCAGCAGTCCTAGTAGGGCCAACAAATCCAAGGCCAGTATGCTAGAGGACATTAGGTCTAGGGACAATAGGGTCATGACCAACAGTGTCAAAAGTGACAATAATGGGACAAATGCCAATTCCACAATCGTTGGTCCACGTATGGGGAGGCGGGGCATGTAGTTAAGATGTGCCTTTAAGAAAATCATAAGGCATATGAGCTAGGGAGGACAACGTCAGTATCAGGCACAGCAGGTTCATCATCAATAGTTGGCAACCCCATCAGTTGTTGCAGTGCTAGTGATATTATCACCACCAGCCGAACCTCAAGGGCAATATAAGCTTCAGTACAGGCGTGTGTATTATGTCGCTCATAAGGAGGCCCAAGCACCAATGTGTAAATTGAGGGTAATTTTCCTCTATTTAGAAATATAGAACACATTTAGTTTGATATTGGTACATGTCATTCATTTATTAGTAGTACTTTTTCTTGGTCTTTAGGAACTAAGCGTCAAACATTTTATTGCATGTTGATTCATCTGTGGGTAGATGAGCGTCTATTCGTTCCGTGTGTATAAGGATAAGGGTAGACATTGGTAGACTTCATTTTGTAGCCAAACTTTTGGTTTTTAATATGTTTAAGTAAGATGTTGTCCTGTGGATGGATTATTTCGCTACGTATCTCTCTTGCATGGATTTTTTGAGGAGGTCAATCGCCTTTTCCATTTCGGGACAGGATATGTACTTGGTTATGATGTCACGCCCAAATGGAGGGTCAAATAGGTATTTTTATTACATTAAGGAGGACACCTACGAGGGAGTTAATATGTCCTTGGAATCTCTTCTAATTGTGAACAAGTTCTAGGGCGTGTTCCAGGAGATTCTAAGGTTCCCACTGAGTAGATAGATTGATTTTGTTATTGACTTGGCTCTAGGAACGAGACTAATAACCCTAACATATTATCATATGGCTCTGTTAGAGATGAGAGAGTTGATATATCAGATTCAACAACTTTTGGGACAGGTAATTATTCAGAGCATTACTTCTTCTTATAAAACTTTGATCCTATTTGTGAAGAAGAATGATAGATCGTTAAGACTATGGATTTATTATCAAGAGTTAAACAAGGTCACCAAAGGGAACTGCAAGAGAAAGAATTTATAATTTCTCATAGCTTAGGCTTTTTTAATACTTTTGGCATATCCCGTTACAAACCAGCATCTCAAACTTAACACTATATTGCCAAGTTCATTTGAAGACACGTTAGTGACCGAGCTTCGTTTCTAGATTCATCACAGACACTTTATGGAGGTATACAATTGTGGTTTCCATAAATTAATATAAATCCTATTCTGGGATGCTCTATTTTAAAATTGAGGCATTTTGATAAAAATAAATTTAAAACAATTTTTTTAAGTCTCGTTAAACACGATTGGGTCTCATTCGAACTAGATATGTGGTTTCATTTGAACCATCTTCAAATGACGTTCAAACGAGACACCCCTAGCTTGACAGAGATTTGTCATCCGAAGCTCGTTAGAAGGTAGTTCGAATGAGAAGAGGGTTTTGTTAGAATGAATCATGATGTCATTTGAACAAAATTATTGTTTACATTCGAACGAGGTCTAATTTAGTTCGAATGACCCCGCCACCTCAAAATTTGGGGTTTTCTAGAATTTCTCAACACTTTTTGCAAAAATGATTTTCCAATACCTGTTCCAACAGTATTCAAATTTTGTTTTCCAAATCATACATCCCTCTATATGATTTATGAGTTTAAGAAACCCTTACTTCCATACACCTTGCATAAATCCTTGTGGATTCCATCTCTACTGCTGACTTGTCGAATTGAGGTTCTATTGCTAAAGAAGAAGGTTGGTCCGTGGATACCGAGGGAAGACCGTTTCTTGTGGACAGTACTAAATAGGGATGTATTATGTAAAAGATTTGAAGGCTCTACGTGTTATACTTAGTCGTGCTAAGTATACTGTAAGTCGACTGTGTCTATCAAATTCTCTATAATGATGAATAAAAGGTTTTGCCCTGAAAAGGATTTTCCTTACTTCTTTACATGCGTGTTTTTTATTATGTGATTGATTAGAAATTAATTTGGACATTATCATCACATGTACACCTCATTTCTAATCAAGATAAAATTGATTAAAATTTTAATGTGTGTGTGAGGAACCTAGTATACGACCCGTTTTCTCAAATTGGTTTCAGAGCAGGTTACACTAAAATATTGTGTGATCCTTTTTACAAAGAAATTGACATCATTTAAAAAAAATAGCAAACTTTAATGAGAGTGCGCTTATATTCAAACAAAAAACTTATTTAATTAAACTCAGTTTTTTCATTAAATCCTAAAACATGCATCTAGGTGTGATTGGAGATAATATAATCATGCAAGAACATTCAATCACAAACAAACACATAAATGAGGAAAAATCCCCCAAAGGGGCAAAACCTTTTATTTTCACTATAATTTGTAAAGAACGGTTTACACAGATTACAATGACAACAATAGTGATATACGAAATACCCTCAGGTGTCAGTTCTGATGTCGTCGACTGGAATATCTCGCAAGAACTCCAGTTGGTCAGCAATGGAAAAGAGCCGGCTTTTCCACAAAGTTACTCCAGATGAGTAGAATGATCCATTGAGGGTTTAGAGATTCACACAAATGATAAAGGAATGATTTTTGAATCAAAAGGATGTTTGGAACATCAAAAGTTGAAGTCTTGTTGTGTTTGGACTCTTCAAAATGTTTTCCCAAAGACTTAAAATAAACAACTTCGAAATAGCCCTTATAAAGAATTTTCGAGCCTGTTAAAAAAAATCTATCAGATTCGGGCTTATCTGGTGAGGCGGTCCGGATCGCCCTGGGGACACAGTTCGTATCGGTGCCCAATTTCAAACAGAGGGATGCTTAGAAATGCAGTCCGGATCGTTTTCCATAAAAAGTTCTGGATCGGTGAATTGCAGTCCGGATCATTTTTCATAAAAAGGTCCACATCGGTGCCAAAAATTATCCAGAGCCTTTACCTTTGGCGGTTCGGATCCCCTGGAATACCCGGTCCTAATCGGCCTAGAAAAATCACCAGAAACTAGAAGTTATCCTCTTATAATTCGAATTTGTCTTTAAGGCAAATATGAGCATGAACATTCTTGACGGTGTATTGGTGTACGACATACAAAAATGAGATGGACATATTTATAAAATTATATCCTTACAAATACCCCCCTATGTCTATGACAGTACATACATAAAAACATTTGAATTATGCTATCTCACTAAATACAAATGACATGTAATTTAATATCCCCAGAAAACCCTCAAACTGGAAATACTAAGAGACATGTCTTCAAACAAACTCCATCATCTTCAAATCTTCAAAAACTTTCTTTTTCTTCGTCAACATCAGGGTGTGCATTAAATACCTACACAAATGTGATAAGAAACAAACAAATACTCGTGACGCGCAATAGTTTGAAATATAATGATAAGCACAAAGAATCATCAATTAAGGTTAAGGAAATCATTAGTAAATAAAACAAATAATTCTCCCCCATAATTCGTCCTCCCCCATTTTATGATATCCCCAAATAGACAGATTTGAGAATAAAAAATGAAGAATGTCACAAGGTGATAAACTTTCTCTTTTGAATTTTGCAAAAAAAAAATTACTCAAAATATACAACAAAGATCCACACCATGAAAGAACACAAAAACAACCAAATCGGTGATAGCGGAAATGTAGGCGTGTGATCAAATTCGATAGGAAAATCAATGCATACAAACATAACTTATGTGCAAAACGAATATACGATACTCCTAACAAATGAACTCAACATCTTCCTTAGGTGATAAAAAAATGGAATTATAAGAAATTGACTCAATCAAATTAGCAAATCAAAGCTCAAAGTAATTTCCACACCAATAACGTCCAAAACTATTTAATGCTTTTTCAGGAATTTCAAGGAAGTGAAAACGTGTTTAAATTCTCCAACCAAACTCCCTCATATTTATATTTTCTTATAGAGGTGATCTAAATTCTCAAACATTGGATAATTGATGTTGAAACCTAATGGCCCATTTTTTTCGTGAATTTCTTTTAGTTGCCTTTAAATTTTTTTGGGCTCTTTTAACCTCTTTGGACCTTGAATAATTCAAATGCCTCAATTTTTTAGGTCCGATTTAGCGGTGACTTAGAATTCACAGAGACCAAATGAATACCTTTCGCATCCCTTCCCGTTTTCAAATATCACACAATCTCACCAAACAGTTTTTACATGCATTCCAATCTTGTCAAGTTTTATCGCATACGGTTCGTTGTATAGACATAATTGAGATGGAAACACTCAAGCCAACATGTGATAGACAAGTACAATAATCAAATAAATCCTTTCACGTGTGCAATAAAAGACATAATGAGTCAAACATGTAGTAAGTAACAACTAATTACATCTTAATGACTCCAAACATTATAAAGCACATGGATGACATGACGTATTGTCTCAAAACACCATCAAAAAGTTACATGGATATGGAATAATGATGTGACATGGTCATTCTACGTGTCGATCCATAAAAGGTGTAAACAAAATACAAAACACTTTTTGGATTTTTCAAAGTTTTATCAAAACAAAATCGTTTGGCTTTTTTAAAATTTTTAAAAAAAACAGAAAATCTTTTTGTATTTTTCAAAATTTTCAAAAGCAAAAATTTATACAAACAGTACATGTCACAACGCTACAAAACATAAATATCCTGAAACCAAAAAAAACTAGCATATGACAAACATGCGAATACAATCATCTTTATGATATGGCAAGAGAAGAGTCATGTGCAAGCAAACGAGAATCAAGAAGTCTACTACCTAGTGCCTCTAAAAGTGATTTTTTAACCCAAACAAATGTGAAATGACATGTGGGGGATTTGGGAACCAAGGGAACACTAGACATAAACTTCCTAGGACCTTTTCGAAGATCAAAACAAAATCTCCTCAGGCGACCTTTCCTACCATAATGTGAACATCTGTAAAGGGGTGGAACGACTCCTATGGGATGACCTTGTCTAATGTTCTTGGGAACGGTTGACCTCTAAAACAAATAATGGTTTTGGCTTTAGGAACGAAAGCTTTAGAACATGACGATCCATTACCACCACTATCAAACCTACATGAATCATTTAAATCATTTTTCAACTTCAAAATATTTGATTCAAGCAACGAATTAGACTCTTCCAATGATAGGGATTTCTTTTTCAAAATATCAATTAAACTTACCAGTTGATCGCGCTCACCCTCAATTAAAACAAACTTATCCCTAAGAGTCTCTTCACGTGTCGTAAAAACATTGATTAATTTTTTATCCTCAAAGGCACAAACGGGAACCCTAGAATTTTTTAAGTCCTTCAATTACTTTTCTAAAACAAGGACTTTATCATCACTCTCCTTTTTGGTAACTTTTAAGGAATCAAAGTCATTACACAGATTACCGAATTTCTCAAGATAAATATCTTTTTGAGTTTGAAACTCTTGCAAATATTCAATCATACTTTTAAAAAGATAATTCTCTTCTTCCAAAACTTTAATTTTTTTTGCAAAGTTTCAAATTCAAACTCTTTAAATTATCAAAATTCTGACTTGTGCAGTCGAGGGGGGGCATCCGATTATATAAGAGCTCCATTGGAAAAATACGATTTTTCACAAAATTGATTTTTCAAAAAAAAATCAATACCACACAATTTTTTAAGAAAAATAGGAATACACAATAAAATAGTGTAACCTGCTCTGATACCAATTTAACGACGTGAGAAGTCAAATTTTATCAAAAATAAACAAATCCTTGAAAAATCAGGATCACGCGATAAATTAGCGTAACCTGCTTTGATATTTCTAATGTGGCATACTTATTTAATTAGAGTCTATTTTTAAACCAAATTAATTCATCCCCCTAAACATGCAACTATGTTTCAAACCAAATAAGATATAGCGTGCGACACGAAATTCAAGAAAAATCCCCGAAGGGCAAAACCTTTTTTATTTCTAGAACTTTAATAAGTTTACAAGAGCATTGACTTACATACACCTTGATATCGCCCACAAGAGTAACACACGGTGCCTTCGTCAAACCTTCAAAGGACGGCTAGAATTCAGCAATAGTTCGCACGCAGCTATACCACAAGGACTCGCAATCTAGACACGCAGTCTTAAATCTTCACAGAGACTCGCTCCACAATAGCATGCAACTTTCCGGTTGTAGAGATTTCCCCACAAAGAATGAACAAAAGAAAAAATATGCTCTTGGGTTCCAAAAGATTCACAAAAAAGGTATGGAAATTTATGTGTGAATCAAAACTATGTTTGGAACATCAAAAGTTGAAGTCTTGTTGTGTTTGGACTCTTCAAAACGTTTTCCCAAAGACTTAAAATAAACAGCTCCGAAATAGCCCTTATAAAGAATTTTCGATCCTGTCAAAAAAAATTTATCAGATTCAAGCTTATCTGGTGAGGCGGTTCGGATCGCCCTGGGGACACAGTCCGGATCGGTGCCCAATATCAAACAGAGGGATCCTTAGAAATACGGTCTGGATCGTTCTCCATAAAAAGGTCTGGATCGCCGAAATGCAGTCCGGATCGTTTTCCATAAAAAGGCTCGGATCAGTGCCAAAATCTGTCCAGAGCCTTTTTCTTTGGCGGTCGGGATCGCCTGGAATAATCGGCCCTAATTGTCCTGAAAAAATCACCAGAAATTAGAAGTTTTCCTCTTGTAATTTGGATCTCGTCTTTAAGGCAAATATGAGCATGAATATTCTTGGCAGTGTATCGGTATACAACATACAAAAATGAGATGGACATTTATAAAATTATGTCCTTACATTTAAAACTTTGGATTTTGTGGATAATTTGTATAACATGATTCCTGTTTTGATGGGTCAAATTATGCGTATTGAAAAGCTAGGATGAGGTCTTCTTTAAAAGTAATTGATGAAAGGGTTTGGCTTATATGCGAACGAGGGTGGACACCACCCACTGTGACCAATGACAATGTCGAAAGTCCAAAACCCGTCTCTACATGGGTAAAAGACTATTTAAAATAGAGAAATTTTAACTCACACAACTTAAGTGCCATTTCTGGAGCCGTCACCCCTGACGAGTTCCACCGCATCATGACGTGCAGCACTTTTAAAGAAGTTTGTGATACCCTCCAACTCACTCACGGGGGTACCAATGTCGTCAAAGCTTCTAAGATGAAAAATCTCACCACTCAATTTGATATCATTACCATGCTATAGTCTGAGTCGTTTGATGAATTTCATGCACAATTGACTGATATTGTAAAGTCTAGTTTTAATTTAGGTGAGGAAATTCCTAAAATGCATGTAGTTAAAAATATTTTGAGATCACTTCCAGACCATTTTATTCCTAAGGTTATCATGCTTAATTCATTGGGGATATTAGATACGCTTAGGTTAGAAGAGCTCGTAAGAGACCTTCAAACACATGAGATCAATATGTATCCCATACTATTAAACTTGTGGACATGGGAATTGCATTAAAATTTCAATTTAAAATGAAAGAGGAAATGACGTCTGACTCTGAGTATGATTTTGATTTGGATGATTTATCCCTTTTGGAAAAAACTTTAAAAAATTTCTGAAACTTAGAAAAGAAAATACTTCCATAGAAAATAAGAGTTTTGAGAAAGACAAAAAATATAAATCGGGTAAGAAAAATTTTGAAAAAGAAAGATATTATCACCCTAAGAAAGATGAAGAGGGGTGTTATGAGTGCGAGCGTAAGGGTCATAAAGCTCACGATTCTTCGGTATGTTTAAAGAGCCAAGGCAATGGAAAAGTTGCCTTCAATGCCACAATTAGTGAGAATGATGTTGAGTCGGTGGATTTCAAGGATGAATCATCCTATGGACGTAACTTCACCGCGCTCATAGATAGTCATACTGATACATTTAGTGCACCTCACGTCGATGAGGAAGCTAGTAAATATGATGACCTCGACAATAAGTCTAGTCTTCCGAATAGAGTGAGGGAAATGATGTTTTAACTGAGAGCGAGAGTGACATTCAATGTGTTTACTGTAACGCCCCAACCCGAATTTATTGGTTACCTGTTAGTCAACCCGGTCCATCCCGATCATTAGGTGTGAAGTGAAATGAAACAATCTATATAATATTGCTAGTCCAGTCTTATATTAGTTAACATTTCACTTTTTTAACACGCGATTCTAGTTTAAGATAAACTACGTGTGGAACCCATGGGGAGCACCCCGAGTCCAGATAAGCAGAGCTAATAATGTAAAATAAATAAAGTATACTTACCTGTATAACACCCTCAAAAGACGAACCCGCACCAAACCTACCATAACAAAACGAAGGTGTGAGCCTATTCCCAGTGGTAATATACAAGGAGTATAAAAATGAACGGTAGAAAGGAATACTCACACTCTACATGCACATGCATGCGAAAATATATATGTATCTTTACATACATATAGGTATACCTTCAAAAAATACATATTCAAATGCATTAACCATTTTGTTTCTAAAACTTTACTCATCTAGATTAATTTACCTCAATCTTGAAAAGACTTCATTTATTCATACTTTGCATCTCTCACTTTGTTTAACACACCCGGTTCCACACTTAACACCACTACTCTTGATTCATTCCAACCCATTCATTTACCAGAATCATCCATTTTTGTTTCATTAAAATATACTATAGTATTTCCATTGAAAAGAACCATTTCAATGCACACATTCACCGTGTTAGAAAATACTTGTTTGTCATTTGAAAACCTTTCGACACATACTTATACGAATTATGGGCTTAAAACCTTAGGTTACTTAACCACTCATTTGCTCACTTTACCTTAGCCTTTTTACCTTAATTTATGGACATTAATAGATTTACGCATTTACTTGTCCATTTCACCATTTATCGGAACATTTAGCTTATTCATTCAAGTTAGGTTGTATTAACATATTCTCATAATTTTACCATTTACCGCATACTTACACGGGCTCCACACCGACGGCTATGCGCACCATAGGCTCTGGCCAGTGATTTAGGACTTTTCACCCAGGACTCCGGGCCCTTTTTGCTTTATCCCGATGTCATTTGAGTTCCTTTTATGTGTTTTAATATTTTACAAATGTCCACATCATTACACTTCCTTACTTTAACCCGGACGAAGCCAAAACCCGGACTTAACCGTTCGTTTTTCCATTAACACTTGAAAAATTGTTTCTTTTCTTCTTTAAGTCCCTTACCCATAAACATGTGATTTATACTAAAATCATTCGCGCTTTAGGACTTAGTTCATTTTCAGACGCATTAGTATAAATGCATTCTTTAACATTTTCATTCCATAAAAATGTTTCACTTTAAGTAAATTACCAATTTACCCTTTGTTTACCAAACTTTCAATTTAATTCCTTAACAAGTGTTATTTTTTTCAAAATGATTATTAAGTTTCCAACTTAACATTTAAAAACACTTTAGCCATTTTAACACTTGTTTAATGCCACACTTTCCCCAACTTTCACACTTGTTACTTTAACCTCCTTAACACATAAAATAGCACCCTTTACATAAAACTACATTTTATTTCTTAGAAATTAACATTTTTTCCATTTAGCACTAGTAGTCTCATACTATACATTATTCAGTATTCTATTCCACAAAATATCAATTTTTATTCCAAAGGTTTTCATTATTAGTCTTAATAGAAAACACACTAAAACAATATTATCAAACATTTTTATTCCATAAAAATGTTTATTATTTCCTTCGCACTAGAAACATTCCAAAATAACATTTCTCACATTTTTATTCCATAAAAATGTATGTTGTTTCCTTTTCACTAGAAATACACTAAAATGACATTTCTTACATTTTGATTCCATAAAATGATTATTATTTCTTTTCCACTAGAAAAAACACTAAAATGATATTTCTTACATTTTTAATCCATAAAAATTATTATTATTTCTTTTTCACTAGAAATGCACTAAAATAGTATTTCTTATATTTTTATTCCATAGAAATGTTCATTTTCAGTTTTATTAGAAGACACATAAAATAATATTTACCAAACTCATTTTTATTACTTGAAAGCACTCAAAAATAATAATTTCTAATATTTTTATTCCACAAAAATATATATTATTATATTTTGAAATTTATTCTGTTTTCAAGACCTATTTTACTTCATCCTTTTGATACCACTTCATACAAATATTAACATGATTAATAATCATCACTAGGGTACAAGCCAATAAACTACACACATATATTTAACCTAATATATGGAATTAACATTCTGAAATATATTACTCATTAAACTTAAATCAAAGTTAGCCTTCCCACCTCAAATGAAGCCCAAATTAGTGGAAGGCATGAAAAATCGAGGGAGATGACAACCCCCCACCTCCTAAGGTCGCCTTAAAGGGGTTGTCCAGCACCAAATTTGCCTCCAAGAAAACTCCATTAAAACCCTCTACAAGGCTTCCAAAAACACATTCATCTTTTTCTAATAATATCTTCTCAAATGCCCATCAAAATCCCAATAACAACTCCAATATTTTCGTATCTCTAAAATATGAATGGAGGAAATAAGTATTTTGCGGTGGTTGACAGATTAAGAAAAGGGGAGGCGAGGCATTGGTCGTTCGAGAGGAACGGATAATAATTAGGTGTGGGTTTACTACCCACAGACCCCTCTCTTATACTCACAATGAGTTTACAAATCATATATAAATATATGTTATGTGCTACTCCTTAAATCATCAATTCCCATGAGCTAACACGGAGGCATGATCAACAGTAAGAAGGTTAACAACATTGTGGAAGGTGGGTTTGCAATATCCTAGCATTCTATATTTTATACATAGAACAAAGAACCCATGACTTTTATACCCGTCTAAAATATATATCTTCGATAGAAAGTTAGGCCCATGATCTACCATACAGTGGATCAATGGTTCAAATCATGATAGCGAAGTTAGAGGGCTGATCTTGTCAGCATCATTTGAGCGATGTTACCCGTCGTTCAAACGAGATTTCATACTCGTTCGAACGACAACCTTGGTCGTTTGAATGACTCACTTTCCAATTTCATCTGTTTGCCCCCACTTAGCTTCTGAAATTATTTAAAGGGTTACCTAATTATTCAAACGAGATAATAAGAAATATGTAACCACGATTTTCGTAACTTGATTAAATCTTTTGCCCATAAATTTTCCCATAGTTGTCATTAAGTCCCCATATCATTTTAATTTGGGATATCATCCAGTTATACTCATCAAATTTTCAATGTTTACATACTATCACAACTTTATGCGAGGATGAAATAAAATATTTAAGGCGGGATATTACATTTACATCGAGTTATACGTTGAGTACTTTAAAACAAAGAAAAAAACAAAGGCTTAGTGCTTAGTGTTTTATCTTTAGAGAAGGATTTTAAAGAGGCGAAAGAGAGGGATTCATTAGTAAGAATCTCTTTGGGAGAGATAGTTTTTTAAGTAGAGATGGAAAATGGTGACTTGACAAACATAGTGGCTAGTCTTACGAATGATCTTGAAGCATTCATAGAGACTCATGAGAAACTTGAAGCCCTTGTATCCTAACTTGATAAAGATCTCGAACGTGCCCGGGAGATCAAGGTTACTATAGAGGATACATAGAAGAAGGTTGTAAATATGTTCTTCGGTCCTGCTTCAGGTTTTGGTGAGACGCGAGGAACAAGTTACGACGGTGCTTCCACTTACCATACCGCACCAAAATCGGTTCTTAAATTTGTGGTAAATCCTTATGGTCCTCGACCCAACCCATAAAAGAGAGTTCAATATAAGAAAGCAAACGAAGGTAGACCCAAACAAGTCTATATTTTCACTTATTACAAAAAGTGAGGGCAGCTTAGAGAGTTTTTCTACAAGTTAGGTAGAACTAAATGTACACAAACTCATGTGCACCACAATAGTAACTTTTCTAGTATTAGAGAGAGAGTTTAGTTCCTAGTCATGACATCATAAATCTTAATGTAAGAATTTCAACGGATGTCTATACAGTCTGAGAACGCTTCTAATGCTACGACTAAAGCCAACAATGACAAGGATATAGAAAAGGTTACTTCCACATGGGTACCTAAGGAAGACGACAATACCTTGTTATTCACATTACTCTCAAGGTTCAAAATACTTCCCAATGGTACTTTAATAGTGGGTGATCTAGGCACATGACCGGTGACATATATTTTTTTACCAACGTTGAGGATTGCAAGGAAGGCAAAGTCACCTTTGGAGAGGGAGTAGGTCTAGGATTCTAGGATGTGGATGTGTTGAGATACTCGAATTTACTAAAATATACCATGTGTTGTACATAAAAGAGTTGAAAGCAAAGTTAATTAGCTTAAGCCAATAGTGCGACGCAAACTATATCGTAAAGTTTGACCGGTCCGAATATAACATTTATGATCATTCCGTTGAACTATTATTACAAGGAATGAGGAGTGAAGATAATTTCCATGGGATCATTCTTAAGTCCTCATTTGTGTTCAATAGTTCCATGGTCTCCTTTATGGACCTTTGGCATCAATGACTAGGTCATGTGAACTTTAAAGATCATGAGATATTAGTGAAAAAGGACCTACTTCGAGGCTCACCATCACTTGGGAAGCTAACTTCCTCGATTTGTGGGCCTTGCCAATAAGGAAAACAAACTCAAAGTCCACATCAAAAGTTGAATACCATTATGACCACATGTCTTTTGGAGTTAATTCACGTGGATCTTATGGGTAATAATCGTTCGAGAGTTTAGATGGTAAGAGATACATTATCATAATGGTCGATCATTTTTCTAGATACTCTATCGAGGGATTTCTTAGAGAAAAGTCTGATGCAGTTGAGTTTCGAACAACCAAGTTCTATGTCCTACAAAACCAGCATAGTGTCACTATTAATCAGATTCGTAGTGATAAAGGCACTGATTTTAAAGAAGTAGAAGTGGATAGCCATTGTGATGGAGTTGGTATCAAACATGACTTTTTGATCGTTTATAATCCTCAATAAAATGGGATAGTTGAGAGGAAGAATCGGACAATAAAAGATATGGCTAGATCCATGCTTCTTGGGAGAAATGTGCCCAAACATTTTTGGGTTGAGGCAGTGAGTACCGCATGCCATACGGTGAATAGGGTATATTTTCGTTTGCACACACTACACATGCCATATGACTTGTGGACAGGGAAGAAGCCTAAACTATTGTATTTTCGTGTCTTTGGGAGTACTTGCTACATCATGAGAGATACATATCACTTAGGAAAGTTTGACTTTCAGAGTGACGAGGGGATATTTTTAGGTTATTCATCATCAAGTAGGGATTATAGGGTGTTTAAACTTGCAATATCTAAGGTAGTGGAGCAAATAAACATCACTATTAGAGACAACGAGCCGTCAACATCTATTTACCCTAGCCCCTAATATGAGGATGATGCACCCCTAGTGACAATCCCATCCTTCTTCATACTACCCTAGTGGACCTCACTCTTGATTTATAAGATCTACCCTCTTGGGTTCGAAAGATTTATGACCCTTTCGCTATACTTGGTGATCCCAAACTAGGTGTCAAGACTCATGCTCAACTTGAGAATGTGGTTAGCTACCTTTTCTACACTTCCTTAGTTGATCCCAAGAATCATAAAGAAGCACTCAAGGATGAGCATTGCATGTCCGTTATGCAGGATGAGTTGATTTAATTTTATAAGAACGATGTATGGGAGTTAGTCCCCCGACCTAGCAAGACAAATATAACAGGTACTATGTGGATTTATAAGAATAAGATGGATGAGAATGGTAACATAGTTGATAAAAAGGCTAGGTTGGTTGATCAAGGCTACACATAGATTGATGGTGTAAACTTTTACGAGACATTCGCTCCTATAACTAGGCTTGATCCATTCGCTTACTAGTCACAATAGCATGCCATTCCTGCTTCAAGTTATATCATATGGATATCAAGAGTGCCTTTCTAAATGGCATTCTACAGGTGGAAGTTTACGTGGAACAACGAATGTGGTTTGAAGACCCTAAGCACCCGTAACACGTCTATTATCTTAAGAAGGGCCTGTATGGTTTGAAGAAATCACCCCGTGATTGGTACGAGAGGCTCACTTCCTATCTCTCATCTCATGGCTTCAAGATATGGGAAGTGGATAAGACATTATTTCTGAGGATAGAGAGTGATGCTATTTTAGTTGCCCAAGTCTATGTGAACGACATAGTATTTGGATCCATGTGCTCCCTCCATGCTCACACTTTTGAGGATGAGATGAAGAGTGAGTTTGATATAAGTATGGTTAATGAGCTTACATTCTTCGTAAGTCTCTAGGTGCGTCAGTTAGAGGATGGGATATTTATATCTCAATTTAAATATGCAAGGGACTTATTAATGAAATTTGATTCGGACTCCACTAAGCACTATCGCACCCCTTTGAGTACATAAACTAAGCTTAGAAAAAATATTTTAGGCAAGGACGTAAAGAAAAACCTTTATCGGAGAATGATAGGTAATCTACTATACTTAACTGCTAGTCATCCCAACATTACCTTTAGCATTGGAGTCTATATGTGATAGAAAGGGTCCGCGAAAGAGTCTCACTTGCTCGCACATAAACGAATCATAAAATATGTGAGTGTCACTCTTTCCTATAGTATTTGGTATTCTTTTAATACCGATGACCATTTGTCTGCATATTCAGATATTGATTGGGCCGAGAATGTTGATGGTTGTAGGAGCACCTCGAGTGGGTGTTTTTACTTTGGGAGTGATATTGTCTCTTGGTTGGTTAAGTAATAAGAAAAACTCCATATTTTTGTCCATGACAGAGGCTCGGTATATTACCACTGGGAGTTATTGCACGCGTCTCTTATAAATGAAGCAAATATTGGAAGGTTATGGGATTTCACAAGGCACTGTGACTACTTCTTATGATAATAACAGTATGATCCATATATCCCATAATCCAGTCCAACATTCTCGCACAAATCACATTAGGATATGAGAGCATTTTATTCGAGATCTCGCTGAGGAAAAGGTCGTATTCTTGAGCTTTGTGAGCACCGAACATCAATTAGTCGATATTTTCACGAAACCATTAGATGCACTTAGATTTTAGGATCTTAAGAAGTCTTTTGGAATTTTATCCATTGATTGAGTTCAGATACTTTATCTAGTATAGGATGTTTATCATGTTCATATCTCATATTCATGTTGCTAGATTGTATTATCATTGTATTGATTTTTTTTCTTCTAATATATTTTGAAAAAATCTAAAAAGATTTTTTATTTTTATAAAAAAGATTAAACTATAAAAAGATTTTTGGTTTATAAGATAAAGTTTGAAAAATTGAAAAAAAAATTTATAAATTTTTTGAAAAAGACAAAAAGATTTTTGTATTTTTTATTTTCACCATATATGGAGGAACATTTAAGATATTCGGGTTACCCATACCTTCCATCCATTCACAAGGGATTTTTCATAGTTCTTTGAGACCTGACTTTGTTTCGTTAGTGCGCTTAATAATGCGTGGATATCATTACGTCGTTCATTGATGATAACTTTCTACATATTAGACTCTTTGTCACCTTTACTACACACGTGCACGAACTTTTTGAATATTGTACTTACTTGTCATGTGTCAAATACGATGTTCTCATCTCAGTTCTAAAAGAGATAAGTTATGCATGTAAGAGCCATTGCCCAGATTTTGTTTCCCGAAAAATATTCATATATGTTAAGCAATGTAAAGGGGCTACAAAAAAGAAAAATGCTATTTGCCTTAAAAGCCACCGTTGTAAAAAGAGCCTAAAATATAAATGGGACACAAATATAGAATTACCAAGGCCATTTAGTTTATATTCATTGATGCTTCACTACAAATGAGCATTATGATTTCGTCAAAACATTTGAGAGTTAATTCTTATATATGAGATATTTTGAGGGAGTTACAAAGTAGAAGATCATTGGGATTGCAAAACAGACATGTTTGAAAAAAATTAAATAGTTTGGCATTGTTATTTGAGAATCATTAAAATTCAGTGCATATTGCATAAGTCAAGTCAATTTCATTTTAAGTTCAACATTTTATACCTAAGGTAGAAATTGAGTTATTTCTTTAGAAGTATCTCATGACTTCATGCACCTTTGTTATGAATGTTTATGTTGATTTGCCTATGGAAAATGTTCACACAAAATTACATTCCATTTTCACGATTCAAATATTTTAGTGTTATTCCATGGTGACTATTGATAGACTGGGTTTTGTCGCGGTGCGAGAGTCACCTACGTGTCGGTCGTTTTGAATTCGGCTCACCTAAACTATACAAAAAACTAAACTTATGACTCCATCAACGGGTGAGTATAGCGGTAAGTTGGGTATCGAAAATTCACAGAGACGAGTTGCTAGAATTTATAAGGTTTAATATTCCTAAATAAAAGTGTAAAAGATGATTATAAACAAAAAGGGAAAAGATTCATAAAATGGAAATGGTAATCTAGGCGAGGGAAAATAAAGCTAGATTAAGAAAGCGAGTAAAAACTATAGGTTGCGTCGAATATCCCTCACCCGAGTTAATTAGTATAAAATGGTTACATGGGTCGACGAGTTATTACAAATGCATTTCGTTTCGACAGTTAATTAAATCAAGGGTTATCACGCCCCTAAATTTACATAAAAGCCTAATACGATTTTGGTGTCAACAAATACCCGAAAATTATGCACGCAAGGTCATAAGCACGGGACATACATGATATGCCCCGTCAAATCTCCTAGGCGTAATAACTAGAACAACGCGCACGAAATAAACCCATAAACACCATCACCAAAGCAAAGCAACGTGTCAACCCGAGTGAGTTCAATCCGACACAACCTAGACTAAATTAGCTAGAAATCATATTAAAAAGAATGTATAAATTAACTAATTTAAGACAACTAATTAACTAAGGAAAATAAGAAATAAACTACAACAACTAATTAATCAAAGAAAGAAAAGTTACTCAAAGCAAGAAATCAAGTAATCAAAGCATGTATTAATGGAAAGAGACAATGAACAGTAGTTTACTTACATAAATGGGTGGAAACTAAAGAGAAAAGAAGAGAGGGCAGCTCCCAAGGACAACCCCTAAAAATCTGATCTAAAATGAAAATTATCTCCTTAATAAAAGCCCCAAACATTCTATTTATACCCCAAAAAAAACCAAACAAAACCAAGCCAAAAAACCCAAAATAAGTCAATTTCCGTCCATATCTGATGGGACCGGTCGACCTCATGTTTGGAACCGGTCGATCGCGGTTTTGAGATTTGTCGACCCCCTTTTCCTCTCTGAACCAATTTTGTTGCATTGCACGGAAATGGCCATAACTCCCTCATACGAAATCCAAACAATGCGTGGTCGAACCGATGCGAAGCTAATTTAATTCTCTACATGATTCTATTTTGAAAGCCTCTAAATCATACATTTTGGAATTACCAAAATGCCCTTGAAGTAGAAGAAAATACCGAAACCTTCCGTAAATGGACATAACTTCCTCATATGGAGTCAGAATGACGCACGATCAGTGGACACAGAAAGATAATTTGATGATCTACATGTTGGTAAATTCATTCCATAAAAAATAGTGAGTTTGAAAAGACCAAATTTCCCTTGAAGTATCTTTCGGCGACGGAACTTCTCCGGAATGCAATCGAACCTCACTATTAGCATTCCAATGCATACAAAAGCACAATTAACCCCTGCAAAACATATATATGTCCAAATTCGAGGTTGTATGGTTAACGAGCATAAATATAGACATTAAGAACGTAAAAGTGCTAGAATGCATAAAGATAAATGCGCAAATATGCAATATTCGTGATGTATCACACCCCCTAACTTAGACATTGCTAGTACCTAGTGATGAAACAAACAAAACCAGTCCACAAAAGGAAATACAAAACGTATATATGCATCGAAATATAATTGCCACTTTCGTTGGGAACACGAGTGCATTTAGCATATGCAATAAGCCGTTAAACCCCTAGGTTACCCTAGTGGACAAGTGCCGTCTCGTGAGGGTTTTCAGGGATGAAACCCACAAACATCTTATGGTTTCCTCAGAATATGCCCAAACTACATGTGACAAGCTCAACAAAAGTGAAAAATATTTCATACGCATTATTGGCAAAGTGAATGAATTCACACAAAAGTCCGAATCATTAACAATATAGAATGCACCTCATAGAATTAAAACCTTAAAATGTGGCAGGGGAGTGAGCCCATGCAAAGTGTGATTTGGAAAAAACTTATATAAATCGGATAAACATTAAAGCAAGCATATATTCAATCCTCGCGGGCATTACACTCATCAAGATATTTCACTCGAAACAGGGAGGTAACACACGGAACATGTAGGCATAAAGAGTAACTGTAAATGGAATTAGGTCACGCACATGTCACAAAAGAAGAATACTATATATAAACTAAAAAATTGTAATCTCAATGAAAGGATACCGCACATTAAAAGAGGAGAAATGTATTTTCACAGATTATCAAAACTATTTGAGCTCTTAAATTACATCTACTTCAGATCACATGGGACTTGTATAGGGTTATAATATAGGGTAGGCTAAGGTACAAAACGAAGGAATGTATGTACGGATTCAAAGTGTTCGGGATGAAAACTCGGGATAATGGGAAAATGCGAGCAATATCAAAATTGGAAAACAAGTTCCAAAAAGGCATTAGATATATCATCGAGGAGAGTCATCAAAGCTTATTGAACACTATATACAACATTTACAGCTTTCTCTTTCTTTTCTTTTCTTCTTTTTCTCACCTTTTTCTTTTTTTTCTTTTGCTTTTTGCTTTCTCTTTTTCTTCACTTTTTTCACTACTTTCTTTTCTTTACTTTTCTCACTCTCACATGCCTAAATTTCAACCGACATCACAACAAAAACATTCAATCCCATGTAACATTCCAAACAAAGGTATGGAAGGTGTATGTGTGGCGTATAATTCCCATTTGAAGTTGGTTAGGGGATTTTGGGTTATGAAACGAAAGGCTATATTTAGTCTCAAAGGGATTAACGAGGGTAAACATATAAGGGTGAGGTCAAGGTCAATATGGGTGATATAATAAAGAGGGCCTATGATCATTTCACAAAGTTTACGCATTTTTTGAGTCAAAACAATATATGAAAATCATGCTCAAGTAACACAATTTATGAACACAATTAATGAACGGTCAGATGAAAGAATAGGGAGATTACCAACGAATTCAATGTTTTCAATGAGAAAAGAATAGTGTATACACTCACAAACGACGAAAGATACAAAGCTTACTCAGTGTAAGTATATACAATGCAACAAAAGATTACCGAGTTATAAAAATCTTAAACCAAATCAATAGAACAATAAAAGTGCATGTGTTCATGGGATTAAAGTTTAATTCATGAAGTTATTCATAATATCAATAATCGAGGACTAAAGTCTAACAACTTCTAAAATCGAGAACATGCATCATTGGGCTGTCTAATGGATCGGGTAATTATTGAAATTTATCATCAGAAACAAAGGCAAGAAACCCAATAAAGGAGAAAAAAGAAAGAAGATCTTTTTTAAATTTTTAATTTTTATAAGAAAAGCATACTAAGTAACTAACATGTGAGCAAAATCAAGGGCTAAATAAAGAAATGGATAGAATATCCCACACCCCCTAACTTAAAACTTGACATTGTCCTCAATGTTAATTAAGAACCAAGTTTAAGAGGGAAAAGAGCGATATTACCAAAATTGGAGCAATCCCCATAAGAACAAGTCCAAAGAATCTATAAAACAAGTTAGTACCGAGCATAGCAAAAACAAATAATAAAAAGTTAACTAATTACAAGAGACTAAAAATAAAAAGGAAGGAAAAAATAAAGAAAGAATAAAAAGCTAACTATATACAACCTACTATTTAGGCCTCACACTAACTGTACACTAGAAGTCTAAATAACTGAGGGTCCACCATAAAAATGATTTGACTTTGGAGGATAACTGGTGTACCCTCACATACAAGCATGACTTTTGAAAAATATGAATTCCGTTTGCACAACAGAAGGCATGTGTA
This sequence comes from Sambucus nigra, assembly GCA_949130495.1. Taxonomy (NCBI): domain Eukaryota; kingdom Viridiplantae; phylum Streptophyta; class Magnoliopsida; order Dipsacales; family Adoxaceae; genus Sambucus; species Sambucus nigra. The sequence goes on along the minus strand of OX422221.1, from coordinate 329,009,860 downwards.
AGGCGGAAGAAATGAACCATCGCCAATTAAAAGTTTTGGAGGGACGATGGGGGGTTTGGATTGAACGGGTGACAAAAACAAGTGGGGACCGAGAAAATCCGAATATCCTCCCAATGATTTTGAAGTTGGAATGGGAGGCGGCGCACACAAAGGCACGGATGCGATCGTGGAGGGCGACTCGAGCAAGTACTCCTCATCGGCGATAGGGTTTAAAACATTAAAGTTCGAAACCGAATCATCGGGTACTTGAGAAGGTGTGATAATAGAGAATGAAAATGGGGATGAAAGAAATTAAAACTCATGAGATGAATCATCATCGCATGAGGATTGAATTTCTAATGAAATAATATCATTTTCAGTGAAATGTTCTTCTTTGAGGGCCAAAGAAGAAATCATTTCATTACAAATAAATATTACATCATTTTCATCCTCACTTTCAATATCTTTTATGCAATGGGCAAAGTCTAGAATGGTTTATTCTGAAGTAGGCACAAGTATCATTTGGTTCAAAATATTCCTCGACCTCGAAAGTCTCGGAAGCAAAATCGTCGTCGGACTCAAATAATAAATCCAATTTCCCAAGAATGATTTACTTCCCGATAAAGAGTTTCAATTTTCTCATTCTCAAACAGACGCAAACCCTCACCGAATGTCATGGGTCGAAGTGCGGATGCATGAAAATGGGAACTTTGAAAATTACTATCGGACTTAAACGAAAACTCATTATTATAGGAATTTTGAAAACTATTCGAATTCGTTTCAAAATTCCTATTATAAGGAGGTAAAGGCCCAAAATCATTATCATCATCATTAAAATTTCAAAAACCTAAGTTTTGACTTTCGTTATACTCCCCCAAATTCATCTTTAAATTTGTTACACTTTGGGATTCTAAGTATTCACCGAAAGTCATAGGTTTGCGAGAATTTTGAGAATTATAACAAGGATTACCGAAAGAATTGGAATAAGACATGCTTACCCCAAAAATGCCTCAAGTGGCGAATTCCACAAAGTAGGTGTGCACAGGAAAAATTCTAGTGTTTCTAAGTGCTCAAATATGGAAGTCCTGCAAAAAGGCTAGCAAATAATACAAATATAAAGAAAATACTATGAAATACTAAATCAAATAAAGTCTAAAACAAACTCATCCCCGATGACGGTGCCATTTGATAGACTGGGTTTTTTCGCGGTGCGAGAGTCACCTAAGCGCCGGTCATTTTGAATTCGGCTCACCTGAACTATACAAAAACCTAAACTTATGACTACACTCAACGGGTGAGTATAGCGGTAAGTCGGGTATCAAAAATCCACTGAGACGAGTTCCTAGAATTTATAAGGTTTAATATTCCTAAATAAAAGTGTAAAAGATGATTATACACAAAAAGGGAAAAGATGCATAAAATGGAAATGGTAATCTAGGCGAGGGAAAATAAAGCGAGATTCAGAAAGCGAGTAAACACTATAGGTTGTGTTGAATATCCCTCACCCAAGTTAATTAGTATAAAATGGTTACATGGGTCGACGAGTTATTACAAATGCATCTCATTTCGACAGTTAATTAAATCAAGGGTTGTCACGCCCCTAAATCTGCATAAAAGCCTAATATGATTTTGGTGTCAACAAATACCCCAGAAATTATGCACGCAAGGTCATAAGCACGGAACATACATGATATGCCCCGTCAAATCTCCTAGGCATAATAACTAGGACAACATAGACGAAATAGACCCGTAAACACCATCACCAAAGAAAAGTAACGCATCAACCCGAGTGAGTTCAATCCGACACAACCTAGACTAAATTAGCTAGAAATCATATTAAAAAGCATGTATAAATTAACTAATTTAAGACAACTAATTAACTAAGAAAAACAAGAAATAAACTACAACAACTAATTAATCAAAGCAAGAAAAGTAACTACAAAGCAAGAAATCAAGTAATCAAAGCATGTATTAATGGAAAGAGATAATGAATAGTAGTTTACTTACATAAATGGGTGGAAACTAAAGAGAAAAGAGGAGAGGGAAGCTCCCAAGAACAACCCTTAAAAGTCTGATCTAAAATGAAAGTTATCTCCTTAATAAAAGCCCCAAACATTCTATTTATACCCCCAAAAAAACCCCAAACAAAACCAAGCCAAAAAACCCAAAATAAGTCAATTTTCATCCATATCTGATGGGAATAGTCGACCTCATGTTTGGGACCGGTCGACCGCGGTTTTGAGATTTGTCGGCCCCCTTTTCCTCTTCGAACCAATTTTGACGCATTGCACGAAAATGGCCATAACTCCCTTATACGGAATCCAAACAATGCGTGGTCAGAACCGTTGCGAAGCTAATTCAATTCTATACATGATTATGTTTTGAAAGCCTCCAAATAATGTAGTTTGAAATTACCAAAATGCCCTTGAAGTAGAAGAAAATACTGAAACCTTCCGAAAATGGGCATAACTTCCACATACGGAGTCAGAATGACGCACGGTAATTGGCCACAGAATGATAATTTGATGATCTACGTATTGGTAAATTCATTCCATAAAAAATAATGAGTTTGAAAAGGACAAATTTCCCTTGAAGTAGCTTTTGACAACGGAACTTCTCTGGAACGCAACCGAACCTCACTTTTAGCGTTCCAATACCTACAAAATCACAACTAACCCCTGCAAAATATATATATATGTCCAAATCCGAGGTTGTCTGGTTAACGAGCATAAATATAGATATTAAGAACGTAAAAGTGCTAGAATGCATAAAGATAGAGGGCGCAAATATGCAATATTCGTGATGTATCACCTATGTGTTTTTCCTATATGTATTTTTCTTTACTTTAAAATTTTGAAAAACATCAAAAATAGTTGGTATGGCTCTTGGATTATCATTACATGTGCTTTATCAATTATCTCTATGATGATATGTTTGCTAAGTATTATTCATGCTTAGCTTCTAACCCTTTGTCTATTACGAACAAAAAGGGGGAGAACAAATTGAAGGGGAGTTTTATTTTTCTTTGAAACTCGTATCTGCCACGGTATTTCTTATTTCACAGGTGTAGATCTCTTAAACTTTGATAAGAATCTCATGGACTATACAACATGAAGACAAAGCTAGCCAAGGGAAGAAAAGGTTCAATTGAAGACAATGTTTCAAATGTCGTTCCATTTCTAGGGTTGGGGGACATTAGGATTCGTTGTCTTAGAGGGTTTCGTTATAATTTAGTCTTTGATTTTATTTTGTACCGGAATAACTAAAGGGGGAGATATGTAAGAGCAAGAATTTATAATTGCTCATAGCTTAGGCTTTTTTATAGCTATTGTGTATCCCGTTACAAATCAGCATCTCAAACTGAACACTACAGCTCCAAGTTCATCTGAAGAAACATTAGGGACCGAGCTCTATTTTTGGATTCATCACCGACACTTTATGGAAGTATAAACTTTTAGTTTTCATGAATAAATATAAATCATATTCTAGGATGTTCTATTTTAAAATCGAGGTTTTTTTATAAAAGGAATTTAAAAAGAAATTTTTTAAGTATCGTTCAAATAAGATAGGGTCTCGTTCGAACGATATGTGTCGTTACATTTGAACCAGTTTCAAGCGTCCTTCAAACAAGACATCCCTGCCTTAACAAAGATTTGTCATTCGAAGCTCGTTAAAAGATCGTTTGAACGAGAAGAGGGTTTCGTTTGAATGAAACACGATGTAATTTGAACCAAATTATTAGTTTCATTCGAACGAGGTCTAATTTTGTTCAAATAACCTTGCCACCTTGAAATTCGTGGTTTTTCTATAAAAATCTATTTTTTTCATAATTTCCCAAAACTTTTGGCGAAAACAATTTTCCAATACCTACTCCAAATTATTCATATTTTGTTTTCCAAAATAAGATTTTATTTTTCAAATCATACATCCCTCTATATGATTTACGAGTTTATGAAACCCTAGTTTACATGCACCTTATATAAACCCTTGTAGAATCCATCTCTACTCCTGACTTGTGGAACCAAGGTTCTACTCCTGAAGAAAAAGCTTGATTGGTGGATACTAAGGAAAGACCGCTTCATGTGGATGACACTGGACTGGGTCATATTTTGTAGAAGATTTGAAAAAATCTACGCGTTATGCTTAGTCAGGGTAAGTAATTTGTAGGTCGATTTCGACAGTCGAATTCTCTACAGTGCTGAATAAAACGTTTTGTCCTGAAAAAGGATTTTTTCTTACTTCTTTGGATGTGTGTTTTTAGTTATATGATTGATTAGAAATTAATTTGGACATTATCATCCTGTTTACACCTAATTTATAATAAAGATAAAACTGATTAAAATTTGCGTTTGTGTGTGAGAAACCTAGTATACGAATCAATTCATAAGAACCCACTTTCTTAGGAACAATATTGTTACCTCGTATTGATAACTTGTTCGACCAGTTGAGGGGTGATTCATAGTTTTCAAAGACTAACTTGAGGTCAGGTACCATCAGTTCAAGATTCAGGAGCAAGATGTTCCGAAGATGACATTTTTTATAAGATATGGGTCATATGAGTTCATGGTTATGCTATTTGGGATTACTAATGCACCGACAGTATTTATGGACTTGATGAATAGGGTATTCAGGGAGTTCGTGGATTAGTTTGTGACCATGTTCATAGATGACATCCTGATTTATTCTCGGACTGCAGATAAGAATTCTCGATATTTTTTTATAGTCTTACAGATGTCACGAGATCATCGGCTTAATGAAAAGTTCAATAAGTGTGGATTTTGGTTGAGAGAGGTGCAGTTCTTAGGTCACGTATTATCTAAGGCGACGATTTATGTAGATCCTAGTAAGGTATCAGCAATGATGGAGTGGTGGCACGAAGGTGAGAAGTATTATGGGTTTGGCAAGTAATTATCATCAGTTAATTCAGGGCTTCACAAATACAGTTGGGCCTTTGACAAACTTGATGAAGTAAGGGGTGACATTTGTTTGGGATGAGTTTTTCCAGCAGGCTTTTAACAAGTTAAAGTTCAGCTTCGGTGCTCGCTTTACCTCATGGCGGGGGAGAGTACGTGGTGTATACCTATGCGTCCTTAAAGGGGCTTAGGGATGTGTTTATGCAAGAGGTATATCCAATAACTTATGCTTCTCACAAGCATAAGCCTCATAAGGGGAATTAACCCACCCATGATCTCGAGTTAGCAACAGTGGTCTTTAATCATCAAATTTAGAGACATTATCTTTTGGGGGAGAGATTCTATCTTTTCGTGTACCATAAGAGTTTGCAATACCTGTTCACGTAGAGAGAGTTGATTATGAGGTAAAGAATATAGCTTTATTTCATAAAGGATTATTAGTTTGATATTTAGTATCACCTGAGAAAATAAACATAGTGACAGATGCCTTTAGCCATAGGCTGACAGTTACAATTGCAGTAATTTGGAAGGAGAAATGGGGTTCACTCAACATGAAGGATGACTTTGTAGTTATGACCATCACACCTGAGATCATTATTCGGATTATGAAGGCACATACATGGGATCCTTCCTATCGGGAGAAGGTCGGGCAGTTATTGATAGAGGAATTAGTGTTGTAATCGATCGGATATGATAGGAGTTCGCAGTTTCACAATAGACAAGTGGTAACCAAGGACAATAAGTTACAGTAGGAAGTTATGACTGAGGTGTATGGGTCTCGTTTCATGGTACATACTGATGGGGATAAGATGTACTAGGATATGAGGTGACATTATGGGTGGACATGCATAAAGAAGGATGTCATAGTGTTTGTGTCCAAGTGTTCCACTTTACAAATGGTGAAGATAAATCACTAAAGACCAGTGGGTATTCTATATCCTCTTGAGATTCCATTGTGGAAATAGGAGAGCCTTTCCATGGACTTCATTACAGGGTTGCCTGCGTTACATCTGGGGTATGATGCCATCTGGATGATCGTGTATCGTTTAACTAAAGTAGCTCACTTTTTTCGATCCGGATAGATTTCACTTCAGAATAGTATGCTCGAATTTTCATTGCTAAGATTGTGAAACTTCATAGTATACCACTAAACATTATATCAGATATGGAAAAGACATATGTGTCCCACTTTTGGAGGAGTTTTTAGCAGGCGTTAGGAATAGATTTGAGGTTGGGCACATCATATCACCCACAAACTAATGGACAGATGGAGCGGGTGAATCAGATATTGGAGGACATGTTTTGGATGTTCATCTTGGACTTCAAAAGCAATTGGGAGAAATACTTATCATTAAATGATGTTACTTACAACAATAATTACTCACTCATGATTGGCTTGACATCACTTGAGTCTTTGTATGGGAGGCCTTATTTTTTAACCATTTATTGATTAAAGGTGGGCGAGAACAAGCTTCTCGAACCTGAGTTTGTCTAGGATACCTCAAAGAAGGTGGAGAAAATCGAGAGAGGATTCAGATTGCCCAAAGTCTGTAGAAGAGTCATGCAGATGCAGATAAAAGGCACATAAAGTTTGTTGTTTGAGAACAGGTATTACTTAAATCATCTCCCATGAATTGAGTTGTGCAGTTTGGATAGAAGGGTAAGTTGGCTCCTCGATATGTAGGACCATTTACCATTATTGATCGAATTAGACCATTCCTGTATCATTTTGCCTTGTCGAATTACTTAGAGAAGGTGCACAATGTGTTTCATGTCTCGGTTTTACAAATGTTTCTTAGAGATGCGTTAGCCTATCATCAAATTGATCTGGGTGAGATAGAGCTTCAACTGAGTTACGAGGATAATCCAGTTGCCATTTTGGATCAAAGGGGGCATAAGTTTCACGCCAAGGTGATTCCTTTAGTGCGTGTCCAGTGGGGGATCACAACGAGGATGAGTCAATGTGGGAGAGGGAGGGTGACATGCGAGAGAATTATCCAAAACTCTTTTAGCTAGGTACGTAGAGAATTTCGAGGATAAAAATCCTTTAGTAGGGGAAATACTGCAATACCCCATATTTTTGTATTTTATTTGATATTCACTAATTGTGAGAATAAATTAATAAATTGGAATAAATTATTACTTGGGGGAATTGGTAATAATAAAATACAAATTTAGATGGTGATTAAATTCATTTTATGTGATTTATTTGTACCGCATGTATATTTAATTAATCGGTATAATTAATTAAGTTGGATTATATGCGATTATGCGTAAAATAAATATGTATGTGCTTTATTTTATGATGTCGGGTATTAGCGTGAGTTATGAGGTACTAATGTTTGGAGCCGACTCTAGAGTGATATAATAAAATCCTAGTTATGCATTTTTATTGTTTTAAATTGGGCCCGGAGTAGGTTTACCCTTAGGCTATGTTTTGGGCTATTTTGCATAGTATTCTGGGCTCATTTGGAGGGTAAAAAATAGGCCTATTATAGAACTACGAGATTAGAGATTTTAAGGGAGATTAACCTCATTACTTAATTATTTTACATATAAGAAACAAACCCAAGTAGTTTTAGACCTGTAGGAGAGCTTAAGGAGACTTTTGGATAAGAAGAACAAGGAATTAACGCGTAGAGATTAACCGTTTATCGCTGAAGGAAAGAAATCTCTTGTTATATCATATATTAATGATTAAGTGCGAAAAGTAGCGCATGTAAAGACGCTAATCGTTGTTTTCGTTTTGCCAACTCAATACAAAAATCTAAGTTACTACTACACTTGCGAGGCAAGCACAGTGGTAAGTTGGGTATCGAGAATCCACAGGGACAAGTTGTTAGAATTTAAGTGATTTAATATTCCGAAATAAAAGTGTAAAAGATGATTACAAACTAAAAGGAAAAGTTAATCTAGGCAATGTGTTGAAACTAGATTATGAAAGCGAGTAAAAATTATAGGTTGCGTCGAATATCCCTCACCCAAGTTAATTAGTATAAAATGGTCACATGGGTCGACGAGTTATTACAAATGCATCTCGTTTCGACAGTTAATTAAATCAAGGGTTGTTACGCCCTAAATCGTCATAAAAGCCTAATAAGATTTTGGCGTCAACAAATATCCCGGAAATTACGCGCGAAAGGTTATAAGCACGGGACATACATGATATGCCCCGTCAAATCTCCTAGGCGTAATAGCTAGGACAACGCACCCCAAATAGACCCGTAAACTCCATCACCAAAGCAAAGCAACCCGTCAACCCGAGTGAGTTCAATTCAAACACAACCTAATTTAAGTTACCTAGAAAGCATGTTAAAAACGCGATAAATGGAAAGCGGTAAATAAACGCGGTAAAATTACACTACAAAGTAAGTAAATCAAAGCATGTAAATAAAGAAAGAAAACCTAAATTAGAAAGCTTATAAATTAACTAGAAAGCAAGAAATGAAGAAATGCAACCTATATTAAAATGGTAGGGGAGATCAATAGTCAACTTACAATCCAAATGGGGTGTCAAACCAAAGAGAAATGAAGAAGAACCATCCAAAACCCCAAAACCCTAACTATTCCAACCTAAAATCGTGTATCTACTGCAATATATCTTTATTACAACAAAAAACCTTTATATAGTAAGTTGGATTAAAAGAAAAGAAGAAAGAAAAGAAATGAAAATATCTGCTGAAAAACAGGGGATCGATCGATCGACCCCTGTGGTCGATCGATCGACAGTGTAAATCGTGGCAAAAATAAGAAGGCTCGATCGATCGATCAAGCAGGTCTTGGCCAGGCAGCAGCAGCTTCTGCATCTCTTTCTTCCTCTTCTCTTCTCCTCTTTTGCTTTCCTTATTTTTCCTCCGCTGAAATCGCTGTAACTTCTTCGTTATGAATCGGAATCGCGCACCGTTCGTGGCCACACGAACCTAGCGAGGAGGGATACAACTTCTGTGAGATGTCAGGCCAGGTACCCAAGCTGTGGAAAGACTAAAATTCCCTTGAACGTGCGATTGCGTACGGAACTTCACCGGAATGCGTCCGAACTTCATACTTAGTACCTAAATACCTACAAAAGCCCAATTATACCTCATATAGCATGTCAACAGTATAAACCGAGGTTGTCTGGTTAATGGGATTAAATATAGTTTTTAAGGCACCCGAGGGGGCTAAAATGCGTAGGTTCGGAGGATGAAATACGCGATATTTTCGTATTATCACACCCCCTAACTTACACATTGCTAGTCCCTAGCAATGAAATAGGATGCAACAAGAACTACAAGCAAACCAAAAGCAGGAGATAGTACAAAAGTATGGTATAAAAGCATAAGGCCACTTTCGCGGGCGATTCGATTGCATTTAGCGTATGCAATAAGCCATTAAATCCCTAGGTCACCCTAGTGGACGAGTGTCGTCTCGTGAGGGTTTTCAGAGATGGTACCCACAAACATCACATGGTTTCCTGAAAATATGCCCAACCCAACATGCAACAAGCCCAATAATAGCGAAAAGGATTTCATATGCATTAATATCAAAGTGAATGAATTCACACAAAAGTCCAAATCATTAACATTATAGAATGCACCTCATAGAATTGAAAGCTTAAAATGTGGGAGGGTGACGAGCACATGCAAAGTATGATTTGGCGAAAAACTTAAATAAACCGGATAAACATTAAAGCAAGAATATATTCAATCCTCATGGGCATTACGCTCATCAAGTGAATTCACTCGAAACAGGGAGGTAACACACGGGACATGCGGGCTAAAGAGTAAATGGAAATGGAAACTAGGCCGCACACATGTCACAGATGAAGAACGCTATATATAAATTGATAAACTGTAATCTCAATGCAAGGATACCACTCACTAAAAGAGGCGAAATGCATTTTCACAGATTATCACAACTATTATGACTTTTAAATTATATCAACCTAAGATCACATAGGACTTTAATAGGGCTGTAATGTAGGTATGGCTAAGGTAGGAAACGAAGGAATATATTTACGAATTCAAAGTGTTCGGAATGAAAACTCGGGATAATGGGATAATGCGGGCAATATCAAAATCAAAAAACAAGTTCCAAAAAGGCATTAGATATATCATCGGGGAGAGTAATCAAAGCTTATTGAACTATATACAACATATACAAACTTCTCTTTCCTTTTTTTTTCTTCTTTTTCTCATTTTCTCTTTTGTTTTCTTTTGCTTTTTGCTTTCTCTTTTTCTTCACTTTTTTCACTACTTTCTTTTCTATACTTATCAAACTCTCATATGCCTAAATTGCAACCGACATCATAACAACATCATTCAATCCCAAGTAACATTCCAAACAAAGGTATGGAAAGTGTATGTATGGGATAAAACTCAAATGTAGAGTTGGTTATGGGAATGGGGTATGAAATGAAAGGCTATATTTAGGCTCAAAAGGGTTAACGAGGGTAAACATATAAGGGTGAGGTCAAGGTCAATATGGGTGATATAACAAAGAGGGCCTATGATCATCTTTAAAAGTTTACGCAATTCTCGAATCAAAATAATATATGAAAATCATGATCAAGTAACACATTTCAAGTATGAACTCAATTAATGAACCGTCAAATGAAAGAATAGTGAGATTAACAACGAATTCAACGTTTTCAATGAGAAAAGAATAGTGTATACACTCACAAATGACGAAAGGTACAAAGATTACTCGGTGTAAGTATATACAATGCAACAAGAGATTATCGAGTTATAAAAATCTTAAACCAAATCAATATAACAATAAAAATGCATGTGCTCATGGGATTAAAGTTTAATTCATGAAGTTATTCATAATATCAATAAGTGAAACTAAAGTCTAATAACTTCTAAAATCGAGAACATGCATCATTGGGCTGTCTATTCGATCGGGCAATTATTGAAATTTATCATCGGAAACAAAGGCAAAATGCCCAAAAAAGGAGAAAAAAGAAAGAAAATCTTTTTAAATTTTTTAATTTTTCTAAGAAAAGCATACTAAGTAACTAACATGTGAGCAAAAACATGGACTAAAATAAGAAATGGATAGAATATCCCACACCCCCTAACTTAAAACTTGACATTGTCCTCAATGTGAATTAAGAATCAAGTCAAAGAGAGGAAAAGAGCGATACCCAAACGTGGAGCGATCCCCATAAGAACAAGTCCAAAGAATCTACAAAACAAGTTAGTACCGAGCATAGCAAAAACAAATAACAAAAAGTTAACTAATTACACTAGACTAAATTAAAAAGGAAAGAGGAAAAAAAAAAGCTAACTATATACAACCTACTATTTAGACTTCATACTAACTGTACACTAGAAGTCTAAATAGTTGAGGGTCCACCATAAGAACAATTTGACTTTGGAGGATAACCGGTGTACCCTCACATACAAGCATGCCTTCCGAAAAATTTGAATTCCGTTTGAACAACGAAAGGCATGTGTAAGGCGGAAGAAATGAACCATCGCCAATTAAAAGTTTTGGAGGGACGATGGGGGGTTTGGATTGAACGGGTGACAAAAACAAGTGGGGACCGAGAAAATCCGAATATCCTCCCAATGATTTTGAAGTTGGAATGGGAGGCGGCGCACACAAAGGCAAAGATGCGATCGTGGAGGGCGACTCGAGCAAGTACTCCTCATCGGCGATAGGATTTAAAACATTAAAGTTCGAAACCGAATCATCGGGTACTTGCTCCGGTGGGGTAATAGAGAATGAAAACGGGGATGAAAGAAATTCAAACTCATGAGATGAATCATCATCGCATGAAGTTGGAATTTCAAAGGAAATAATATCATTTTCAATGAAATGTTCTTCTTTGGGGGCCAAAAAAGAAATCATTTCATTGCAAATAGATATTACGTCATTTTCATCCTCACTTTCAATATCTATTACGAGATGGGCAAAGTCTAGAATGGATTGTTCCAAAGTAGGTACAAGTTGGTTCAAAACATTCCTCGACTTCAAAAGTCTCGGAAGAAAAATAATCGTCGGACTCAAATAATAAATCCAACTCATGTTCCCACGAACGATTTTCTTCCCGATAGAGATTTTCAATTTTCACATTTTCATACATACGCAAGCCCTCACCGAATGTCATGGGTCGAGGTGCGGATGCATGAAAATGGGAACTTTGAAAATTACCATCGGACTTAAACGAAAACTCATTATTATAGGAATTTTGAAAACTATTGCAATTCGTTTCAAAATTCCTATTATAAGGAGGTAAAGGCCTAAAATCATTATCATCATCATCGAAATTCCAATAACCTAGATTTTGACTTTCGTTATACTCGCCCAAAGTCATATTTGAATTTGTTACACTTTGGGATTCTAAGTATTCACCGAAAGTCAAAGGTTTGCGAGAATTTTGAGAATTATAACAAGGATTACCAAAAGAATTGGAATAAGACATGCTTACCCCAAAAATGGCTCGAAGTGGCGGATTCCACAAAGTAAGTGCGCGCGGGAAAAATTCGAGCGCTTCTAAGTGCTCAAATGTGGAAGTCCTGCAAAATATTAGCAAATAATACAAATAGAAAGAAAATACTATGAAATATTAAATAAAATAAAGTCTAAAACAAACTAGTCCCCGGCAACGGCGCCATTTTGATTAAGTGAGAAAAGTAGCGTAAAGACGCTAATCGTTGTTTTCGTTTCGCCAACTCAATACAAAAACCTAAGTTACTACTACACTTGCGAGGCAAGCACAGCGGTAAGTCGGGTATCGAGAATCCATAGGGATAAGTTGTTAGAATTTAAGTGATTTAATATTCCTAAATAAAAGTGTAAAAGATGATTACAAACTAAAAGGAAAAGTTAATCTAGGCAATGTTTTGAAACTAGATTATAAAAGCGAGTAAAAACTATAGGTTGCGTCGAATATCCCTCACCCGAGTTAATTAGAATAAAATGGTCACATGGGTCGACGAGTTATTACAAATGTATCTCATTTCGACAGTTAATTAAATCAAGGGTTGTTACGCCCTAAATCGTCATAAAAGCCTAATAAGATTTTGGCGTCAACAAATATCTCGGAAATTACGCACGAAAGGTCGTAAGCACGGGACATACATGATATGCCCCGTCAAATCTCCTAGGCGTAATAACTAGGACAACGCACCCCAAATAGACCCGTAAACTCCATCACCAAAGCAAAGCAACGCGTCAACCCGAGTGAGTTCAATTCAAACACAACCTAATTTAAGTTACCTAGAAAGCATGTTAAAAACGCGATAAATGGAAAGCGGTAAATAAACGCGGTAAAATTACACTACAAAGCAAGTAAATCAAAGCATGTAAATAAATCAAGAAACCCTAAATTAGAAAGCTTGTAAATTAACTAGAAAGCAAGAAATGAAGGAATGCAACCTATATTAAATTGGTAGGGGAGATCAATAGTCAACTTACAATCCAAATGGGGTGTCAAACCAAAGAGAAATGAAGAAGAACTATCCAAAACCCCAAAACCCTAACTATTCCAACCTAAAATCGTGTATCTACTGCAATATATCTTTATTACAACAAAAAACCTTTATATAGTAAGTTGTATTAAAAGAAAAGAAGAAAGAAAAGAAATGAAAATATCTGCTGAAAAACAGGGGATCGATCGATCGACCCCTGTGGTCGATCGATCGACAGTGTAAATCGTGGCAAAAATAAGAAGTCTCGATCGATCGACCCCTAGGCTCGATCGATCGATCAAGCAGATCTTGGCCAGGCAGCAGCAGCTTCTGCATCTCTTTCTTCCTCTTCTCTTCTCCTCTTTTGCTTTCCTTATTTTTCCTCCGCTGAAATCGCCGTAACTTCTTCGTTATGAATCGGAATCGCGCACCGTTCATGGCCACACGAACCTAGAGAGGAGGGATACAACTTCGGTGAGATGTCAGGCCAGGTACCCAAGCTGTGGAAAGACTAAAATTCCCTTGAACGTGCGATTGCGTACAGAACTTCACCGAAATGCATCCGAACTTCATACTTAGTACCTAAATACCTACAAAAGCCCAATTATACCTCATATAGCATGTTAACAGTATAAACCGAGGTTGTCTGGTTAACGGTCTTAAATATAGAGATTAAGGCACCCGAGGGGGCTAAAATGCGTAGGTTCGGAGGATGAAATACGCGATATTTGCGTATTATCAATTAATCTGTAACTTGTTTATAATTTCATGTTATGCAGTTAATTATGGATTTAGAATGCATGTTTATAATTTGAACCTAATTATCTTAATCATGTTATTAATGGATTAATTAGGATTAGTGTCAATTAATGTTGATCTTGAAAGACTTGAACTTGTGAAGAGAAATCTTAAAATGAATCTTTTTAGGGTATAATATTCTTTCATTAGAACTCGTGTTTAGGACCTTATTATGTTTATAAGTTGAATCCAAATGTTAATTTGAGGTTTGGATCTAAATTCGTATAAGAAATCGAGGTCATGTTGTGTAAAAGATGAAATAGGGTTTAATTAGGGGATTTGTAGAGTTAAACCTTTAATTGATGTTATTGATCATAAATAATTTGGGGAAATCGTTTAGGATCATGAAACTATGTTTATATCTGACTTTGGCGGAGTTTATGCTATTGGATTAAAGGCATAATAGGCATCCATGGAGGTTGGAGAGAGATAAGCCCACAATTTAAAGAAAAATCTTGCCTCCAATCCCATTAGATCGATCTGATCTAAGGTCGATTCGATATGATTCCAAGCAGCCGATAAGAATGGGGAAGGAGGGATGTTTTGTTTAGGGTTTTATTGCATAGTTAATTTTAAGATTATTTTCATGAACGTATAAATTGTTTATGAGGGAATTAAACTATAGAATTATTATGAAGAGTTTAATGTTATTTGAGAAATATAAACCTCTATTCGGGTTGTACAATCCAGCATTAGGGATTGGGATAATTTTGGGTATCCACGTGAGTGAAGTGAAATCATATAGTTATATACATATATTGTGTGTTGTATACATATGTATTTTAATTTTTGTGAATAGATCGTCACTCGTGGTGAATCTATCGATCGAGGTTGCTTTAAGATTAAGATCGTGTATTACACACCTAGATGTTGACATAAACTGTAGAAACCTCATCCTAGGACCATCCTAAGCACCTCCTCTCCCTAGCACTCACCCATTCACCATAAATCCTAGGTCATACTCCAAGTACCGATCTAGAGGTCATTAGGCGCTCTCGATCCCCGTTGACTCTAGTAAATTTTCTCATTTTAGCGAAAGCTCAATGAATCTATGAAGGGATCTGAAACTCCTTTTCCAATTGTTCAACCCGTGCACGAACCGACCTTACAATTCGAATGAATGGTTCGTTTTACTATCGAAAACTGATCTAGAGGACACCAAGCGCACCCAAGTCCCATTTGAATTCGATCAACTTTCTCACCTAAGTGAAAGCTCAATGAATCTTCAAAGGGCTCTGCATCCTCTTTCCAACGATCTGCCCCATGCATTAATAGGCCTTACGGTTAGGACAATTGGTCCATTTTACCTTAAAAACTAATCTTGAGGCCACCGGGCGCTCCTGCTCCCCGTTTAACTTCGGTCAAATTATCTCTTAAGAAAAAAATGAATGAATCTTCTAAGGTCTCTGAATCCCCTTTCTAACAGTCTGCCTCGTGTACGAATAGGCCCTACAGTTCGGACCAATGACCCATTTTCCCTAAAATCTATTCTAGAGGCCATCGAGTACTCCCAGGCCCCGTTTTACCCCGATTAGCTCCCTAACTTGAGAAAATCTAAATAAATCTTCAAAGGGATCAGACTCCCCTTTCCAACGGTCCGCCTCGTGCGAAATTAGCCTTACATTATGAAAAAATAACCCATTTTACTTCAAAGGGTCATCAAGCGCTTATGGGCCCCGTTTGACCTTGGTCAACTCTTCAAACTAAGCTAAGCTAACTAAATCCTCAAAGGGAACTGAATACCCTTTCCAACGGTTCATCCCATGCATGAATCATCCTTACGGTTCGAATGAACGATCTGTTTTCCTTCGAAGATCTCCTATCTAGTGATCAATGGGAACTTCCAGGCCTTATTTGACCTCGGTCAACTCCTGGACTCCGGAGTGGCTCAATTAATTCTTAAAGGGCTTTGAATACCCTTTTCAACGACCAACCCTATGTGCAATTATGACTTACGTTTCGCATTCTACGACCATTTTCCCAAAAAATCTGTCTCAAACTATCAAATGACGCCCCCAAGACCCTGCCTATCGACAGTGTGTCTGGGATTCTATGCCGATAGGTAAGTCTAGGACTAGGTCGATCAGCACCCCCCTTAACCCTATAAATAGAGGCCATCACCTCACTTTGAAAAGCACATCTGAGCATCCATCTCAATAATTTAGAGAACAATCTCTCACATTTAGAGTTGTTCCCTACCTAAAAAGTCCATTTCCCACATTCCTTCCACCCTTTTCATACTTGATTTAGTAAATTCCCTCTCATCTCCACATACCACCTTCTCCTCATTGTAATATCATCATATCTACATCCATAATGCACTTCAAGTCTTCATAAGGAGGTCCAATTCGCCATCCATGTCTTTAGATTCTCTTATTTTAGCATTAGTTTCTTTATTTCTACTCTACCACTTTATTTCATTACATAACATACCTTAATCTCAAGCATTTATTATTAGTATTTGCACATATTTTATTTTCATAAAAAACCCAAAAAAAAAGAAGAGGGTTTACCTATAAATTTCAAAAGAGTGATTGTCACTACATATTCTCACACTTATAGCATGTTTATCTCCACACTCACATATAATAGAAATCTTCCGTATGAATTTATGGGTTAAACCCCATTCTATGTTATCTTTGAACTATGTGGACTTTGATTCCCCTTGGGCTATATAGGCGTCTTGGGTAAATCCTGAGATTTGAGTCCTCCCTTTATGCTCATTTGTTATATTGTATCTATATTTTTTTTTCATATTCTTGCATGCTTGTGTCTTGTCCGATTCATTCGTTCTTCTATAATGACTTGTAATTGGGAAAATACTTACATTATATTTTGAATTATTATTTTAGGAACACTCCTAAGGATTAACTCACTCCATCCTTTTTCATGACGAAAGTTGAAAGATTTCATTCTCCATTTATATTATGCACATAAGCGCACAATTCACGGAGTATAAGAGGAGAAAATTAATACTTTCCCATGAGAGACTGAAAGATCGGAATGGGTGTCTAACACCTTCCTATTCTGTAACTTAGACCCCGGGCCTTTGAACAACTTGGTTTCAAAACCATTAGTATCATCTTTGATACCATTCACTCGTGACGGCAACATTTCTTTTGCATGTTTTGTGCAAAATAGGCTAGCGACTTTATCTCTACACATTACCCCACATTGACAACGGCTGAGCTCCCCGAGGAAGGGCATAATCCCATGCACACGCCAGAGAGAGAGGGAGGGGGAACCCCCCCGCCCCTCCCCACAACCCTCGGGATGTCCACAAAGGTAACTCCACCGGGGACGTTTTAAGAGGACTAGAGTCTATTTCTACATGGGTGTTATTCTTTTCTACATGTATGCGTATGCACCTACCTGTATGTTCCATTTTCTCCTCTATTTACTTTTTGTGTATATCTACCTCATGTATATATCACTTTTCACTCACTTTTACACTTCACACACTTGCATATACTCTCCATGTACACTTACACTTAGCTTCACTTTTACTCACATGCTTCACACACCACTTAGAATATCCATGCTCACGCTTCACTAGAACACACCCACACTTTCCACACTTATATATATCTCCATACTCACTTACACATACCACACACCGCTTGTAGTTGATCCATGTATAGGCTCACTATCACACACACTCACTTGTAAAATATTCACATGTCACTTTCTCACATATATTCATGCGTAGTATAGTCTCCATGCTAGATTTACTTCATGATACTCGTATATGCTCCCTCATAAGTGTAGTACTCCCTTTACTCATCATGCAAATAAAAAATAAAATTACTCTCTCTCCATAATATGTTAACTAAGAATCATGCATTTTGGCACACTACATCACCAAGAGCATGGTATTATTGACCAAAATTTTATCCTGTACTGGGGGGTCACTTTGTGTTGGAGTTGGTCCTACGGGGCATAGTTAACCTAAGTGGTTTGACTCTCACCTTCTATTGGCCTCGTACCTTTGATGTATATCGAACGGTTCCCCACGCATGGTACCGCTTGACCAAACTCACAACAGGAGGTATATAGTAGGGAACTCATTTATGTACGTCGAGCATATCGAATTTTCTCTCACATGTACTGTCCCCACGAGGTATATAGTGAGGAAATTCACGTACACTCAAGTATATCAAATGGCCCCACACGTACCAATGAATGATTGCCCTTATAGGCAAGAGGTATATCATGGAAGCTATGCCAATGGGGGGAACCCTTACACCTATCCAAAACCTAGGAAACTCATATTTAGTTTGTCAGTTACCATGCATAACTCTGTCGAAATTCCAGTTCGTTATATTTCCTAAATTTTCGCACTATTTTTCCTTTTTCAAAACAAGACCCTATCCGTGAGCCTGGAAACAAGTCAAACTCTATCTTACAGATTTTCAAACCTTATTTTTCCAGGCTCGAGTCCTGTCCGACATTTTTTCTGCATTTAAGCAAACCTAATACAAGTGAAAACCTACTAATACTGATAATAATTATGTTGAGATTCCTCTCCTTCAACCCTTTATTTTTAAAACAAAATTACTAAAAACATTTTTTCTCCTCCTTACCAAATACTAAAAAATTTCTACCTCCTTCTTCATAAATATATTCGAATAATTTTCCCTCTCAGGTCGATCGCATACTTGATTTTAGCCTGGCTCCCTATTGGCGTCAGTCTTCCATCAAACCACCCAAAAGCTCTGTCGCCTCTTCTACTACTTTATTTGAATTTGGAATCTACCTCTATGAGATCTACATGGAGAACACTAACCAAGAACTAAATATGTAGCCCGAACTAATGGTCGTCTTAGCCCAACTCAGTGCCAAGAGTGACAACCTTCAAACTGAGGTCCATGAAATGCAGCATCACCGGGCCTAGATTCTTAATGAACCCGAGATTATATTTCCTCGTGCCATAGGTCCACCCACACCCAAGAAAGTCTAGGTCCCAAAAGAATATCAGGATGCTCCGCCTGTCAATGAGTCACTGTCAACTTAACTCCTTATGTCGAACATTGCCTAACCACAGACTAATATTCTAGTACTTGCGGATCCCAAAGAAGAAGAACTGAACAAGGTAAAAGAAGACCTCAAACTAATGTAGAATAAGTTTGACCAAGTCAAGATATGAGGGAAGAACATAGACTAAATCCATATGTCTCCATATCCCAAAGCTAGACTACAAGAGAAGTTCAAGATGCCAAACATTGAGAAATTTAAGGGAAGCGGACTGATAGAAAGGATCTTATCGCGGTGCCAGCATCACCTGCGTGTCGATCATTTAATATTCGGCTCACCAACTCTATACAAAGACCTAAACTTATGACTATACTCAATAAAAGGGAGTATAGTGGTCAAGTCCGGGTATCGAAAATCTACAGAGAAGAGTTTCTAGAATTTAACTATTTTAGTACTTCTGAATAAAAGTGTAAAAGGTAACGAATAAACAAAAGGAAAAGATGTAAAAAGGGAAAGATTAAACTAGGCATGTATTTAAACTAGACTAACAAAAGCACTAAAAACTATAGGTTGCATCGGATATCTCTCACCCCGAGTTAATTAGTATAAAATGGTTACATGGGTCGACGAGTTATTTAGACTGCATCTCATTTCGACGGTTAATTAAACCCAGAGTTGTCACACCCCTAAATTCGCATAAAAGTCTAATAAGATTTTGGCGTCAACAATACCCTGAAAATTATGCACACAAGGTCGTAAGTACGGAGCATACATGATATACCCCGTCAAATCTCCTAGGCATAATAACTTAGACAACCCACTCGAAATAAACCCGTAAACTCCATCACCAAAGAAAAGAAACACATCAATCCTAGGTGAGTTCAATCCGACACAATCTAGGCTAATTTAGGCAAGAAAGCATGATAAAAATGCGATAAATCTACACTAGAAAGCATGTAAATAAACGCAATAAATCTAAACTATAAAGCGAGTAAAAATGCGGTAAATAAATAAATACAAACATTGGAAAGCCAGATTGATAGAGAAGATGGAGGATACTATTCTACACAACCTCGACAGGCAAACCCCTCTATACGAGCAAACACTCGGAGGGAGAAAATGTCACACTCCCCAAACCCTCCAAACCCTAGCGTCCCTCTCTAACCATAACTAAGCTAAAATGACTTATTATTTCAAGGTATCTACAAAAATGAGATAAGTCTTCTATTCAAACTAAGTTACAAGAAAAGAAAATAAATAAAGGAAAAAGAAATGAAAAGAACAAAGGGAAATTATTGGGTAACTGTGATACTCGATCGACCGGAAATAGGGTCATGGTCAACCGATCCCTTAAGTTAAAGCCCACTGGTTACTTCACAAGGAAAAATCCCAACACGCGATTGACCGGCAACAGGGGCGCGGTCGACCGGTACTCTATTTTCTTGTGTTTTTTGGTCTTCAAATGGGAGGAAAACTTCAAAATGAAATCGTCCATAACTTGATCATCCGAACTCAAAACGACGCACCGTTTACGGACACGAGATGTTAACTCAACGAAATACACATTTGTGGAAATTACACGAGATGGAGATGAAGTGTGAATTAACTAAAATGCCCTAGAAGTAGCGGCCAGTGATGAAACTTCTCCGAAATGCAATGAATCCTCAATTTTTGCATTTCAATACCTACAAAAGCATAATTAACCCCGGCCAAACACATATATGTCCAAATTTGAGGTTGTGTGGTTAACGATCATAAATATAGGCATTAAGAACATAAAAGTGATTGAATGCACAAAGATAAAGGGCGCAAATATGCAATATTCATGACGTATCACACCCCCTAACTTAGATATTGCTAGTCCCTAGTGATGAAGCAAACAAAACCAGTCCACGGAAGGAGATAGAAAAGGTATATATGCATCAAAATATAAAATTCACTTTCGTAGGGAACACCATTGCAATTAGCATATGCAATAAGTCGTTAAACCCCTAGGTTACCCTAGTGGACGAGTGTCGTCATGTGAGGATTTCCAGGGATGAAGCCCACAAACATCATATGGTTTCCTCAAAATAATGCCCAAACCAACATGCGACAAGCCCAATAATAACGAATAAGATTTCATACATATTATTAGCAAAGTGAATGAATTCACACAGAAGTCCATATTATTAACATTATAGAATGCACTTCGTTAAATTGAAACCTTAAAATGTGGGAGGGGAGCGAGCACATGCAAAGTGTGATTTGGCAAAAACTTAAATAAATCGAATACTAAATATAAAAACATGCTTATATTCAATCCTCATGGGCATTACACCCATCAAGTGAATTCACTCAAAATAAGGAGTTAACACACGAAAAATGCGGGATTTGTGCACGTGGCAGACCGTTGGAAAAGGGATTCAGATCCCTTTAAAGATTCATTGATCTTACACTTATTTGAGAAATTTGATCGGAGCTAAATGGAGCCCAGGAGAGCCTGGTAGCTTCGAGATCTATTTTTTATAATAAAATGGACCCTTCGTTCGAACCGTAAGGCCGATTCGTACACAGGGAGGACTCATGAGTTGATTGGAGTCAAACGAAACACCCAATGGCCTCTAGATAACTAGATCGGAAGTCAGAGTATGACCTAAGGTTTTTGGTGAATGATTGAGTGCTAAGGACCTAAGGCTTAGTGGGGTTCTAAGATAGGGTGTTTACATAGAGTCCCTCGACCAATGAGCTTGGAATAAGTGATGACCGTCGAGTGATTGACACCACATTAACGTTGGGGAAGAGGATTTTAGGTCAATTTGTCGACCTAGAGGATGGGGTTTACCGATTTAGAGGGTCAAGGTCAATTTTGAGGACCTAAGAAGATAAAGGTGATCAGTTATGTGGGTCAAGATCAGTTCTAAGGACTTACGAAGATGAGGATAACCAATTTAGCGGGTTGAGGATATGTTAAGATTGGTACTAAGGGGCTAGGGAGACCAATTCAGTGGGTTGAGGTAAATTATGAGATCCTAAGGCGACGAGGATGATCAATTCAGCGAATCAGGGTCAACTCTAAGGACTTAAAGAGATAAAGTTGAGTGATTTAGTGGTTCGAGGTCAATTTTGAGGACCTAACGAGAGGAAGATGACCGATTAAGTGGGTCGAGGTCAATTCTGAGGACCTAAGGAGAAGATGGTGACTCGTTCAATGGGTAGAGGTCAATTCTAGGGACCTAAGGAGACGTGGATAATCGATTTAGCGACACCGATATCCATTTTAAGGGCCTAAGGAGGCGGGGATGACTGATTCAGTGGGTTGAGGTCAATTCTGAGGACCTAAGCGAAAAGGGACGGCCGATTCGACGGGTCGAGTTAATGTTGATACTAAGGGCCTAGGGTGACCAATTCAGCGCGTCAAGGTCAATTATAAGGATTTAAAGTTATAATGACCAATTCTGAGGGTCGAGTTCATTTCAAATCAGTATTAAGTTGTGACGACCAATTATGAGGTCCTTAAGTTATGACGACCAATTATGAGGGTCAAAGTCAATTCTGAGGACCTAAAGTTGTGATGACCAATTTTGAGGGCCGAGGTCAATTCTAAGGACCTAAAGTTGTGATAACCAATTCTGAGGGATGAGGTCAATTTTGAGGACCTAAAATTATGACGATCAATTCTACGGACTGAGGTCAATTCTGAGGGCCTAAAGTTATGACGGTCAATTCTACAAGTCAAGGTTAATTCTGAAGACCTAAAGTTGTCACGACTAATTATGCGGGTCGAGGTAAATTGTGAGGATCGAATGTTATGACAACCTGAGGACCTAAAGTTATGACAACCAATTCTGAGGGTCGAGATCAATTCTGAGGACCTTGAATTTAAATGACCCATTCTGAGGGCCAAGGTAAATTATCAGGACCTTAAGTTGTGATGACCAATTCTGAGGGTCGAGGTCAATTCTAAGAACCTAAAGTTGTAATGGCCAATTCTGAGGGTCGAGGTCATTTATGAGGACCTAAAGTTGTAATGACCAATTCTAAGGGCTGAGGTCATTTATGAGGATCTAAACTTGTAAAGACCAATTCTGAGGGATGAGGTTAATTCTCAAGACCTAAAGTTATAATGTGGGGAATAGCTCTCTTGGGGGAATTTAAATTACCTTGGGGGTGTAAGTGCACTTGTAGTTTTGCTGGGAATTGTGTTGTCTTGAGACTCCATTAGGGGATGTTTAGTTTTGGGATTTTGACTGGGGAATTATAATAGACTTGGATACAGGCACATCATTGGTTCTACTATGGAGTATGCTGAGGATAAGAGTGTAAGATTAATTTGGTTGGGGATTTTTGAGAGTTTGTGAGGGGTTTAGTGCTCCAAAAATTATTTTCTTAAGGAAAATAATGTTTCAAATTTTTTAGAATTTTTGGGAATTTTTGTTCTTGGCCCTAAGTTACTGATTCTTTATTGGGAATGTAGGTGACCTTATACCCCTAGGGGTGTCTTCCTTCGAGAGTTTGGAGGGCTAAGGGTATGCATGTGTAGATAAGGAAGTTCCTGGTGCATGAGGTGGTGTGACGGATGAGGTCACATCCATTTTTGTTTCTTTATTTTTGAGATTTTCTTGCAAATTGTTATTGTGATTGGATGATCTTGGCATTGACCATGTTGTATGCTTGATTTGGAGGCTTTTTCCTAAAAAGAGAGACTCAAGAAGGAAACCATGATGCATTTTTTGTTTGATTATGTTGATTTAGTGGCTTAATCTACATGCACTTTTAATTTTCTACTGAGATTGTTTTATTTTACGAAGATAGAGATGAGAAAGAAAATAATTCTGAGGAAAATGTTTATTATGAAAAAGAGGAGAAATAAAGAGGAATAACCCGAGTGTGTATCCTTTTCAAAGTAAGGATTTTTTGGAAATTGATTTTGGGCAAAAAAGGAAAAAAAAGATTTTTCTAAAATATTTGGTTGTCAATCGGCATACCCCTTGACCTGCCTATCGACATGGGGGTCTAGTCAAATCACCACTAGGCTTTGATTGCACTTTTTTGGGCATCAGTTTACTTTTATAGGGATGAGAAATGATCAGATTTCTAGAGTTTTTATTTTTTGCCAAGCATTTTGGGTATAAAAGGAGGGGTATGGGGTGTGTTTCTTCCACCAACACCCACATTTATTTTCTTGCTTCTCATTTCCTATTCCCCAAATGGATCTTCCCATGTATGAAGAATTGTGCTCTTATCTTGAAGGTATGGAGACCATGAGCCTTTAAAATATTGACTATGATGCTTTTAACCTACGTTGGGTTTCTCTGTGGCATAATCGAGCTATAACTGGAACTTGCTAGCAGCAGCAGTACAATTGTGGTACCCCGAGGATCATGTCTTCCTTTATAGGCTGGACGAGCTTTATCCTACCTACGAGAAATTCTCAGTTATGTTGGGGGTTAGTACCAGTGTTGTGGCAGCTATGCCTGATTTTTCTCGATCACCCTAGGCATTTTGGCAGAGTTTCTCTATATATCTCCTTTGATGGCTCGACCGTTGGTTATTGAAGGGACTATTTCTCTTCAGGCGGTTATGTATTCCATGCACCTAGGGGTTTTTGAGTATGTTGGATTTTTCGGAGTTATTGCTTTGGGACTTATTGCGAGGCTTTTACTAGTGACAAGGGACTTAATGGCTAATACCCAAGTGGTTGTGATAATAGCATTGATGTCTTACCGTCATAATCCTGTAGTGGTGGTACTGGTTGAGACCCTGAATGGACTTGATGCTTGGAAATAGGTTCGTTCCAACTTTCTGAGGGGGAGATCGACAATGTTATTCATGTGGCTTACAGAGAGGTTTCATCTGGCATCCCCTCCTAAGTATCACTTGGCGAGTGTGACTAATTTCTTTATCTATCCTTTCTTCAGTTTGACCAATCAGTAGAGAACTGGGTCATCAGGTTTGTGGAGCAAGAAGCTTGGTGCCTTTATTAGATGGTGCCATGGTGGGGTGACTTGAATCCTATTTTTATAGCTTGGAGAGTACCAGTATGTGTGATTGGTTAGCATTCTCTAGACTTCCTTTCATTTCCTCTGACAACTCCCGTGCTAAGGCGGATGGGAACAAATTGTGCCTCCTCACAAAATGAACTTCTTCTCGGTGGAGGAACTGACTAAATCATTACGGATTATGTTGGGATCCTTATGACAACACCGTCGGCTGTCTATCCGTCCGTTACAATCTATAAGAGGGACCTGGCATATGTTTGGGGACTACTTGAAGTGGTTGTGAAAGTGGGTAGTGGAGTAGATCATGGGGGAAGAGACTGGTTATAGGTGGCTCATCGCCTTCGATGCCATGGAGGAAGGTGTTGTGGTCCTATTCAGGCTTGTCGGGGATTACTTCTCCATATAACACATATGGAGTGTTAACCATGAGTGGGAGACTTAGGGAGCTCTGAGGGCCGGGAATAATGATGAAGCGGGTCATCGAGTAGTTGAAGGCAATGTCTTGTGAAGCTTGGGTGATTTTTTTATGAAGCTTGGGTAATTTTGGTGTTTTTCTTGTGGGGTTAAGGATAATTTTTATGAAGCTTGGTAAATATTGGGTTTGTTTATAAATGACTTAGCCAGTGGAAATAGGTGGTTGTTTAACTTCCTTCACTGATACTTCATGTAATAATGACGTATTCCTTAATTAGAAATAAAAATGATTTTGATCATATTTTTATTATGGCTCTTAATGAGTTTTGCATTTGAATTATCTATACCAACCACTAAGGCATACATAATCCTTTTATTCACATAAATGATAAAATGGATTGCCGTTCTCAGAGGTTAAAAAAGAATAATAGTTTGTGAAAAATAAAGGGACCATGACCATGTACAGCGTATGGGTTGTCTATCTACCTCTGGGGATTTTGAAAATTTTCATGAGTTTCATTTTGAAAAGAAAATGTTTTTTAGAGGATCAAGACCCACATAATTATGGGTAGAGGTAAATGAAGAGTATTTTTTAATAATAGAAGGGGGATGAGAAGAGTTATAGCGTGCTAAGATTTTAGACTAAGGGTAAAATTTCTTAAAACGGTCCAGATTGACCGGAAGCACCATCTCTTCTTCGCCAAGGTCTGTAAGTATAGAGGCCCCGTCTGTATGAATTTTTTTTCATAATGTAGGGGCCTCTCTAATTTGGTTTGAATTTACCTTTGGGGTCCCAAACGGGTTCTATGATATCCTTAAGATCAGGGTCTCCTTCTTGGATATCGCGATCCTTGACTTTTTGATTGAATGATCACGCTATCTGGTGATGATATCCCTATATATGATCTAGAGCCTTAAGTATCTTTTCATCTAAGAGTGATAGTTCAACAAAACGGATCCGATGCTAGTCTTCTTTGCTGACTTTACTTTTGATCATGACACGTAGGGAAGATATTTCTATATCAACAGGTAGGACCATTTCCACGATTCATACTAGAGAATAAGTGGTAGCCTCAGTAAGCATTCTGATTGAAGTGCGGTAGTCCTAGATGGCGTAAGGGATTCGATCGTTCCAATCTCTATAATTCTCAATCATTTTGATGATTATGGTTTTGAGGCTCTTGTTAGCAGCTTCGACAATACCATTGGTTTGGGGGCAATAGGGAAAAGATTTGTGTTTCTGAATCTCATACTCATCGACTAGTTCTATGACCTCAACTTTGAAGTGGAGTCCATTATCTAATACCAACTCATGGGTAATTCCATATCGGTAAATGATGTTATTTCTGATAAACTTGGCCACTTTCTTAGCATTCAATACTGCGTATGACTCTTGACTTTGACACATTTAGATAAGTAATCAATGGCGATCAAGATGAATTCATGGTTGTTTAAAGCTTTGGGAGTAACCTTTCCTATAATGTCAATGCCGCAAGTAGATATTTGAATAGTTCTCGGGGAGGCAAGTGTTGGAGATTGCCAAACTATTGTCATTGGAGGCATCTTCGAACATAAGAAGTGTAATATTGAACCATGGTGTTCCAATAGTAACCTTAACAGATGATCTTCTTAGCAAGCATATGATCATTCATAGGGGGCCTGCATTCCCCACTCTGGATTTGCTTCATCATTTCTTCAACATCAACCCCTTTTATTCAGTACAAATGGGTTCCATCGAAGTTTCTCTTGAAAAGTGATTTATCACAAATGATTACTGGTTAGCCAGTTTGCGATGGATCGCATGATCTTTCGTATCTGCATCTTGGGAATATCTACCATATCTGAGGAGGTGCCAAACATCATAGTACCATAACATAACCATATTGGAATCTTCCTCGGTGACGAGTTCAATGTGGTAGCAGTGAGTGGGCATGGCTTGTGTCTGAACCAGGAAAGGGGACATTATTATTCCTTTAAGCATGTCGACCAAGGAGGCCAGGGTAGCAAGGGCATCAGCTAGGTTTTTCTTTATACATAGTAAGTAGTGGAAGGTGACATCTCGGAAATGGGAGGCCAACTTTTCTAGGTGGGCATGGAAGGGTAGGAGCTTCTCATCTTTGACTTCCATTATTTGAGGAGTTGGCCAATGATGAGGGAAGAGTCTACGTAGACATCTAAGTGCTAGATTTTTTTCTCGAGGGAAATTTTGGGTCCTATACTGTAGGCCTCATACTCAGTCATGTTGTTGGTGCAAGAAAAGTCTAGTTTGACGGCAATGGGGGTGTGAGAGTCACCAGGGGCAATCACGAGTATCCCAATGTTGTGCCATTTCTTATTGGCAGCTCCATCAAAGAATATTTACCATCTGAGATCTTTCTAAGACGTGTAGATAATATCTTCATCTGGGAATTCAGAGACCCAAACATCGGTCCCTTCCATGGGGTAATCAACAAGGTAGTCAGATATGGCTCTCCCTTTCATAAATTTTTACTTGATACACACAATATCAAACTTGGTTAGAAATATCAACCAACAGGCCATTTGGCTATACAAGGTAAGATTTTCAAGTAGATATTTGATGGGATTCATATGGGATACTAGTCTGATGTGAAAGGCAGGCATGGAGTGCCATAACTTCTGTGTGACCCAGACCAAGGCGACACACACTTTATCCAAAGCAGTGTAGTAAACTTCGTATTTGGCCAATTTTTAACTGGCGTAATAAATGGCTCTTTTCTTATGGAATTCTTCAATGTATTGGGCTAGCAAAGCCCATATTGTGGTATCTATTATGGTCAAGTGTAAAAGGAAGGGGAAACCTGGATGTGAAGGCATGAGCACCATAGATCGAGGGTGGTATCATTTTATTTAGTCAAAGGTTTCTTGGTTGGCCTCATTCCAGACTTTAGTTGAATCCTTTCAGAGAATTTTGAAAATGGGTTCACAGATAGAGGTTAATTGGCTAATAAACTGATTGATGTATTGCATTTTACCTAAGAATCCTTAAACTTCCTTCTCCGTCTGTGGTGGTGGCATATCAAGTAAGGCTTTGAACTTGGCCAGGTCTCCTTCGATTCCATTCTCACTAACCATGTATCCCAAGAGTTTTCCTTTCATGATGCCGAAGACATATTTTTGTGGATTTAACTGCATATGGGATTGTCGCAGTTGCTTGAAGAACTTTCAGATGGTGGGTGTATAACCTTGCTAAGTATTAGACTAAATGATCGTAATGTCAACATCGACTTAGACCTCCTTGTGAATAAGGTCATGTAGGATAGTTGTGTTATCCTTTTGGTAGGTAGCCCTGACATTATTGATTCCGAATGGCATGACAGTATAGCAGAAAGTCCCCCATGGGGTGATAAAGTTGGTTTTCTCCTGGTAGTCAGGGTGCTTCTTGATTTGGTCATATCCGACGAATCCATCGACAAATGACTTGAGGGTGTGGTTGGTTGCGTTGTCCATGATTATGCTGATGTTGGGTAATGGGTAATAATTCTTTGGGGATGCTTTATTCAAATACTGGTAGTCGATGCACATGCAGACTTTTCCTCCCAGATTTAGCACGAGGACGATATTAGAAAACCATGTTGGGTATTCGACTATGCGAATGAAACCCACGATCAATTGCTTGACCACCTCCTCTTTGACCTTGAATGACTATTTTGTACAGATTTTCCTTAGCTTCTATTAGACTGGCTTGCATTCTGGGAATGTTGAGATCTCATGCTGAGCTAATTCCTGGTAAATGTGGGTCATGTCATCGTAGGACCATGCGAGGACGTCCACAAATTCCTTAATTAGTTCTTCAAATTGTGCATGGTCATGCTCGTTAAGGGTGGAACCTATCTTAATCTCGCACTATTATCTACTAGAACTGGGATTAATAAAAATAATCTTATCATCATTAATTTGAACGTGGTTATGTTATTTATTATTCTCCTTATTAAGATTAGTTCAGAATTGTTCATTTATAAAATAATTATCATCAAAGGTTTGATTAGAATCAAGACAATTAATGTAAGGCATAACAAGATACTCAAAATCCTCGTTTATTTCATTTTTAGGAAGAACAACATTGAGAACCTCGTCAAAAAAGGTCTCAACTACATTGGTAATAAGGAAAAGGAAAAATAACAACGGGTGAAGAGACTCGGATGGGGTAAATATCAGAGTTAGGTTGAATCTGAGAAGGTTTGATTGGTACAACATTCCAGTTGAGGAGAGGCATGTTAGAAACTTTGATTTGAGTGAACGGGTCTGGCGACACGACATCTTAGAGGATTACGCAGACACTCAACCCTAGTGTCTGCTATTAAAGAGTCTTCGAAATCACTTTCCTCAGAGTCTTCGATAACTGTCACGACTTTCTCGATGAGAAGTTGCACTTCTTATTTATAGTCTTCAACCCAAGAGTTACCATCTTGAAAGAAGATTTCCAACCCTAATTTCATCTTCTTATTAACATGGTCGTACCACGGTTCAGGGAATCCACAAAAAAGGATGTCTTCTTCCTTCATAAATCTTGCATTCTGAGAATCTCTTGATACAGTATTTTCATCTTCTAAGGTTCTTTTTATTATCGATCAATGGAGTGCTTTGATTTCATTTGGTGAAGGTTGGTGACCCAGGTCACATGGTTGAAAAGCCTCATTTAGGACTATGGGCTCAAGGATACCTTGTTGTCATCCTTATAGCCCCATGCCAGGCATGAAGTGTATGTTCTTGAACATCTTAATCACATTGACGTTGGCAAGAGGGTTGTGTTCCAGAAAAACTCAGTCTTTGAAATTATTTCTTACTGTAAGGGGAAGTGGATCAATTCTTAAACCAAAGTGGTGCATATCATTCATCCCATGCTGAATTTTTTAATACTAAATTCTTAGCACTGACATTGTCTGTAATATCGTTGTCCCCTAAAATTGTGATAACCTAACCTTTGGTGAAGAACTTTAGTTTATGATGAAGGTAAGAGGATACTCCTCGACTGCTATGAAGCCATGGATGACCAAGGAGTAGATTGAAGCATGCAAATATATCAATGACTTAGAGGTCGATGACAGGATTGATAAGTCCAACCCATTTTGTGAGTTTTATAGACCCCACTACTTCTCGGTAGGTATTATCATAAGCACACACGATAGCGTAAGTGGGAGTGAGATCACTGATTCTAAGAGGACAAACATTGGGGGAAGATCTATTATCGATAAGTGAAAGTTGTAAGAACATAATTCTTATCATGTCCATTTATTTTCATTTGCTTAATTCTGGACAAAATAAATTAAGTCTAGGCTAGTTTTATTATGAAGTTTAATTGAACCTACGACAAAGTTGAAGCCCAAGAATGTGAAATTTAAAACTTTGAAGAAGATTTCAAGTCAAAACGTGTTGCATATGTTTAAGATCACTCAGGTATAAGATCACTCGAACGAGCTTACCGCCTCAATTTTCGTGTTTTAAGTTTCTTGGACTCTGTGTTGCTTAGTTATATAATAAAAGGTCTCTGCGAAAGTTTTAGCAGCAGAACAGTTTCGAAAAACTCATTCCCATACAGTTTTTCATCATCCGGTGTTTATTGAAGATGAAATTATTCAATTCCAAAGTTTGTGATCTTGAACGCGTTTATCGGAAGATAATTCATTCACCACACCGTTTTGCACTTTGTGGGGAGAACTCTACAATCGGAGAGATGCGTGCTATTGTAGAGGAAGTCCTTATGAAATAACTTGTGGAGAAGCCGTCTCTTTTCCATTATTGACCATCTGGAGTTCTTACGGGAGATTCCAGCTGACGACATCGGAACCGACACCTGTGGGTATTTTGTATGTCACCCTATTTCATTGTAATCCGTGTAAGTTATGTCTTACAAATTATAGTGAAATAAAAAGGTTTTGCCCTTCGGGGATTTTTCCTGGAATTGTTTCTTTTACCGCATGCTTTATTCTTCAAATGGATTTAATCACATAGATGCATGTTTAGGGTTTAAGAAGTTAAAATTGGTTTTAAACTAAAAACTGGAACAAAGTTGTTTTTACCTAAAGTACACACTAAAGGGCCTTCTCAAATTGGTATAAGATCTTGTTGCACTGTCTTATTGTGTTTGTGATCCCGTGTATTTAGGAATGCCTTTATGTGGTTTTGATCATTTTAGAATTCACTTGTTTGAATCATCTAATTGGAAATCACACATAAAACTGCTCTTAAAAATTTGGTTAAAAAGGGTGATTGTGAAAAGTGTCTTTGCTGCGAAGGGTTTAGTCACAGGATAGATGAGTGTCCCACTAAAATTAGGGAGAATTTTAATAAATCGATAAATCGTGTTTCTACCCTTAGTGATAGTGACCCCGAAGAAGAAAAATTTTATGCTAGTAAGCGTGAACTTCCCACCTTTGTGGCTAGTCATGTAAGTGATAGAGACTTACCTTTGCATGATTCTTCCGCAGCCATGGAAGTTGATACACCTAAGAGTGAGGGTGAGGTGAGTGAAGATGAGAGCGAAGACGAGAGAGATTTGTAAACTGATTTCAAAGAATTGTATGAAGAAACATTAAAAGCAAAGAACGCAAACGCGAAATTAGGAGCTATGTTGAATGAACGTGCCATAGAAATAAACAATTCCAATGCTTTAATTGAGGATCTTAGGGAACATGAAACGAAAATTTGAGAGAAGTTGGAATATGTCGAGGGTAAGAGAGATAGTCTTCGAGGGTTGATAGAGACTATGAAAAAGGAACTTCTTAAGTTTGAGAATTCTATGCGTTTACTTGAGTCAAGGATAGGTGAGCTTGAGAAAAAACGGAGAGATTCGAGTAAAGTTAAGTTTGATTTGGAGGCTAGGTCTGAAAAGCTGAGAAAATCTTAGGCACCTTCGAAATCAAAGATAATCGGAGAGTTATTGGCTTTAATAATCATGTCTCACCTGCACCCAAAGCCAAAGCCATGCAAATAAGAGAGCTTCCTAGGAACTTTGGGAGAGAACCACCTAGGAACGTGAGGTATAATCGGCATATAGGAGACGCTCCTCACCGTATCTACACTTGCACTCATTGTGGTAGAGAGGACATCTTAGACGATTTTTCTACGATCTTAAGAACGCTCCTAGAAAATTTAAAGACATTCCAGTTCCTAATGCCCCTACTTGTCGGTTCACACCTACTTGGGTTAAGAACACGGATTTAAAAGCATTAGGTATTAGGCTTGGTGATTCTCGCGTCATTGCTCGTGGTTCTCCTCATGTTTCATCCTTTGATTGAGGTTGTTCATTGGTTTGTCATACTCTAGTATTTACATCATGCGTCGTATTTTGATAGTGTTATGACATGTTTCTAGTTTTTGTTATGTATTTGAGTCTTATCAAAAATACAAAAAGATTTTGCTTTTTATAAAAAATTTTGAAAATACAAAAAGATTTTTCTTTTTATAAAATTTTTGAAAATACAAAAAGATTTTTCTTTTTATAAAATTTTTGAAAATACAAAAAGATTTTTGGTTTTTGAGTCATGAGGTTACATATTTAATGTGGGATACTAGTGTGCTTGAACCCCATTTTTCCTTTCATTATTCATGTGGCTAGGACATTTGGTCATTGTTATTGATACTTAAAATGTCTAAACAATTGTATTATGGGGATGTTTCGAAGTTGATATGATTTTTTATTCGATTTTGCTTATATAACATCCTTGCACACATGCATAAGTTTATATGAATGTTTGACTTCTCTTGTATATTTGAGATTTGTGAGATGTTCTTATCTCAATTTCGTCATCTATGTGTAAGTAAACTTATGGAGGAGGTGTGCTTGTAAGAATCGTTTTTCGTGAGAATTGATATTAAAAAAATGATGAGTGCTCACGGGAAAGGGCTGCGAGAGTATAAAATTGACTTGTCATGAAAGCCACCATTTAAAAGAGCCCAAAAGAAAATCAAGGCAACAAAAATTCATATGCCAATAATTGGGGCCAATAAGAATTTCTCTAAGTTGAGATTGATAGATATTTCTAAAGATCTTGAAAAATTCGTATATATGAGGGAGTTTGGTTGGAGATAAATTTAAACGGGCTTGCACCACAAATCCTACGTTGAAACATTGTATCATGACGCTATTGTTTGTAGAATCGTCAATAATCCGGACTTGTGTGCATGTTTTTAGTGTAGTTCATTAAAATCACACTTAATTTGTCACAAATGTCTTTGATGAAGTTTGATGATTTCTTGTTATCAATTAGAACTTCTTGATCGGTTCGACGTATTGAAATGGTGACTCATTTGTTGTAGCTCACGCCCATTCAGTCCACATTCATGTTTTGAGCACATTCGTCCTATGTTAACATGTAATTCTCGTTGGTCTTTTTTACTTTGTTTTCTATTTTTTTCTATTTTGAGTATGTTTTAAGTCTGTTTCTGCTTTCCACGCACTGTTTTGCGATAATTTTTTCGCTGGGCAAATCCAACTGTTTTTGGGGTATTTCTGGGATTTTAATTTTCTCGTTCGAACGACATCATATGTCGCGCGAACATGTTGTTCAAGCGACATCCACAATCGTTCAAGAGATATAACCAAGTCGTTCGAGTGACTTCAAGTAAGATCAGGGTTTCACTTAACACAGCTCATTCAGATTTTCAACCTTTTCGTTCACTCATAACCTTTTCTCTGCACAAGCACCGGCAGCGATTCTTTTCATTCAAATCGCCATTTAAAAAAAAGGAACCTTGAAGCTTCATTTTGTTCACTGATTCGCGTGGTAGCTCCAGTTCTTATCTAGCTTGGGTTTCGAGTGTCCCTAGCCGTTGTGTTCCATCCATTGTCCTGCTTTGATCCGTGATTGTGTGTCTCCAACTTGTTCAACACATTTGTCTCATTTCCTTGAGGTACCCTCTATTCTCTTGTCTATGTTTCATTATGTGTTGGGTTTAATGATATCTGATTCCAGGATGTTTTCACACAAAAGAACATTGCCTTGACTGATTTTACCTCTTTTACAGTGTCTTTTTTTGTGTTCCTTTTGTTTGGGATCATAAATCATTTGTTGAGAGGATTGGTTGCTAGCTTTGAGTATTTTTTCATCTGATTTATGATGTTGTTGTGGTTGGTGTTCGTGGTGGTTCGGTTGGATGTTTTGTACGGAAATAGGTTCTTAGGTGTGTGTTCCTCGGTGACTGTACCCTTTCACACATCACATATTACACTCTTCTGTCATGCTTCTTAGACATCGTGGTGCCCCTTCAGGCCGACTCGATGCGGCACCACCCTCTTCTCGAGCTCAGAGAGCTCAGGCCAGTAGGCCCCCGTACTCCCTAGTGAGATTGGCCACTCGTGTTGAGTATGATCATTACTGCTTATTGGGTCTCCACATTCGGTATGTTGTTCAGGAGAGGGTGTTTCGTTATTATGAGTTTCAGGGGTTAGGCATTAAGCACTGGTTGTCTGGTACGGGTTGGGATTATCTGTTTGAGGCTCGTGGGGTTGTGTATTCAAACATTGTTCGAGAGTTTTTCTTTTGCGCTCTCCCCCACGCTGAGGAGATCTTTTCTACTGTACGTGGTGTTCCTGTTCTCGGTACAGCAGATCTCATAGTTGCTTTTCTACACCTTCCTCGTGTTCCTGATGTTGCGTTTCCTCGTTATTCCGACGATAGACCTACATATGATGATATTCTGCGTCATTGCTTCTGAGAGATTCCCCAGGCAGGTACTACTGTGTATCATCATCAGCTTTTCCCTGCCTTTCGTGTCCTTAATAGGTTTGTGTCAGCATCCATTTATCCTGGGATAAATCATACTCTGATCGGGTCTGACATTGTCTATTTTATGTGCCATGTCTCTCAGAGGTGGTACATCGATTTACCGACTGTCATGCTACGTGTTATATCCTCTGTCACCGCCAGTGGTACCACCCCTGTCCGCCCTTCTCTTCCTTATGGGATTCTCATTTCCATCATTTGCACTACTGTTGGGGTTCCTATTTTAGAGGGTGATCAGCGTCTCCCTTCGCCTACTATTATTGATCATAATACTTTCACTCATTCAGAGAGTTATTTGCCACAGGTGACGAGAGCTAGATCTCAACCCACTGAGGGAGCCTTCTTCGATAATGATCCCTGTCAACCTGTTGATCATTCTGTCCCAAGCACCTATGAGTTTTCTCAGCTACCCCCCTCCAAACCTGCACCCACACGTCCTATTTAGGAGGAGGTCTCTATTTTACAAGCACAGGTAGCTACCCAAACCAGGATTTATAACTCTATCATTGCCAGATTTGATGCTGAGTCTGAGGCATGTGTTCGTGCTGAATCTAGGATGACAACATTCTTTGATGAGATGCGGCAGCGAGAGCAGCTGAGAGGCGCAGGATCCTCTGGACTCAGCTATATATCATCTACATACACTGATGTTGCTGCTGATGATGATGATACTCCTACTGATGTCTAGCTGTATTTTTTATTGTATCGAAGACATTGATTTTCCTGATGTATTTATTTATTCTCGGATATTATGTACTCTTATAGATAGTTGTATCACCATTGATTTTATTTTATGGCATGGATGTATAGTTTCGTTTGCAGTTTTAGTGATTCTCTCATTATGCGTCAGTTCATGCTATATTTTTCTATCCATTGACATACAGATATTGTTTATCTAGCCATGTTGTTCATTCTCATATATTCATGCTAGATTTGGTGTGTCTGTCCCACCTTTTGTCTATTCCAGGAAAAAAGGGGGGGGAGATATGTGATATAGGGGGAGTATTTATTATGATATTATACTTGTTTTTATTCCTCCATACTTCACTTGGGTATTTGTTTGTGTCTCGTGTGTGTAGGTATTATTTTCAGAGATTCAGATATTTATTAATACATCACATTCAGAGACAAAATCAGATTCAGATGATTGTCATTCAGAGACAGAATCAGATTCAGATGCTTGCCATTCATTCAGTTTCATTATGTCCTGTATCTTTATATTTTTGAGTTTTGGGATAGGACATGTATTTTTTACGGCCTATAGCATTTCTATTTAGTTTTGTCCCAGAATAGCCAAAGGGGGAGATTTGAAAGAAAATAATTATTATCATGTCCATTTTTTTTAATTGGCTTAATTTTGGATAAAATAAATTAGGTCTAGGCTAGTTTTATTATGGAGTTTAATTGAGCCTACGACAAAGTTGAAGTCCAAGAATGTGCAATTTAAATCTTTGAAGAAGAATTTAAGTCAAAACGTGTTGCATATGTTTAAGATCACTCAGGTATGAGATCACCCGAACGAGCTTGCTGCCTCGATTTTTGTGTTTTAAGTTTCTTAGACTCTGTGTTGCTTAGTTATATAATAAAACGTCTCTGCAAAAGTTTTAGTAGTAGAACAGTTTCGAAAAACTCATTCCCATACAGTTTTTCATCATCCGGTGTTTATTCAAGATCAAATTATTCAATTCCAAAGTTTGTGATCTTGAACGCGTTTACCGGAAGATAATTCATTCACTACATCATTTTGCACTTTGTGGGGAGAACTCTACAACCGAAGAGCTGCGTGATATTGTGGAGTAAGTCCTTACAAAGTAACTTGTGGAGAAGCCGTCTCTTTTCCATTGCTAACCATCTGGAGTTCTTGCGGAAGATTCTTGCCGATGACATCAGAACCGACACCTGCAGGTATTTCGTATGTGTAATCCATGTAAGTTGTGTCTTACAAATTATAGTGAAATAAAAAGGTTTTGCCCTTCGAGGATTTTTCCTGAAATTGTTTCTTTTACCGCATGATTTATTCTTCAAATGGATTTAATCACTTAGATGCATATTTAGGGTTTAAGAAGTTAAAATTTGTTTTAAACTAAAAAGTGGAACAAAGTTATTTTTACCTAAAGTACACACTAAAGGGCCTTCTTAAAAGTGGGACTGTCTTTCCTAAGACTTCAATGGAGATTTCAAGGGAAAAATTATGACCTAGACAAAACTTTAGTATCTCTTCTTCGAAAAAGTATAGGAGTTTAGAAGAGGTCCCATATTTACAACTTCTATGGGAGTAGTGGAAGGACAGACCGTGGGTCCGGTGATGAGTTTTATCAAGGCATTCTGGTACAACTGAGAGGACTTGAAA
Source organism: Sambucus nigra (assembly GCA_949130495.1). Taxonomy (NCBI): domain Eukaryota; kingdom Viridiplantae; phylum Streptophyta; class Magnoliopsida; order Dipsacales; family Adoxaceae; genus Sambucus; species Sambucus nigra. The sequence goes on along the minus strand of OX422221.1, from coordinate 328,972,309 downwards.
ATCCCCCATAAGGTGATATTGGCTTGGGTCTTCTTAATTTGATCAAGGATTTTGCTTTCTTCGATAGTCATTTCTAGTATAGGAAGTTGTTTGGTAACTCCCTTTCCATTATCTATTTCAGTTGCATGAGGAATCGGATCTTTGTAATGTCTCCCAGACCTGGTCATGTGGTTCACTGAGGTGGGGAAGAACAAGAACTATGTAGATTAATCTATCTCGTTCTTAATGTCCACCTTATTAATTTCTTTTAACAGATCTTCAAAGGATATCATTCCACACAAGTTGGCTACTTGACTGATTTCTTCCTAACTTAGTTCATCATCTGTGCTGTCAAAATCACCCCCCCCCCCCCCCCCCCATCTGGTGGCAACTATGTCTTTTTACCAAGAGTAATCAATGCATTGAACAACCTCAATAACTTCATCATAAAAAATTTCCCATTCAACGAGTAGGTGCAAGAATCAAGGGACCAACCCTCTCTAAAGCTTCAAAGTAATAAGCAACTCAGAATACTACTGATTTCACTTGTCTGTCGAAACGTATTGGCCATGGTTTGTATCACATCATCTAGACTGACTTCTTGAATAGTTACCACCCATTAATCTGATTTTGAAGACCACTTTTGGTCTTCTATGAACAAGCCACTGAATTTCGACAATTGACGGTCATCTCGATGAGCAATTTCAGCCCAAACTTGAAGAGTTGGTTCAACACATTTTGTAACTCCATGTCTCCCCTCTCAGATCGGGTGAGGGCGGCGATGTAGGCCCTCATAAGGAGTGACAAAGCTTGATTGGTGAAGCATGTAAAGTGTAAGAGAAAATATAGGTGAACCTTAAGCGGTTTGAGTGAGACTATAGGGATGATGGGTGCTTTTCTGGGCACAGTTTGAGTAGAAAGGTCGAATTCTGGGTCACTTTCTAGATAAATGGCATTTGTATGTTTTAAGAGTGGGTTATGAGCGATATTGGGTTTAGTATTAGATGGTGGGCCGATGATACCCCGATCAATTAGGCCTTGGATCACATTCCTAAGGTGGAAGCATTGGTCAGTGGTATGACCTGTGGACTGGTGGAAATCAATACGGGCATCGGGTTCGAAGTGTTTAGGGAGTGGATTTGGTAATGGGTGGGGGCCCAAGGGTTTGATGAGATTTGGGCTTAACATGACCTGGTAGACTTTAGACAAGGGGGCTTAGAGCTCAGTGTACTCCTTCTTGGCAGGATTAGGGTGAATTTTTGGTGCCCAAGAGGTTCCATGTTGTGAAATGTCATTGGCCATTGATACTGTAGCACCGACGGGCTTTCGAGGAGTGAACTGTTCGGTTACTTTCTTTAGTTCAGATTCAACTTTGCCTTCCTCAATTTTAACTCCAGCTTCTTGAACGGCTCAAAAGTGTGGGTAATATTATCCTCCTATAGACGCTCTAATATGAGGTAATAAGTTCTTCTTTACGGTATTGACTTATTCCTCCTCGAAGGGTCTGTTGGTCATGGTAATAGCTTTCTCTCTCCACCTTTCGATGACGCTACTAATATTTTCCTCAGGGGTTTGCTTAATAAGATCTAGATCTCGATGCATAATCTCAAGCTCCTCATTGTACTTATACCTAGCCATGAATTTTAGGGCGACATCCTCCTAACTACGGATCCTGAATTTTTCGGGGGATAAAAACTACCAGAGGGCATTTTCCTTCAAGCTCTGCCGAAACATCTAGGTTATTATCTCTTCGGAGGTAGCAAGGAGGGTCATGTCTCGGTGATAACTTCGAAGGTAAATAATTGGGGGTCCGTGATACATCACGAATATTGCATATTTGTGCCCTTTATCTTTGTGCATTCTAGCACTTTTACGTTCTTAATTCCTATATTTATGATCGTTAACCAGACAACCCCGAATTTTGATAGATATATGTTTTGTGGGGGTTAATTGTGCTTTTGTAGGTATTGGAATGCTAAAAGTGAGGATTCATTGCATTTCAGAGAATTTTTGTCACCAAGCGCTACTTCAAGGGCATTTTAGTCAATTCACACTTCATATCCAGCTTATAGAATTTCCATATATGCTTAGTTTTTTGAGTTAGCATCGCGTGGTCGCAAACGAAGCATCGTTTTGAGTTTGGATGATCAAGTTATGGCTGATTCCGTTTTGAAGTGTTTCTCCCATGTGAAGACCAAAGAGCACCAGAAAATAGAGTACCACTCGACCGCACCTCTGTTGCCGGTCGATCACGTGTTGGGATTTTTCCTTGCGAAGTAACCAGTGGTCTTCAACTTAAGGGACCGATCGACCGCGCCCATGTTGCCGGTCGACCGGGTATCGCAGTTATTATAAAAATAGATCTCGAAGCTACCAGGCGCTCCTGGGCCCCATTTGGCTCTGATCAAATTTCTCAAATAAGTGTAAGATAAATGAATCTTTAAATGGATCTGAATCCCTTTTCCAACGGTCTGACACGTGCACAAATCCAGCATTTTTCGTGTGTTAACTCCTTATTTTGAGTGAATTCACTTGATGGGTGTAATGCCCGTGAGGATTGAATATATGCATGTTTTTATATTTAGTATTCAATTTATTTAATTTTTTTCCAAATCACACTTTGCATGTGCCCACTCCCCTCCCACATTTTAAGGTTTCAATTTAACGAAGTGCATTCTATAATGTTAATAATATGGACTTCTGTGTGAATTCATTCACTTTGCTAATAATATGTATGAAATCTTATTCGTTATTATTGGGCTTGTCGCATGTTGGTTTGGGCATTATTTTGAGGAAACCATATGATGTTTGTGGGCTTCATCCCTGGAAACCCTCACATGACGACACTCGTCCACTAGGGTAACCTAGGGGTTTAACGACTTATTGCATATGCTAACTGCAATGGTGTTCCCTACGAAAGTGGATTTTATATTTTGATTATATACCTTTTCTATCTCCTTCTGTGGACTGGTTTTGTTTGCTTCATCACTAGGGACTAGCAATATCTAAGTTAGGGGGTGTGATACGTCATGAATATTGCATATTTGCGCCCTTTATCTTTGTGCATTCAATCACTTTTATGTTCTTAATGCCTATATTTATGATCGTTAACCACATAACCTCGAATTTGGACATATATGTGTTTGGCTGGGGTTAATTATGCTTTTGTAGGTATTAAAATGCAAAAATTGAGGATTCATTGCATTTCGAAGAAGTTTCATCACTGGCTGCTACTTCAAGGGCATTTTAGTTAATTCACACTTCATCTCCATCTCGTGTAATTTCCACAAATGTGTATTTCGTTGAGGTAACATCTCGTGTCCGTAAACGGTGCGTCATTTTGAGTTCGGATGATCAAGTTATGGACGATTTCGTTTTGAAGTTTTCCTCCCATTTGAAGACCAAAAAACACAAGAAAATAGAGTACCGGTCGACCGCGCCCCTGCTGCCGGTCAACCGCATGTTGGGATTTTTCCTTGTGAAGTAACCAGTGGGCTTTAACTTAAGGGATCGGTTGACCGTGCCCCTATTTTCGGTCGACCGAGTATCACAGTTACCCGACAATTTCCCTTTGTTCTTTTCATTTCTTTTTCCTTTATTTCTTTTCTTTTCTTTTCTTGTAACTTAGTTTGAATAGAAGACTTATCTCATTTTTGTAGATACCTTTAAATAATAAGTCATTTTAGCTTAGTTATGGTTAGAGAGGGAAGCTAGGGTTTGGGGAGTGTGACATTTTCTCCCTCTGAGTGTTTGCTCATATAGAGGGGTTTGCCTATCGAGGTTGTGTAGAACAGTATCCTCCATCTTCTCTATCAATTTGGCTTTCCAATGTTTGTATTTATTTATTTACCGCATTTTTACTCGCTTTCTAGTTTAGATTTATTGCGTTTATTTACATGCTTTCTAGTGTAGATTTGTCGCATTTTTATCATGCTTTCTTGCCTAAATTAGCCTAGGTTGTGTCGGATTGAACTCACCTAGGATTGATGTATTTCTTTTCTTTGGTGATGGAGTTTACGGGTGTATTTAGAGTGGGTTGTCTAAGTTATTACGCCTAGGAGATTTGACGGGGTATATCATGTATGCTCCGTACTTACGACCTTGTGTGCATAATTTTCAGGGTATTGTTGACGCCAAAATCTTATTAGACTTTTATGCGAATTTAGGGGTGTGAAAACTCTGGGTTTAATTAACCGTCGAAATGAGATGCAGTCTAAATAACTCGTCGACCCATGTAACCATTTTATACGAATTAACTCGGGGTGAGAGATATCCGACGCAACCTATAGTTTTTAGTGCTTTTATTAGTCTAGTTTAAATACATGCCTAGTTTAATCTTTCCCTTTTTGCATCTTTTCCTTTTGTTTATTCGTTACCTTTTACACTTTTATTCAGAGGTACTAAAATAGTTAAATTCTAGCAACTCTTCACTGTAGATTTTCGATACCCGGACTTGACCACTATACTCCCTTTTATTGAGTGTAGTCATAAGTTTAGGTCTTTGTATAGAGTTGGTGAGCCGAATATTAAACGACCGACACGCAGGTGAGCGCGACAAGATCTTATCTATCAAATGGCCCCATTACTGGGGATGAGTTTGTTTTAGAATTTTTTTGATTTAGTATTTCGTAATATTTTCTTTTTATTTGTATTTTTTTGCTAACCTTTTTGCTAGATAGAACATTTGAGCGCTAAGAAACTTTGATTCTCGGTCACGCACCTTCCTTCTCGAATTCTCCATCAACAAACAATTTGGTAACCTTGTTCTCTTTTATAGATTTGTAGGTAATTATAATATTTCATTTGGGATATGTTCTAGAATCTGGACCTGCGAATGTTTTATTTGGGATCTGTTCTCGAATCTTGAACCATTAGAATTATCGGTGTATTCCTATGAGTCGATAGAAATTATTTAAAACTTTTAAACCTTTTGTCGATGAGGACTCTTTGTCGAACTTGTTTTCCATGATGGATGCTATCCCGACGTGTGCACCATCTCCCATTGCAATTAAAAAAAACTTTCGGAGATGAGTCGATTTTTCTTGGATCCCATGTGTTTCTTTCCCCCTTGTTATCAAAATCCCCCATCGTCTGACCAAATCTTCAAACTAGCGATAGTTCACTTTTTCCACCTCCCACATGCCTTATGTTGCTTCCGGGAGGCATGTTGTAAATAGTATGTTGTATATAGTTAGTTTTTTTTCTTTATTTCTTTCTTTAGTTTTTTCTTTCCTTTTTATTTAGTCTAGTGTAATTAGTTAACTTTTTGTTATTTGTTCTTGCTATACTTGGTACTAACTTGTTTAGTAGATTCAATTGGACTTGTGCTTATGGAGATCGCTCCAATTTTGGGTAATATCGTTATTTTCCTCTCTTTGTGTTGTGTTCTTAATGGATGCATTGAGAACAATGTAACATTTAAGTTAGGGGTTGTGGGATATTCTATCCATTTCTTTGTTTGGTCCATTTGATTTTATCACATGTTAGTTACTAAGTATGCTTTTATTAGAAAAAATATAAATTTTCAAAAAGATTTTCTTTCTTTTTTCCACCTTTTCGGGCATTTTGCCTTTGTTTTCGATGATAAATTTCAATAATTGCCCGATCCATTAGACAACTCAACGATGTATGTTCTCAATTTTAGAAGTTAACAGACTTTAGTCCTCAATTATTAATATGATGAATAACTTCATGAACTAAACTTTAAGCCCATGAGCACACGCGCTATTCTTGTTTTATTGATTTGGTTTAAGATTTTTATAACTCGGTAATCTTTTGTTGCATTGTATATACTTACACCGAGTAATCTTTGTACCTTTCGCCGTTTATGAGTGTCTACACTATTCTTTCCTCTTTGAAAACGTTATAATCGTTGGTAATCTCACTATTCTTTCATTGATCGTTCATTACTTGAAATGTGTTACTTGAGCATGATTTTCAAAGTTGTTTTGACTCGAGAATTGGGTAAACTTTAGGAAATGATCGTAGGCAATCTTTGTTATATCACCCATAATAACCTTGACCTCACCTTATATGTTTACCGTTGTTAACCCCTTTGAGCCTAAATATTGCCTTTCATTTTATTTCCCAAAATCCCATAACCAACTCCCCATTGGAGTTATAAACCACACATATTACCTTTCATACCTTTGTTTCGAATGTTACTTGGGATTGAATGATGTTATTGTCTTGTGGTTGCAATTTAGACATGTGAGAGTGTGAAAAGTAAAGAAAAGAAAGTAGTGAAAAAGAAAAGAAAAAGCAAAAAGCAAAAGAAAAGGAAAAAAAAACATGAGAAAAAGAAGAAAAGAAAAGAAAGAGAAATTTGTATATGTTGTGTATATAGTTCAATAAGCTTTGATTACTCTCCAATTGTTATACTTAATTCTTGATTGTGGAACTTGCTTTCCAATTTTTGATATTTCCCGCATTCTTCCCATTATTCTAAGTTTTCATTCCGAACACTTTGAATCCATACATATATCCTTTGTTTCGTACCTTAACCCCAAACCTACATTACACCCCTACACAAGTCCTATGTGATCCTAGAGTGAATTTAATTTAAAACTTAAAATAGTTTGATAATCTGTGAAAATACATTTCACCTCTTTTTAATGAGCGGTATCTTTCATTGAAATTACAATTATTTATTTTATATATAGTGTTATTCATTTGTGACATGTGCGCGGCCTAGTTTCCATTTACATTTACTCTTTATGTCGGCCTTACGGTTTAGAAGAACGGTCTGTTTTACCTCAAAAAGTGATTTAGAGGCCATGGGTACTCCCGAGCCTCATTTGACTTCGGTAAAATTATTTCCTTAGAGGAAGCTCAATGAATCTTCAAAGGCTCCGAATCCCTTTTCTAACGATCCACCCCATGCGTGAATCGACCCTATGGTTCGAACGAATGGCCCATTTTCCCTTTAACGCTAATCCAGAGTCCATCGGGCGCTCCCAGGCCCCGTTTTACCCCGATCCTCTCTCCATATTTAGTGAAGCCAAATTAATCTTTGAAGAGCTCTGAATCCCCTTTCCAACGGTCCACCTCTGCGTAAATCATTCTTACGGTACGGATGGACGACCAATTTTACTCCGAAGGGTCATCAAGTTCTTCCGAACCTCATTTGACCTTGGTCAACTCTCTGAACCGAATGAAGCTAAATGGATTCTAAAAGGGAACTTAATACCCTTTCCTGCGATCCTTCCTATGTGTGAATCGTCCTTATAGTTCGAACAAACTATCTGTTTTCCTCCAAAGCTTTCATGTTTAGTGACTATCAGGACCTTCCAGGCCCCGTTTAACCTTGGTTAACTCCCAGACCCGGGAGTGGCTCAAGGGATTCTTAAAGGGATCTGAATACCCTTATTAACGGTCCATTCCATGTGCAATTCTGACTCATATTTTGCATTTTATGACTGTTTTTCTCAATAATTTATCCCAGACTGCTGAATGACACCCCGAGGACCCTGCCTATCGGCAGTGTGTTTGGGGTTATATACCAATAGGCAGGTCCAGGACCATGCCGATCGCCACCTCCCTTGGACCTATAAATAAAGTCCATGACTTCACTTTTAAAAGCACCCCTAAACACCCCTCTCAACAATTTAGAGAACATTCTCTCGAATTCAGAGTTGTTCCTTTCCTAAAAAGACCATCTCCCACATTCCTTCCAGCCTTTTCATACTTAATTTAGTAAATTCCACCTCATCTCATCATACCACCTTCACCTCATTGCAATATCAGCGTATCTACATTCATAATACTTCAAGTCTTCATAAGGAGGTCCAATTCTCCATCCTTGTCTCTAAATTCTCCTATTTTACATTAGTTGCTTTATTTTTACTTTAGCGTTTTATTTCATTACATCACATACCTTAATCTCAAACCTTTATTATTAGAATTTTCATGTACTTTATTTTCATTAAAAAACCCAAAAATAAGAAAATGAGGCTTTACCTATAAATTTTAAAAGAGAGATTCTCACTACACATTCTCACACTTAAAGCATGTTTATTTTTACATACACATATAAGAGAAATCTCTAATTTGGATTTATGGGTTATACCCCATCATATGTTATCTTTGAACTACGTGGACTTTGATACCCCTTGGGCTACATAGGCGTCTTGGATAAATCTTGAGATTCGAGTACTCCCTTATGCTCATTTGTTCTATTGTATCTATATTTCTTTATATTCTTGCATGCTTGTGTCTTATTCGATGTATACATTCTTTCTTCTATAACGACTTTTGATTCAGCAAACACTTACATTATATTTTGAATTATTATTTTGGGAACACTCCTAAGGATGAACTCACTCCGTCCTTTTTTATGACCCGAGTTGAACGATTCCATTCTCCATTTATATTATGGACATAAGCACACACTTTATGGAGTCTAACAAGAGAATATCAACACATGCCCATGAGAGATCAAAAGGACGGGATGGGTATCTAACACCTTCCCGTTCTGTAACTCAGTCCCTGGACCTTTGAACTACTTGATTTTGAAAGCATCAATGTTGTCCTTAATGCCATTCTCTCAAGGCGGTAACATTTATTTTGCATGTTTTGTGCAAAATAGGTTGGTGACTCTATCTCTAAATATTAGCCCACATTGACAACGACCGAGCACCTTGAAAAAGGGTACAATCATGTGCGCAATCCAAAGAGAGATGGGGGGAAGCCCCGCCAGCCCCCTTAGGATGTCCACACAAGTCGTTGTGGAGGTTATTGAGTTTGATAATACATTCAACATGGTCATCGCTTCGTGATGAGAGAATGCATATAGACTCGATCCGTTGGGTGGGCTTGAGTATGCACCTATTGGTGGTGTTACTGCGTAGTTATCTTCCCATTGTTAAAATTGTGCATCTTGTTTAAGCCCGTTAGATGAGGGAGTCATACGGACTTATCGATAGAAGCACGAGATGGGTCCCGGAGGTAGTTACCTTCGTGTGAAATATTTGAAAACTATATTATAGATATATTAGTCTAGCGATGGACATTTAATTAAAAGGAACCCAATGTCACGTTATGTGTTGATATTATAAGACTCAATATGTCATATTTGTGAGTGACATTGCGGGGGTTAGTATTTGGGTTGTATTCTTTCTTGTGTAGCTGGTTACATCCCTATTATATTTGATTCTGAGATACTTTTTTATTAGTCCAGAGATAGAGAATTTTAATATAGTTATTCCTTAGGTTGAGACATGTTCGTAATATTTCACTTATGCGAGGGGTGAGGTATTATTTGCTTGTGAGAGACAACACGATGGCATGTTTATTGTAAATAAGTCGCGTGATTTATACTATTGATATTGAAGGTATTTCTTGTAACTTTTGGGCTCTGATCCAAATTATATAAAACTAATTTTCAAGCATTAATAGATACTATCAGTGGGGCTCAGAGGATTCATACTTGCAACTCCATTTGATTAGCAACTCCTAGATCCTTGATTCTAGAATAGGTTGCTCTACTTTTTATTTCATTTCAGTTATTTATTTTCAGAAATTTGTATGGACTTTGAGTCCCTTTCAATCAGTCGATTTTGATTCGAGATTTATTCAGATTGTTTATTGTGGGATGTTTTGAAACTTTATCTATTTAGAGTTATGTATCGTTTTAGATATCGTATGTTGTGAATTATTTTGAATTCACTCATATTATTTTATTCATTGTTGATGATAAGAATGATATAAATTGTTTGACAAGCCCTATCTTCGGCATAGTAGCCTGTCCGACCGTTATGTGGAAAATAAAGGTTATTACTCATACCTTTGAGGATCACGTTGATGATATAAATGAGGAGAAATCTTTGATGTACAACATGAAGAGACTAATTTTCTTCGTCCTCTAAATCCTTGATAGAATTCCCTGAATGCCTTAAATCTTCTAATATATGATCCCCCTAAAGTAAGTCTTGTGTGGGGGCACTCCCGGAGATGAAAAGTTGGCGATTTGTAACATAAATCACTTTCTCTCTTCTCACCCCTTTCACAAAAATACGAATAGTATTGTTTATCTCCCTCAATCCTTGATAATGTCTCATTAGGATCAAACTCCTTCCTTTCACCTATCCAAATCGGTACATGAAGTGGGCTTGGGCTAGTTAGGATTTTCAAAGATATTGGGCCTACTACTTGGGTAACGGACTATACTATGGACCCAAGACTAATAATTAAATTGGCTTCCAAATAAAAATATGAAAATTCCATATTACTTCCCTTAATATATTTTCTTTTCCATTAAATTATAATTAATTTCACTAAATAATTATAATTGCACTTAATTATATCATAATTACTTGAATAATGAGGTCTTATTTGTAAAGTTATATAGTGCATAATGTGATTCCTCGCATAAAGCATACAATTCCTTCTTGGTGAAATTCAATTTTTCGCTAATTGATTTTTAATAACATTTTATATTTATCTTTATCTCAAGCTTAAATTATTTTATACCCTACTGGATTATAAATCCACCAGCTAAGTTTACTGGTAGAATCAAAACTTATAATTTTATCAGGGTAGCGGGTATCACAGTTCAGGATGTCTCCGAGAAAAGAATACCTTCGTAATATGATCTCAGATATAATAGCACAAAGATTGACCAACTTGCAAAAATTTAGACTCAGTGAATTGAATCGCACCCGATACAGTTAAAGCAATAACTGAGTGGATATTCCAATACTCAGAATCCTTGGGATAAAGAATATATGCACCACTTACAAATGTTGTGAAACTATGCAAGTTTAATCTAGTTAATACCTAGACTTGAATCTCACCCTTGTCTCGTTTAATACATTCATGATGTATCGGTACGATCCTCTTTGAACTATTAGATGAGATTCTGAACCATCAAACATGCTCCCGTTGTCAAGATAAACTATTAGGATCTTACTCTTAGCTTTACCGATGGGATGCCAACTCTAATCTAGGCTTTGGACTTTTCAATTGAACTAGAACTGAAATTATGATCTTCTTTAATATGGCCAAACCCAATTCACTAGAATTCCTACTAAGTTTGATTCATTGACATGTGTATAATATATTTAAGATAAATATAAGGCATTCTCATAAACATGATTCTTATTTCAAAATGAACCTGATACACCTTTATCAAAAATTAACGTTATACATGGTTTTAAGGATAAAACCTCAATAAGAAATTTGCTACGTCAAAATAAAGCTATCATATTCCACACTCATTAGGTAAAATTTTGATAAGTCACTCGACGCATATGTCATATTTAACTAATTCACCTTGAATTCATTTATGTAAGTATAATTAATCAAAAAGTGGGTAATGAAAGCAAGAAATATATTGATGTGGACAAAAAGAAAAGAAAAGAAAAACAAACACGTGAGAAACGTCGGCATATGCCCTAGTTATGAAATCAAAAGGACAAGCGTAGATTTTAAAACGTTGGCGTAAAGATAAAATGTGTGAGACTTTCAAGTTAACTGATAAAACTCACCATATTCTCTAAATTCTCAAGAGTATGGCTTCACTTGATATGACCAAGGTAGTCATCGGAGGAGTAAACCCCCATCGATTATTGAAGTGGCAAAAGAAATAGTCTTACATTGACACCGATGTAGCAACTTTTTCCAGGTTTTTTATTTCAACGATATAATTTTTAATGTCCATGTCTTTTTACCTTTCAGAGAATCTTTTTAACAATTGTAAGTGATATGACATTGTCTTGGACATAGAGGTAATACAGAAACACAATTTACTAATCTAACTAAATTATCCCTGTTTTTATTACTCAAAACCTATTGAATAGAGATGGTAATACATTAAAGATCTTTCTATAGAGTAGAAAAATGAAATAAAAATCACAAATATAGAAAATAGCGTCTTTTCCAATTAAAATTTGCATATGAATTTAGAAGGTTCCTTTTCCTTTCTTCTATATGTTTGCATAACATTATCCTTTCGAGCACATTATATATGTTAATTATTTAGTAATTCCTTCTTCTTTTTCTACTCTTTGGTGTAAATCCTGTGGAATCCAGTAGCCCAATTCTATCTACTTGTTTTTATATGAAATCAAGGTTTCAATTCGATATATTGATTTCACTAAGGTGTCAAAATTGGTGTGAATCGTAGCAAGGCTGATTATTTGAGTGATAATTTGATAATAAATAGCTAAACTGGAAACTTATTAATAATTGTTATATAATAAAATGTAAACAAATATGTTAATAACGTAAGTATTGACTAAATAATTCCATTCGAAGTATTATTGTCACGATACTCTTATAAGTATTAAACACTTATTACTCATTTAATCAATCATACCACTCCACCTTCATAAAACAACAATTCATTGATTTTAGAGTTAATTATACTTTGACCCTTCCAATTTTACCCTCATTTTCGCTTCACCAGTCATACTTTCATTTTTTACACTAAACCCCATGAACTTTTTGAAACATAAGAAATTACCCCAAAACCCTAACGCTATTATCATTTGGATGGAAATTAGTCTTGTGCATGGTACATGAGGGTATTTTTGTACGAAAATGCCCCCATGTGTCATGCATATGATCAATTTTCGATCCAAAACATAACACCGTAAGGGTCTTGGGAAAATTTATATGTTTCAAAAAGTTCAGGGGGTTTAGTGTATAAATTGAAAGTAGAAAATGGTGAAGTGAAAATAAAGACAAAGTTGAAGGGGGTCAAAGTATAATTAATCCATAATTTTAATGAATACCCATAAATCATTAAAATGCCATCTAATTTTACAAGAATATACTAAAAAATCAAGGTATAAAATTTATTTTATGCAATCTTCATTTTATTAGTTAAACGGGTTTGTGTGTGTTATTTTTGAGTTATTCGGGTTTGACATTAACCCGACCTATTTATTATTTATTTCGGGCATGTCATTTTTGGGTTTGTGTCAATAAATGATCAACCTTAACTTGCTAACTTTGTGTTAGTTTTGACTCATATTATCGAGTGGTGTCAAAAGTCGTTACCCTTAAAATGGGTCGTGGGGCTAAGGAGGTTGATAATGTTTTTTTTATACAATTTAGTTCCTTAAGGATATATTAATACATGATTAATTCACCACTTTCACACATCACACGTTTGGTCCTTCTTCAACACTTTCACATCTTGTTTTTTTGTCTAAAGAAAATTTTACCCCCAAACATCACTTGCCCGTATAGTCCTATCAGATTCCATATTTACGTTTCTTCTTTTCCTTGAAACAAATTGCAATGACCAAAACACATACCTAATCATCAAACGAGCAAGAGCAAACATGAGATTGAACCCTCAAAATTCGTTTTTATTATTCGATTGAGCACAAACACAAGTCCATTAGTTTTTATTACTATATAATATTAAAAATTACAAAGGTGGTGTTTAATAGTTGTAAAATACTCATTTCTGTGTCAATTTTCATCATGATTTTTTTTTCAGATTCAACAATCTTAATCACATGTGCATGTGTAAGTAGCTAAAAGGAATTAAGATTTACACTAGATAGTACATCCCAAAGTTATATAAATTTATAAATAATTATGTTTAACTAAATATAGAAACTGAATTTTGCATAATTAATTGTAAAATCTTTACTTAAGTATAAATTGTATGAAATTGGTTTTAATTTATATTAATCTTAGTATTAAATTTGCCATTTCTTAAAAATTCAAAAAAATTATATTTGTTGGGCTGTGAGATGAAATCCTGAACCGACACTACACGAGTATGTATGAGTACATATATGATCATCAGCATGCATGATACGCCAAAAACAGGCTAAAAATAGTGCCTTCAGAGGAATGGATCAAAACAACTGCACCGTTCACATGCTTCTAAAAGTTGCATAAAACCAGCTGACATAACATGACACTCATGCGCCCCAATGCATCATGCATTCCACCCGTCCACCCCCACCGCAATTTCACCTCATGCAAGCAAACCGACCTTTGTCAGCCCACCGATAAGATTTAGATGTGACAACTTTGAGAATACAACAGGCAGAAAACATCCAAAGCCTCCCACATCTCACTAGGAAACAAAAAGTCTAACCGTCTTCTCATCATCTCTTCCTTCCTATTCAATTTCTTTTATCTTCCTCTTTTCCGACCCTTTAGCCTCGTTTAGTTCGAAGTTTAAAAAAGAAAATTGATTTAGGATTTATAATTTTTCTTATAAGTTTAAAGAAAACCTAGAATTTTTAGAATTTAAGATTTTCAGAAAATTAAAATTTTACTTTTCCCTCTAAAATGAGGGGAGTCTTTTATTCTCATATATTTTAATTTAGGGACATATACCAAATAGTCCCTCGGACATTTTTTAATACTCATTTAGTCCAAACTTTTTTATTTTGCCTCAAAAAGTCCTTTGCCACATATTTTGGAGAGGGAGTGCCGCTGGCGCGGACCTCTAAAAATAAGAGGATATTGAGTGCTTGAGGGACTAAATGGGTTAAACTAAAAATATGTGTCCTTTTTAAAAAATATATATTTATAGTAGGGACTATTTAATAATTGACCCTTTAATTTACTTACTTTCGTGGTGAGAAAAAATATCATCTTACATAAACTCTCACATGCACATACACGCACGCACATACACTCTCTCTCTCACACACACAAAAACATGCACACTTACACACACAAAAAAACATGCACACACTTGCACACACACATACACACACACACACACACACACTCAAATTAAGTAGAATGGTATTTTAGTAAAATGATATTTATTTCTAAGCTGTCTATCTAGTTTGCCTACCTATTACATATCTATTTTGTCTTTGCCTTCTGCTGTTCGTTTAAAAACGGAGAAGCTTATGAGAGATTTCTTGTGGAGAGGCACTGAAGATACATTCAAACACAGTCTGGTAGGTTGGGAGGAGGTTTGCAAGCCCATTAAGGAGGGGGGCTGGTGTTAGGAACTTGGGCATCTTCAATAGAGCGCTGCTAGAGAAGTGGTTGTAGCATTTCCATCGGGAGGAAAATAGACTATGGAGAAAGGTGGTTGGTGCGAGGTGGGGTTCGTCGCACTCGGGGTGGAGGCCGGTTATGGGGTCTTTAGCCCATGGGGTGGGTATGTGGAAGCATATTGCGAGGGGTGGGTGGATTTCTCTAGGAACACGAAATTTATTCTAGGGAAAGGGGATAAGATAAGGTTCGGGAAAGACAAATGGGGCGAAAATGGGCCTATTCAGGAGCTGTTCCCTGGGATATTTAACCTAGGAGCGAATCAGGATGGCATGGCGGCAGAGCATTGTGACACACCGACTAATTAAATACCGGGTAGCTACTCCTTTATTAAATTAATACAAAATGCCAAGTTGGTTCAGTTCATAGCATCACTGTCGAAAATATTTTAACAAATACTAGCCACCTAATATTTAAAAAAGTGAGTTGTCAATTTTAATTAAAGCTGATTAACATACAATAAGTAAATTATGAAATGCTAACATAACCACCACAACATAGTCACAATAGGATAACCATCAAATAATAATGAGTCTAGAGGAATACTCCTCACAACAATCCAAATACTGAATTAAATAAATACCAAGTCTGGATCACTAAATTAATTACAACCCAAAGTCTGAAATAACTGAAAAGTAAGATGTCTCTAAAAGGAATGGGGCGACATGCCCAACAAATGAGAAAATCTGATAATGGAGTCAAGATCGGAAATGGAGGCGTCTACTGTCAATGTCCTGTAACTTCCACAGCAGCTACAACACGTCACCTGAATAGAACTCCTATGCATGGTGTCCTTGTGGTTGGGCACCTAAAAAATTTTTACAGAATAGATTTGAAAGGAAACGGGTCAGAGCTCGATTGTGAAAATAATTTAAAATTTTGCAAGTGTTTAATATCGTTAAACAGTGAATATAAAGTACATGATAGTGTGTGCACTCACATGTGTTCCTCACCTCTCAACTAATTGTGCCACTACACCAAAATGGGCAAATTGTCACCTTTCAGCCGGCCAGCCTTGTCAAGGTCATTGACCGTAACAAAAAAACACGCGTTTTATGTCACGGTCATTGACCTTGACACGACCGTGACAACGGCTTGTCACGGTCATTGACCGTGACAAGACCGCGACAATTCTTGTCACGGTCAATGACCTTGACACGACCGTGACAACTTTTCCAGCAAAAACCCTTTCCCCCTTCTTTTTTCCCTCCCACCGTTCCCTCCCTCTCTCTCTCTCTCTCTCGACTCGACGCTGCTCTCTGTCTCTCTCTCTCAGGTCCAATTTCTCTCTCTCTCTCTCTTCCATTTATATATATATTTGTTTGTATATTTATGTGTGTATGTGTATATATATATATGTGTGTATGTGTGTGCGTGTGTGGGGGGTGGGGCGGGATGGGGCAGGGTGGGGAAGGGGGGCATGGGGTGGGGTGGGGTGCGGTGTGTGTGTGTGTGTGGTGGTGTGTGGTGGGGGTGGGGCGGGATGGGGCAAGGTGGGGGAGGGGGTGGGGGAGGGGGGCAGGGGGTGGGGCGGGGTGGGGCAGGGGGTGGTGGAGGGGGCAGGGGGTGGGGCGGGGTGGGGCAGGGGGTGGTGGAGGGGGCAGGGGGTGGGGTGGGGTGGGGTGCGGTGTGTGTGTGTGTGTGGTGGTGTGTTTTGGGGGAGGGGGGGAGGGGGTGGTGGAGGGGGGCAGGGGGTTGGGTAGGGTGGGGTGTGTGTGTGTGTGTGGTGGTGTGTGGTGGGGGAGGGGGTGGTGGAGGGGGGCAGGGGGTGGGGTGGGGTGGGGTGGGCACACCTACGCACACACGCACACCTACGCCACACACACACGCACACCTACGCACCTACGCGCACACACACACACACACACCCCACCCCACCCCACCCCCTGCCCCCCTCCACCACCCCCTCCCCCATCATTGTGTGAATAGGTATGAGATCATAATTTGGAGGAATTCACGTCCAAGAAATAATTTGGATTCCCTTTAGGGTCTTATGTCTTGAATTAATCTGAGGGGGTGGGGGTGGGGGTGGGTGGGGTTTTGAATATTATTTACATTCAAAATAAATAATTGATAATAGTTGGATAATAATTGGATAATAATTGTTTTTATACCTATAGAACAGCTTAGATAGTGTGTGTGTGTGTGTGTGTATGTGGTCAATACATGAATTTATTTTTGTATTTGAATTATCCCATGAATTTATTTTTGTATTTCAATTATCCCATGAATTTATTTTTGTATTTCAATTATCCCATTATATGAAACATACTTGAAATTAAATATAGTGCACATAGATACTAGCATTCTAGTTCTTATGCGTACGCATTCAATAGCCCTTAGACCCGTTCGAGAGTCATTACCCCTGTAATGAGATCTCTCGAATTGTCCCGTTTGGACAGTTTGAGACTGTATAATTTTTGTATAATATTCTTATTGGCTTAAAGTTGTTACTTTTGGAGGAAGTTCTGCAGTCGTATCTTAATGTTCTCTGGGTACATACTAGATTGACAAGTGTGATTGTTATTTTAATTGACCAATTGAAATAACACTCACACCTGCCAATCTACGTCGTGTACTTGGAGAACTAAGGGGATATGCTGTCGAATTTTTTTCAAATCGTAACAATGTGCATGAGCTGTTAAGTATATTATAGAAAAATGCATTCTTGAATGGGATAGGACCACATACCCTTTAATAGGATAATTAAATGATGGGATAATTAAAAAAACATACTATAAATCTAAGTTTTGTTTACCTTTAATAGGTGTTTAGTTGTGGCAGCTGTGATGGGATATCCGAAATACAAAGAGTGGATGGGTGAGACTAATAGAATGGGGGATGTGTTTCGCAGAGGTGCTAACGAATTTGTGAAATATGCAAAGAGATGTCGTAATGATGAAGAGTTTCCGTGTCCGTGTGCTAGATGTAAGAATGGTAAGGTGTTTGAGTGGAAAACAGTTGAACTACATTTGTTAAGATCGGGTATGCAAGATAGTTATCGATTTTGGAGTTTTCACGGTGAATTGAAAGTTCCTTTTGTCCCTGACCAACCTTCACAACATCCTTCAACAAGTAGAATAGATGAAGAAGGGGACGACGTAGATCATAATATGTTAGAGGATTTAGTTGATGATGCGTACGGAGTTTATGAAGCTGAGGAGAATGAGGTTACTGATGATGTAGAAGATTCAAGTGCTCGTGAAGATAACACGATAAAACTTGACGATGACTACCAAAGTTTAAAATTTAAGGCGACCCAACCGTTATACTCTGGCTGTGAGAAAGATCAAACAACTTTACATGCCATGGTTGGTTTGCACAGTTTGAAGACGCAGTACGGTTTGTCTGGCAATAGCGTGACGGGAATTCTGAAATGGGTGAAGGGCTTATTACCCAAGGTGAATACACTTCCAAATAGCTATCCTGTTATGAAGAACAGTTTGAAAGGTTTGGGAATGAAGTATAAATCGATTCATGCTTGTGTGTATGACTGCATACTATACCGAAAGGAGTATGAAAATCTCGATCGTTGTCCGGTATGCGATGAACCTAGATATGTCCAATCTACTAGTAAGGAAGGCACAAGCTCAAAAGTGCCTAAAAAAGTATTGAAATATTTTCCCGTTGGGCCTAGATTAAAGCGATTTTTCACAGTACCATGGATTGCAGAGGCAATGACTTGGCATGCTAGGGCAGAAGTAGGGGGTAATATCATGCGTCATCCTATTGATTCTACTGCCTGGCGGAGGATGAATTATGAGTATCCCGATTTTGTTCGAGAACAACGCAACATTCGTTTGGCTATATCAACAGATGGTTTCAATCCATTTGGAAATCTAAGCACCAATCAGAGTGTATGGCCAGTGATCCTAGCCCCACTCAACCTCCCTCCTTCACAGTGTATGAGACCTGAATTTTCGATGATGGCTTTATTGATACCTGGGCCAAAGGCACCAAGTGAAGACATTGATATCTACCTGGCTCCTTTGGTAGAAGAATTAAATGAGTTGTGGGAAGAGGGTGTGCAATCATTTGACTCTTTTAGAAAAGAAGAGTTTACGCTGAAAGCTATGTTGATGTGGGCAATTCATGATTTTCCAGCTTATGGGACATTATCCGGATGTGTAGTACATGGTTATTTGGGGTGTCCTATTTGTGGAGAGGAGACTGAATCTCTTCGTCTATCCTCCAGCTTAAAAAATGTATACCATTGCCACAGGAGGTTTTTACCCCCAGCTCATAGTTTCAGATTTGAGAAAGCTTCCAATTTTTTATTGGGCGGAGTTGAACATAGGCTACCGCCGAGACAACTTTCGGGTTCAGAAATTGAAAGTAAATCTTCTGAATGTGGACCAAATATGCCAGGTAAGAATCCCAAATTTAAGAATGTCAAGCATAAGAAGACCCCAACTGGGAATGAAACTGAGATAAGAAAGGCATGGTCTCGGAGGTCAATTTTATTTGACTTGCCTTATTGGAAGAAAAAATCGGTGCGCCATGTATTGGATGTGATGCATGCAGAGAAGAACTTCGCTGAACATATTGTGGGTACTTGCCTTGGGGGGAGTCATTCGAAGGATGGAGAAAATGCACGAAAAGACCTTAAAACGTTAAAACTTAAACCACAACTATGGTTGAAAGAAGATAGTAGGGGAAGGACAATAATTCCCCCTGGTGCGTTTACTTTGACGAGTGAGGAAAGGAAGGTGCTTCTAGACACAATATATAATTTGAAGGGCCCATCTACTTTTTCGTCCAACTTGCAAAGGATTGTGAATTATGGTACTCATGATTTACATAAGTGTAAGTCCCACGATTGGCATGTGATCATGCAATTGGTTCCTCTATTGTTTAAGCACTGTTTCTCCAAGCACAATGATTTGCGTAGGGCTATTATGCAAATTAGTATTACCTTCTCCCTCTTGTGTGAGAAGGTAGTGAATCGAGAACACATAGTGGCCGCAAAATTGGCTGTGAACGAAGCGATTTGTGTATTGGAGAAGTACTTTCCTCCAGCATTCTTTGACATAAGTGTTCACTTGTTGGTACACCTATGCGACGAGGCACTTCTTTGTGGTCCAGTTAGATATCGGTGGATGTATCCGTTTGAAAGATTGATGAAAGTTTTTAAAGATTACGTCAAGAATACGCGATATATTGCAGGATCAATTGCAGAGGAATACATCACCGTGGAGTCATCAATATATACTCGGGAATATATGACTGACTCTACCAGCGTTGATGACAGTGATGAATTCCTCGATGATGGTGGTGATGTGATGGGAAAACGAGTGAAATTAACGAGTTTGCAACATGAACAAGTAGCTCGTTATCTATTTGACACACATGAAGATGTCGAAGAATGGAAAAAGTAAGTTTCGAATATTATGATGTTTAACATTATTTTAGATTATTTTATACATGATTAATTTTGTAATATGCAGTAAATATGAAGCCTGTGAGAACAATAAAAGACGAAAAACAGTGGTACAATCAGACAGCGAATTTAGGCTATGGTTGACACAAGAGGTAATTACAATGAAAACAGTCGTTATATAACGTTACATTACACTCAAATTTTACCACTAATATAATTAATTTATCTATATTCTCAGCTCCTAAAGATGGGTGATGCGACATCAAGGCTTGCTCGTCTAGCCACTGGACCCTTGTTCGTGGCACAAGAGTACAAAAAATATCGATTGAACGGTTACATTTTTGGCGCTAAAGTGTACGAGGAAAGTACAAATGTACAGAACTCGGGAATTTCATACAAGGCTCTTACTTTCTTTCGAGCGAGCGCAAAAGATAAAAACCTCGTTGAAGCTGAAATGACTTACTATGGTGTAATCCAAAATATATTTGAATTGGATTATATAAGCTTCAAAGAGGTTGTATTTTACTGTGAATGGGTAAGAGTTGAGGATAAAAATGCTTCTAAAGTTGATCCTGTCACCAATTTGATCATGGTTGACTTGTCCAAGTTGAAGAGCAACGACCACATGAGCGATGAGCCGTTTGTTTGTGCATTTCAAAAGGTTAAGCAAGTGTTTTACTCGGAGTATATCAACAACGAGCCGTGGTCAATTGTCCAACACGCGCCAAGGCGTCTAAATAGTAGTGTGAATGACTTGGCTGCTCCTACCGAATATCAATCCATTTTTTATGATAACCCGAATTTGAAACAATTTTTTAATTTGTAATAATTATTTCAATTTGTACCGAAACATCCATTTTTAATGCTTTTACTTGATCTGCACTTTATCATTTTCACTCTTGTGTAGTGTGCGTGTGTGGAGAGGAGATTAATACATAAATATTCCAACTACATCTAAGTTTTGTTTATACTAATCCATGAATATACGCTTCTTACGTTTAATAGGTGATTAGTACATAGTTATTTGGGGTGTCCTATTTGTGGAGAGGAGACTGAATCTCTTCGTCTATCCGAACACTAAGAAATGCCATAATCCTATGGAGCGATGCTCTGCAAATTCCTCCCAACCGTTATGTAGCCAAACATCACCGGTTGAAGTTGTCAATTCCACTTTCCTTCCCCCACCACTTTCCATACCCCATTCAAAGGTGGAGTTGACAACTTCAACTGCTGATTTTTGGCTACACAACGGTTGGAAGGAATTTGCAACGCATACCTCCATAGGATTATGGTATTTCTTAGTGTTTAGATATGAAGAGAATTATAATTGACACGATTGCCCGGGGTAAATTAGTTGGAAGGAGGTGCCATATGAGCTCAAGTTAGCTGTTTGAGTGACACTACAGGTAATGTATTTATATTTATATGTCAATTTCGATTTCGATTTCAATTACGATTTATATTTATCTATATTTGAGGGGCGGATACTAATTTTACTTTATTTCAATTCAGGGGACAGGGAGTGGCCCTAAGGGTAGACCACATATGCTCTATACTTATGTGGCTATTCGGACGAGAAGGGAAGGATAAGGAGGTGTTACCGAGCATCGCGGTAAAAAATCTCTTTTCCATGCAAATAGTTTGTAGATTTGAGATAAAATGATGGTGATGTTGTTTCTTTTTAAATAGTTTCTTATTTGAATATATATTTGCATTATCTTTAGTTTGATCGGATATATGATGTTTGGAACAGGTACAACGTTGCTATAACAGGTACAAATATACTGCTGGGCAGTGGCAGTGGCCATACTGCCCAGCAGTTTTTTTTTTAATTCTGCCCAGAATTGTCACGGTCATTGACCGTGACACGCCCGTGACAAAATTGACACGGGGGTGTCACGGTCAATGACCGTGACAATTTTTTTAAAAAGGGTCACGGCATTGTCACGGTTTAGAACCGTGACAAACGTGTCACGGTCATTGACCTTGACACGACCGTGACACAAAACGCGAGTTTTTTGTCAAAGTCAATGACCGTGACACGACCGTGACAAAAAAAGTTGTCTCGCCTTGAAATTTCACGGTCATTGACCTTGACAAGGTGAATTTGTCAAGGTCAATGACCTTGACAAATGGGCAGATTTGGTGTAGTGTGCACTCCTATCGTACCCGTACCCAATCTAGTTGTTCCCATATCTAACTAGTCCGATATCAAATTTTACATTACTATACAATAACCAATTCAATTCCCAACAACTTTTAATTAACAGCGTGTTATAACTTGCTACACAATTTCCCATGTTAGTACTACTAATTACTAGAGATCTTCCATTTTCACTTTCCAAACTGTTGCTATTATTTATACCCACATTTATTCATGACAATTCATTTCAATTAACAGTATATTATCCTCATCATAAATATACAATACTAGCACCCCGAGACTAAGCTGCGGCGTACACATACTCTGCTATCCAATCCCGGTACATCACATACATAAGGACCACGTATTCCGAATCTCTCAGGAATCGTTTCATCAATCAACAATCACAAACAATGGAGGCGAACATAGTTCACATCATATGGGTCACGCACATACCTACGCTCCCATGATCAGCAGACTTATTAACTTCTCAATAAGCCCTTCTCTGACCTATGTCCTCGAGGTACCAATCTAAATCCCTCCGTAGGCACACAAAGATAAGATGGCCCTGATCGAACGCCGACCTCCCATGATAGCAAGTACGGTAGGTATGTTATACACAGAATACTACATATACTAAGCATTCACACATCTTAGATATCACAATATTTCATTAGTGGTATACTTCTCGTTCTTATACCAACACTTAGTGTTACACAACTCACAAGTCCCCGGTTTATATGTGTTTAAGTTATCAACTCTTCTCACGTCGTGATTAGTTACTCGCTTCCCAAACCACAAATGTCATCCGGTTTACTACACGATTCTAAGTTTTACTCCTCAATGTACCCCTATCTCCCAACTATACTCACTAGTTAATAAGGGAAGGTTATCTCACCATTTAAATAAGTCTACGGGATACTAGAAATAAATTCAGGCCAAAAAGGCCATTCTGTCAACTCGTTAGAAGTCTCGTTCGAACGAGGTCGTTCAAATGAGTGTCGTTCGAACGAACTACCAACTTGTTAGAAGGGATACTGTCATCTCGTTAGAAGTTCGTTCGAACGACCTGGGCAGGTCTTCTAACGAGATGGCAGTTTCAGCCCAGAAATTCCCAAGTCTGTTTTTCTCAATTCTTCTCTCCTTTAAATCCACCCTAAGACCATCCAATTTATGTTCCAACGTTTTTAAACCATTTCTAATCATCCTAGATCATCTCTTAACATATTTTAGGAGTCAAATCTTACAAATCATCAAGGAATTAATATAAATCTCCACATATTTCTCAAACCCTATGAACATGAACTCATAATTTTCTTATACCCAATTACTCATCATAAATCCGTTTTTAAATCATCATATATAACTCTTCGAATATTAAATCAGTCCATCATCATTCTACATGAAAATCCTAACCCAAATTCAAAGTCTCTCCATTAATTTCATTGGTTTTCTTCAAAACTTTCAAGATAAGATAATTCCTACACTAAACATGGAAGAAATATTCAATGCATTAAAAATATCAAATCACTTGCCTTAGATTGTTCTTCAGAATTGATGTTGGTGAACGAAGGTTGATTTCTCCCCTTTCTCTACAGATTTTCTCCCAAGGTTGAAGATGGTGGTTGGAGGTTTCTTTTGGAATCTCTTCAAACTCTCCTATAACTCTCGTAGCCCTCTAACTCATCTAATGCTAATAATGGGCTTAGTGGGTTCCTAAATAATATATAATTAACTCCTAAAATTCGTAGGTTTTAATCCCCTAATTTTTAAAATTACAAAAACACCCCTCTAGGTTGCCGGTATGGCCCAAAAATTCCCCGGGACCCAAACTAAACCCCCAGCTAGTGTTTTCTAACTATCTCAACCCTTCCGGACACGTTATCGCACTCAAAATGACCATTCGGTTGATAAAAATAAAATTCACTTTTTAATTCAAATAATTACATTCTTGACGCGACTGACACGCGCGTCCCAACTAAATTTCCACATTGTCGTATTTCTATCTCGTGACAATTTAAATATTCAATACTCATGAAGTTTTCAATTTCAATATCATAATCAAATACCAACTCACATCTCGCTAGTATTTATATCCGGATTAATTCCCAATTAATTCTCATTTAATTTAATTAATCCCTTAAATAAATGTCAATAAAATTACGGGGTATTACATACTTCCCCCCTAATAACAGAATTTCGTCCCGAAATTCAAAATTTAAAAAATACCTGGTAAAAATAAGTCTGAATAACGCTCGCGCATCTCATCCTCGCGCTTCCATGTGGACTCCTCGGCATTATGATGCCGCCACTGAACACGTACTAATGGGACTATCTTTGACCTCAGTTTCCGCTCGCTTCGGTCCAAAATAGCAATCGGCCCCTCCTCGTAGGAACTATCGGGCTGGAGATCGATGTCCTCCAAAGCAATGAGAGTATGGGCCAAATCGTCCCTAAGATATTTCCTTAGCGAGGAAATATGGAACACATCATGAATCCTATGCAAGTGCTATGATAACCCCAGTCTATACGTAACTGGCCCAATCCTCTCGATGATATGAAATGGCCCCACGTATCTTGGTGTCAGTTTCCCCTTCTTCCCAAAACGCATAATCCCCTTCATAGGAGATACTCTGAGTAAAACTTGTTCGCCCACTTTGAATTCTCTGAAGAACCTCTTTGCATCAGCATAGCTCTTCTGCCGATCCTGAGCTACCCTAATTCGACTCCGTATCATCTCTATCCTTGCCGATGTATTCTGAATCACTTTCGGCCCAAGGAGTTTGTTGTCCCCCACTTCTAACCAATATGCTGGGGAATGACAAGGTCTACCATACAACACCTCAAATGGAGTCATACCAACGGTGAACTGATGGGAGTTATTATAAGCAAACTCCACTAGTGGAAGGTATTGCTCCCATCCACCTCCAAAGTCTATGATGCACATACGCAACATGTCCTCCAATATCTGATTTGTACGCTCGGTTTGCCCATCGGTCTGCGGGTTATAAGCTGTACTCAACCGCAATTCAGTGCCCATGGCCTCCTGGAAACTCTCCCAAAACCTTGAAACAAATATCTTGTCTCGGTCAGACACGATATTTAAAGGCACATCGTGAAGTCTCACTATTTTCGAAATGAAAATCTGGGCATACTGTCCCGTAGTGTAGTCTGTCCTTACGGGTAGAAAATGAGCAACTTTGGTCAACCGGTCCACAATTACCCATATGGAGTCGTGACCCCTCTGTGACGTAGGTAACCCCGTGATAAAGTCCATGGATATGCTCTCCCATATCCACATCGGAACCTCTAATGGTTGTAGAAGTCCTGGCAGTCTCTGATGATCCACCTTTACTAGCTGACAAGTGGCGCATTTAGAAACAAACACGGAAATATCTCTTCATCCCGCTCCACCAATACTGTCGTCTCATGTCTTGGTACATTTTATCCCCACCAGGGTATACCGTGAACCGTGAACCGTGTGACTCTGTCATCACCTCGTGTCGCAAGTCTTCCCCTTCCGGAACAACTAGTCTTCCATTGAAGCGTAATCCCTCATCTGAGCTAATGGTATAGGACTCGGTTCCCTCTGCTAGTAATCGAACTATCTGCTCCTGACAGAACGAGTCATTTTCCTGGGCCTGTATCACTCTCGTAACAATCTGAGGGGTAATAGTCATCACAGACATGAACGATTGGGCCACTGCATCCTAGTGTCCCAACTCCTTCCACTTTGCTTTCCACACCTCGGCCACCTCATCTACTGGCCTACGGCTCAACGCGTATGCTACCACATTAGCCTTCCCCGGGTGATATTGGATATCAAACTGATAATCCTTCACAAACTCAAGCCACCGTCGTTGACGCATATTCAACTCCTTCTGCGTAAAGAGGTACTGTAGAGACTTGTGGTCCGTGAACAACCGAAACTTCTCCCCCAGGAGATAATGTCTCCAAATTCGAAGGGCAAATACAATTGCCACTAACTCCAAGTCATGTATGGGGTAATTCTTCTCGTGAGGCTTAAGCCTACGGGAAGCATAAGCTATGGCCTGACTCTCCTGCTGCAATACTCCTCCAAGTCCTTGTAAGGATGCATCGGTGTAGACTAGATACCAACTCCCGATCTCAGTAATGCTAACACAGGTGCTGAGGTCAACTTGTCCTTCAACTCATCGAATGCCAACTGACAGGCATCGCTCCAGATGAATGGCACACCCTTAAGAGTCAGATGTGTCAAAGGACCCGCTATCTTTGAGAAATCCCGAATAAACCTCCTGTAGTATCCTGCTAGGCCCAAGAAACTACGGATTTCATTCGGTGTCGTGGGCTATCCCCACTCCCTCACCGTGAATACCTTCCCCGGATCAACAGATATCCCCGGTCTGAAATGATATGCCCCAAAAATTGAACCTCCTTCAGCTAAAACCCACACTTCTCATACTTTGCATAAAGCTCGTTCTGACGTAGCGTCTGCAAAACCTGCCTTAAATGCTCAGCGTGCTCCTCTTCTGTCTGGGAGTAAACCAGGATGTCATCAATAAAGACAATGACGAACTGGTCTAGGAACTCTCTGAACACCCTATTCATCAAGTCCATAAACACGGCTGGAGCATTGGTCAAGCCAAAAGGCATAACCCGAAACTCATAGGAACCATACCTCGTCAAGAAAGCAGTCTTTGAGACGTCCTGCTCCCTGATACGCAACTGATGGTATCCCGATCCCAAATCAATCTTTGAGAAGAATGAAGCTCCTCTCAGCTGGTCAAATAAGTCATCGATTATGGGCAACGGATACTTATTCCATATCGTGACTTTATTCAACTCCTAGTAATCTACGCACAATCTCAATGATCCATCCCTCTTCTTTACGAACAACACAGGGGCACCCCATGGTGAAGTACTCCTCTGGATAAACCCCTGACCCAACAACTGTTATATCTGATCCCGTAGCTCCCTCATCTCTGTTGGATCCATACGGTGAGGTGCGCGGGCAATAGGCCGAGTGCCTGGCGTCAAATCGATCACAAAATCTATCTCTCTACTCGGAGGTAGTCTAGGTATATCCTGAAATACATCAGCGAACTCACTAACAACGGGTATCGCATCGAGTGGTATCACCACTTCCTTAGATGTATCCTCCTCCATATAGTACAAGTGAGTGGACGATCCTCCCTCAGGGCGAGGCATCTCCACTATAAACATCTCCTGCTCGACAATGGCAAAGATAATACTCCTACTAAAACAGTCAATCATGGCTTGGTACACAACTAGCCAATCCATACCAACAATTGCATCATACTCAGTCATCTCTAACACTAACATATCAGCGGGTAAAGTAAACCTCCCGATCTCTATACCCACACCTCTACAAATAAGCAAAATCATGGAACCCCTACTCAATGGTGAATCTACACAAGTAACCGTGCTCTCGGCGGTGTCTAATAACCCAATAGTGCGTGCAAATCTCATGGCAATAAAATAATGTGTGGCCCCCGTATCAAATAAAATACGCCCTATAGTCCCCTGAATAGAGAACATACCCTCAATGGTCGGTGGATCCTGTGGGGCTGCGGCATGCTGAAGCTGATACACTCTCCCATACTGAAGTTGTCCCTGCTCAACTGGGACCGCTGGAATGGGTGGTAATCCTACCATCTGTGGTGGTGCTGGGAGGGCGGCGGGAAACATAGGCCTCTGTGGCTCGTGTCGAGCACCCTGCTGCTGCTGCTGTGGGGACCTGCCCCTATCGGGACAATCCTGGCATTTGTGTCCAGTCTTGCCACAAACGAAGCACTTCCCCAGGAAGTTTCTGCCTCGCTGTCCCTGCTGCCCACGGCCCTGATGTCCGTTACCTTTTCTCCCCTAGCCGTGTTGGCCCTCCTGAAACTGCTGATGTTGGCCCTGCTGGCCCTGTTGACCCTGATGGCCATTACGAAAACCTCCTTGTCCATTTCTGAAACTCCCAGATCTGAACCTCTTAAAATCCCCCTGCTGGGAACCCTGATCTCCCTGCCTGTGCTGAACCTGAGTAGATTGTGCCCCGCTGGCACCATTACCCCCTGTCCTGCCCTGATGGCTGGACTCTCCTGATCTCTTACTCCCAGTCATGTGAAAGCGATGATCCTAGCAGTGAAGTAGCGTCGCGTTAACCACATCTGAATAAGTGGCCAACGAGAGGTTTCCCAACAAGTGCTGACGGATTCTCCAAGTCAATCCATCCATAAACTTCTAAATCTTCTTCTCCTCAGTCGAAATCTCATTGGGAACGAGGTTCAAGAGATTAGTAAATTCGGCCTCATACTCGGCCACGGTCTTTCCCTCCTGCTTGAGGTTCATTAATTTCATCCTCATCTCAGTGTGAACAGCTGACGAAAAATATTTGTGGTCGAACTGCACCCAGAACTCCTGAATAGTGAAGGCGTCCCTCTCCTCTACGGTGGTAATGGACTCCCACCACTGCAATGCAGATCCTACTAGCTTGAAAGTAGACAGTATCTGCTTCTGAATATCTGTGCACTCGTACATCCTTAAGTGCCTCTGAATGTCCTTCCTCCACTGACTGGATACCACAACATCGGAGCTACCTGCAAACTCCGAAAGGTGTGCTTTCTGAAAAGCATCACGGACGCGTTCCCAAGCAGACGGGAATGCATGATCCTGGACTGATGCGACTAGCGGTGCCTAGGGTGGTGCCTGTTGTACAATGGCTAGGGCGGAATTTATCGCTTGGGCTACAATAGCTGCAACCTCTACGGCATTCTCAGTGCCCTGGACTGGTGCAGGCTGTGGCTCTGGCTGTGCATCCCTAGGAACTCGCTGCGCACGTCGTGGAGGCATCTTAAATGAGAGTAAAGTCTTATAAGTTCGCAGTTATTATCTAAAAATAGCTGAAGAGCGAAGCATACACAAAAGAGTACAACAGTCCTAAAATATAGGGCTCTATATCAAAGAAAGCTCAGCGGAAACATAACAAGCCGTATAGATCCTAAGGACACTAGAACCTGATGCTCTGATACCACCTATGACACCCCGACTAATTAAATACCGGATAGCTACTCCTTTATTAAATTAATACAAAATGCCAAGTTGTTTCAGTTCATAACATCACTGTCGAAAACATTTTAACAAATACTAGCCACCTAATATTTAAAAAAGTGAGTTGTCAATTTTAATTAAATCCGATTAACATACAATAAGTAAATTATGAAATACTAACATAACCACCACAACATAGTCACAATAGGATAACCATCAAATAATAATGAGTCTGGAGGAATACTCCTCACAATAATCCAAATACTGAATTAAATAAATACCAAGTCTGCATCACTAAATTAATTAAAAAAAAGTCTGAAATAACTGAAAAGTAAGATGTCTCTAAAAGTAATGGGGCGACATGCCCAACAAATGAGAAAATCTGATAATGGAGTCAAGATCGGAAATTGAGGCGTCTACTGTCAATGTCCTGTAACTTCCACAGCAGCTACAGCACGTCACCTGAATAGAATTCCTATGCATGGTGTCCTTGTGGCTGGGCACCTAAAAGGTTTTTACAAAAATAGATTTGAAAGCAAACGGGTCAGAGCCCGATTGTGAAAATAATTTAAAAATTTGCAAGTGTTTAATATCGTTAAACAGTGAATATAAAGTACATGATAGTGTGTGAACTCACATGATTTCCTCACCTCTCAACTAATTGTGCACTCCTATCGTACCCGTACCCAATCTAGTTGTTCCCATATCTAACTAGTTCGATATCAAATTTTACATTACTATACAATAACCAATTCAATTCCAAACAAATTTTAATTAACAGAGTGTTATAACTTGCTACACAATTTCCCATATTAGTACTACTAATTACTAGAGATCTTCCATTTTCACTTTACAAACTGTTGCTATTATTTATACTCACATTTATTCATGACAATTCATTTCAATTAACAGTATATTATCCTCATCATAAATATACAATACTAGCACCCCGAGACTAAGCTGCAGTGCACACATACTCTGCTATCCAATCCAGGTACATCACATACATAAGGACCACGTATTCCGAATCTCTCAGGAATCGTTTCATCAATCAACAATCACAAACAATGGAGGCGAACATAGTTCACATCACATGGGTCACGCACATACCTACGCTCCCATGATTAGCAGACTTATTAACTTATCAATAAGTCCTTCTCTGACCTATGTCCTCGAGGTACCAATCTAAATCCCCCCGTAGGCACACAAAGATTAGATGGCCCTGATCGAACGCCGACCTCCCATTATAGCAAGTACGGTAGGTATGTTATACACAGAATACTACATATACTAAGCATTCACACATCTTAGACATCACAATATTTCATTATTGGTATACTTCTCGTTCTTATACCAACACTTAGTGTTACCCAACTCACAAGTCCCCGGTTTATATGTGTTTAAGTTATCAACTCTTCTCACGTCGTGATTAGTTACTCGCTTCCCAAACCACAAATGTCATCCGGTTTACTACACGATTCTATGTTTTACTCCTCAATGTACCCCTATCTCCCAACTATACTCACTAGTTAATAAGGGAAGGTTATCTCACCATTTAAACAAGTCTATGGGATACTAGAAATAAATTCAGGCCAAAAAGGCCATTATGTCAACTCGTTAGAAGTCTCGTTCGAAAGAGATCGTTCGAACGAGATCGTTCGAACGAGTGTCGTTCGAACGAAGTTACTTCGAACGAACTACCAACTCATTAGAAGGGATACTGTCATCTCATTAGAAGTTCGTTCTAACCAGGTCGTTCGAACGACCTGGGCACGTCTTCTAACGAGATGGCAGTTTCAGCCCAGAAATTCCCAAGTCCATTTTTCTCAATTCTTCTCTCCCCTAAATCCACCCTAAGACCATCCAATTTATGTTCCAACGTTTTTAAACCATTTCTAATCATCCTAGATCATCTCTTAACATATTTTAGGGGTCAAATCTTACAAATCATCAAGGAATTAATATAAATCTCCACATATTTCCCAAACCCTATGAACATGAACTCATAATTTTCTTATACCCAATTACTCATCATAAATCTATTTTTAAATCATCATATATAACTCTTCGAATATTAAATCAGTCCATCATCATTCTACTTGCAAATCCTAACCCAAATTCAAAGTTTCTCCATCAATTTCATTGGTTTTCTTCAAAACTTTCAAGATAAGATAATTCCTACACTAAACATGGAAGAAATATTCAATGCGTTAAAAATATCAAATCACTTGCCTTAGATTGTTCTTCATAATTGATGTTGGTGAACGAAGGTTGATTTCTCTCCTTTCTTTACAGATTTTCTCCCAAGGTTGAAGATGGTGGTTGGAGGTTTCTTTTGGAATCTCTTCAAACTATCCTATCACTCCCGTAGTCCTCTAACTCATCTAATGCTGATAATGGGCTTAATGGGTTCCTAAATAATATATAATTAACTCCTAAAATTCGTAGGTTTTAATCCCCTAATTTTTAAAATTACCAAAATACCCCTCTAGGTTGCCGGTATGGCCCAAAAATACCCCGGTACCCAAACTAAACCCCCGGCTAGTATTTTCTGACTATCTCAACCCTTCCGGACACGTTGGCGCACTCAAAATGACCATTCAGTTGATAAAAATAAAATTCACTTTTTAATTCAAATAATTACATTCCTAAATTTCCACATTGTCGTATTTCTATCTCTTAAAAATTTAAATATTCAATACTCATGAAGTTTATAATGTCAATATCATAATCAAATACCAACTCACATCTCGCTAGTATTTATATCCGGATTAATTCCCAATTAATTCTCATTTAATTTAATTAATCCCTTAAATAAATGTCAATAAAATTACGGGGTATTACAAGCATGTGGATGACAGCAGTGATAGTGTCATGTGGCATCCTCAGGTTAGGAGAAGACTCTGGGACTGGGAGGTTCAGGAGGCTGACTTGGTTTTTGAGTGGTTGTGATCGGCTCCCTTTTCGACGGCTATGGAGGATTCGTTAAGGTGGAAGGGGAGAGGGACGGGCGATTTCACGGTCCGTAGCTTCTATGCTATATTGAGCAACAGTGGGTCTCTCAGGGTTCGTTTCTCGTGGAAGAAGATTTGGAAGGTTATGACGCCACCTAAGGTGAATTTTTTTGTTTGGACGGCTGCTAGGCAGGACCTTTTGACGATGGAAGGTCTACAGAAGAGAAGATATCGCCTGGCTAGCAGGTGTTGGTTATGTAAGGAGGATGAGTAGAAGACCAATCATCTCCTTCTGCACTGCCGGGTGACGAGAGGCTTGTGGGACATTTTTCTGGCCTTAGCTAAGACCGTCTACGTCAAGCCTGTGACAGTGAGTGAGCTTTTAGAGGTATGGAACCCTCCCTTGGGTTAATTGGGTGATAGACGAGTTTGGCGAATTGTTCCTCACTGTATCTTTTGGACGATTTGGAAGGATAGGAATGCGCGATGTTTCGAAGGCATTGAGATGGCGCCCTCGAGACTTCGTTATCTTTTTTTTAGCACCCTTCTTAGTTGGTACAAGGTGAAGTTCTCAGTTACGAATCAAGAGTTTCTCGAGTTCGTGGAGGAGCTCCACTCTTTTGTGTATTCTAGGTGTTAGTGTAGTTTTGGTGCCTTAGGCTTTTCTTTTTACTTCTTTAGCTTTTCTTTGTATACTCCTTGTGTACGGGTTCTCTCCCTTAGCGCTTGGTTTTGAATGCAATCATTTAATTATCAAAAAAAGATATTTATTTCTAATATGGAGAAGTAATTTTAGATACCGGGAAAAAATATTCTTGTTTGAACCAAATAATGGAAAGAAATTCAAGATTTCAAGAATACTAAGTTCCTGGAATCAAGAATTTTCATTCCCTTTTCAAACCTCAAACCAAATGAGTCGTTAATGTTTGCTAACATTTACCTTCTTTTCTTTCACATCTCTCTAGTTTTACAAGAAAGAAGCCCCAAAAGAAAGAAACACGGAAAAAAAACATCCTTTCTTTCATCAACAGATTTTAAATTTAAAGGGAAAAAACGTAGGGCTTGTTTGATTCTGTATTCAGAAAACTCAATTTAAACATTGTTTTTAAATACAGTTTTAAAATTCATTATTTTTTGTTTATAATTATTGGTGTGCGTTTGGTAAACTTGTTTTTAAATACAGTTTTTTGAAAATTTGACAAAATTGACAAACATGTATATTTATCTTATACATATATGTGTGTGCATATCTATATATATAAACACATACATACATGAATGCATACATATATACATACATTCGTACATACATCATAAGTTATATACGTGTACATTTAATATCATGTATTTTTATGTATATTTAATGAGGTATATTGGTGAGTTTAACTCAATATATATATATATATATATATATATATATATATATATATATTATTTCATACATTAATAATACATGTATAAAACTATATATAAGTATCATGTATCTATTGATAATATTATTTAACTTTATATTATTCCATATGTAATTTTGTGTACATGTACATATATATTTTTTTATTTATACGAATTACACACATATTAATGTATTATGTATGTATATTATATATTAAGGTATAAATGAATTAAAATATTAAAAATGAATAATTTTGAGTTGGAAAAAAAAAAGTTATAAAACACCATGAACCTGTTTTCTGAAAAACTTGATTATAATACAAAAATACTATAATTCAGTGTTTAAAAACAGATTGTCAAACGCAAATTTTTATGAAAATTGTACTTAAACACAGAAAACATAATTATAATTGCAAACCAAGCAGCCCGTATCTATCTTATTGTATAATAATCATATTGAATAAAACCATTATATCGTATCGAATTTTTTCGTGTTCGGATCTTATCGAGTTTGTGTTTAAACGAATGTTTTTTTATCACGTGAAAAAATTATATTCAAATACTACTTGTTACCTTAACGTGTCGTGTTCACCCGTTATCACCGGGGTCAGCTCTAGGCATTGGACAACTAGGCTGTCGCCTAAGGCCCCACCGAAATTTTAAAAAATATAATATAAAAAAATTAGGTATAAAAAATTATTTAAAAAAATGTAGTTGTGAGAAAAAAAAAAGTTTACCACTTAAAAAGGCCTCCCAAAAAATAAACCCACTCTAATACAAAACATTTTTACCACTTAGAAAGGTCCCAAAAAAATCCAGATCCACACTAATACTAAACTCACAAAACTGTGACACCCCGCCTAATTAAATACCAGGCGATCAATCATTTATTAAATTAAAATCAAGGTGAACAGTTGGTTCATTCTTAGCATCACAGTCGCAAAATAAAATTCCCCAATTTAAACAACCTAAATAATTAAGCTAAGTGTCAAAACAATTTAAAACTTTATTTTCATTTTTATTAAATTCCAATTTGAAAACCTTTTAAATAACCAACAGTTTAAGAATCACATAAGTGCTACGGATAGCAATCAACAGAAAAGAATTAATCCATCTAGATTAACCAAACCAAATTTAAACTACAAATGAAATCATCCTGACAAGAGTTAATACTCAAAGAGTACCGAATACTGAAAATAAATGAACATACATCTCTGACAAATCTATACTGAATGGGAAATGGGCGACACATTCCCTAACTATGAAGAACTATAACAAGAACCAAATCAATGAAGAGGTCGTCTACAACAAAGACTTGTAACTCCCACATAAGCTACAGCGCGTCCAATCCAAAGAACCTATGCATGACGCCCCTGTGGCTGGGCATCTATAATATATACATATATATACAAGAGAGAAGAGATAACAAAAAATGGGTCAGAGCCCGATTTTAAAACAATTTTAAAAAAAAGGTTTAGCAAGTATTTAAAATGCTTACCTGCTAATGCAACAACCATGCTAGTATGCGACACTCTCTTGAGAATTCTCACCTCTCATCTAATGTGCACGTCTATCGTACTATAAAACCTCAACATTCTATCTCTCTTATTCTCTATAAAGTTTTATCTCGAGAATTAACTGGGTGATAATATTTAGTTAAGAAAATTAATCACTTCAAGATTTCTTACACTCTTTAGAACAAATCGGTACCGTTATGAAGTTCCCAAACCCATTAATAAAGTTGCAACATTTATTCGTTACTTAACTACTTATACGCACAGTAGAAAGTTTCCATATAAATATACATATAGATATATTAGTCTTCCATATAATATATATACTAACGACACCCCACATAAAACTATAGTGCTTGCATACTCTGCTATCAAGTCCATGTATCACACATATTTAGGGAAATGCTAGTTCGGAATCACTCTCAAACTGCATTAACATAAAACACATACAAATGGAGGCGAAGCATAGTTTCAAGTCACTAAAAGGTCAGCACATACCCTCACGTCTCTGAGGACCGTCTGACTATCAATCAGATAGCCTGTACCAAGGAATCCTATGTTCTAGGGTACGAGCCAATATCCCCCATAAGGGTCCAATCGAGATAAGACCGTCCCGACGCGGAAACCCCCGTGATAGTAAGTAGCCCGAGTATGATTTTTATACAGATATAATATATGCACAACCACACAGTCATATATATATATATATACAGATACACATCCACATTGCTAAATTAGGTGCGCTCACGACCCATAATTATAATTATCCGTTATTACACATTTTACTCGATTATTTCGTATAACGGACTCGTTATTTGTATTCTCATTTATTATTCACTTCATACTCATTTCTCCTCTCTCGAAGTATTCTAAGTATAATTTCAGTAGGCATACACTCACTTACTTTCCGGTCTAACTCCCTTACGAGTCTCGATCTTTTTATTAAATATACGCATGATTTCTTATACACATGAATCATTCCTCGTTAACCCAAAATCTCATCCTACACTAAAATGTTACTCAACGGGGTCTACCTAGGCCCTGTTGGTCATCTCTATATCCCATTATACTCCAACTACAACAATCAAGGGTCCTCATACATCTTAATCGGATTAAACTAACGAATGAGAAATATGCAGTTTTCCAGGAGGGGTCGATCGTTTGAAGAAAAGGGGTCGATCGATCGATACTCTTGGCTCAATCGATCGATCAAGCAGTTCTTGCCCAGAAACTGCAAATTAAACCTACGGGTTTCATCTTCCAATTTCTCCAAAAATGTCATTAACAACTCTAGAATTCTCAAATAACAGTACTACAAGTTCTATATACATATATACAAGATTTCCTACGTGAAACATGTATAAATTCATCAACGATATCGGATTAATGGGGTAAAATTGACATAATCTTTAAAAACCTTAATTTTGAAAGAAATATACATTTCTCTAATTATTTCCCAGATTTCTTGTTTCTAAACTCATAATAATTCCCTGGTAATCCTCTGCATATGATGGCTATATCCAGAATGTATTGAATCTCTCTAAACATGCGATTTAAAGTCTCTAAATCAACAATTTCTTTCATAAAACATGATCTTGGTAATCCTAAACTAACATGGGTGAGGCATTAACCAAAAACAAAGCAATATAGATACTTGCCTGAAATTCAAGATTCTGATTTCGTGGATGAAATGGTATGGTTGCGTTCCTCATCGCGCGATCTACGTTTTGGTGGTGGTGGCCGTGCAAACGGGTGAGTCCTTGGCCTTGAGTAGCTTGGAAAGCTCTCTAACTCCTTCTCTAATGGACGTTCTTTCATTTTGTGTTTGTTAACTCTAAGAGACAACTCCAAATGGCTGATATAACCTAATTAAATTCATGGGTTTAATTACCCAAAAATACAAGATGACTATAATACCCTCCCGGGATGTCAGTTAGGCCTAAAAATGCCCCGAGACCCAAACTAAACCCCCGGGTACACTTTTCTGACTATCTCGACCCTACCGGATACATTGGCACACTCAAAATGACCATACGGGCAACTTATAGTGTATTCACTTAATATAGTAATAATTTAGTCCTGACATGACACAGGCGCGTCCCGACTTAAATTTTCATAATTGCCATTTTATTCACTCGTGACAATTTTAATAAAATCAATCTTATATATTACTTTACTCATCTATTAATATTAAACAAATTTCCAATAATTACTAACTCTCGTCACGCTAGTAATTATTTAAAACATATTTTCGGATTAATATTAAATTAATCTACCTCAATTAAATTTAATAAAATCTCTAAATTTAAAAGCCAATAAAATACGGGGTATTACATACTTCCCCACTAATAATGGAATTTCTTCCCGAAATTCAGAAAAATAAGGCCTACCTGGTAAAACAAATTTTGGATACCTTAACAGTACGTAACTTATCCACATAGTAAGGCGCTCAATCACTATAGCCCCCGTCTCACAGCAAGCTTGTTTAACACTCTTCATTAAAGATACTTCACATTGTGATCCTATCCGATAACATTCTCATAAGACACGCATATACACTATTAGTTCTCATTATTTCAATATCATTGGGAAGCCGCACCTCACTACATGACAACTACACGGATTTATCTAAACACAAAACTCCCATTCAAAGAGAAACCATACGAACATCTGACCACTCTTGTTCGCCTAAAACTGTCGTGGAATTCCACCATAGTAATCGAATTATTCTCGACCGGTCCAAAATTTTGATAATCCGCTCACCTCTAAACATATGCAGAGGGAGAATAGTTAAGGTTTTTCCACACCAAAACTTCAATAAGCACTTCGTTCACGACAAACAGGTACGAGTGATTCCACGGAACTCTACTATTAGGTAATATCCTCCCCCAATTACCGTACTGCTCCACTTGTTAGCTATAACCGTTGTGGAAACGAAATGATCACCAAGATTCTAAAGTCACCTTCACGCGGCTCCACTACTCGTTAATCACCGTGCGCCTGCTCCTCGGCTATGGGTGATACCTTCTACTCAAAACAAAACGTTATCTTCGCTGTTTCCTGAAATCCCATATTGAAGGTGGGATTCACAAATTTCATCCGGATTCAGAAAATAATACCGTGTAGGACCACGTACCGGCGCGATCCCTTCCTTTCAAAGGAAGACTGGGGCACACTAGTTAATATTGTAAATCACCCCAAAGGAATGTCAATCACTTCCTTCTTGGGCGACTTACTCTCCATGTTCAGATGAACCCTTGATCTTACCTTGAAGATGGCAACCCATCCAAGGACTTTACCGACTTTACCACCCTCTTTCGTTACAGGAATTTTTGATAGCCACAAAATTCTCTAGTTGATCCCCTTATTCCAACTGATCTCTATCTATGAGTGGTGAATGCAAAGACTACTCACTATGTCCCGCTCAACATCGACTTTCCTTGAAATGTCTCACATTAAGTGACACTTAATACTCCCCTTCCTTCCTTGGTGTATATCGAAAGTTCCGACCCGGGCACTTTTCTCCACGATGCGCACTTCTGGATCTTTTATACCATACTAACATTATCACTCTTTGTATGCACAAATCGCTTTAAACATTTGACTAATTACAACTCCGTCCCGAGTGTTCTCCATATAGTTAAATTTTACCCTTCTCAAGGAATACCCCTTTGTAAACGGCTTCCCACAGCCTTCCAACCAGATTCGGTGTGCTACTCTGATTGCACACTTATATATGTATTTATCATCTTTCACACGGTGCTTAATCCACTCTACCACTTTTACTTCATTATGTTAGTCCCACAAACATATATTCCACACGTCTATTCCCACGTCCCTTCAACTCGGACGATTTTTTTTTAACATCAACTAACCAGGATGTCTACACAACCTATAAACCGTGCATACTAGCGTAAGCATCACATACGCTTCACACCTAATAACCAATTCTTTATTTTCCTAGTGCTCACAACGTGATTGCAACACTTGGGTACTCTCACACCTTAGAAATCGAAATTCTAAATCCTCCTTATTATCGTTCCACCCCTCAACTCGTGGTGGTAAAATAAAACTTTCAATGCTTTCTTACCACGCAACCGGCTCCACTGGCCTTAAATCATAATTCAACTACCAACTTACAGATATAATTATCTGCTCCTGTTACGACCGAGGTACTGAACTCATGGACTAATGACCAAACATCTCCCTATTTCCAACCTTATGCTAAGTTTCATGCGAGGGATGTCTCGCAGAGAGAAATCCAAACAAGGACCCCCCCCCCCCAATACACTACTACCTAGCATTGTCGATTATCAAAATTCGTTAGGCCCTCCGTCCATAGCATGTATCCCTATTTTTGCCGTTTCTTGGCAGAAAATTACATCTCCTCCCGAAATTACACTTAACAAAGAACATTTCGTCAATTGCGCTATCGTACAGTATTGGTGGTGATTGCATTCCATAGACCCCGAATACATACAATCGGGATTCTCAAAATCCCTTTACCCAATCAGAGGAGTATAAATCTTAACTCCCACATCTCTAAAGGATGGGTATAACAATGCACTCTTTCTATCACTAAGTCCTGAGTGCTAAACATAATACTAAGTTAAATCTTTTTGCTCAATCGTAAACCCGATACATACTGAATCATAACAATAAAGTCCCTACACACCTGTATCAAATATCTCGAGCCCACTATCCCCTCCGAAGTCTCTAGGATAGATAACATATAAGTGCGAGTCCAACCCTCTTGCAGGTGAGGCCTCGCCAAAACAAAACATACTGCACTAATGCAACCACTCCGATAGCTTTGCAATAACTGCCTACTATCGTACTGACCATTTCTATAAAGTTGTAATCAATAAAATATTATACTCGTATATTACATCACTAAAACGAGCAATCTCAATAAAGTATATAACACTAATAATATACTCATTCATCCTCTGTGGATAGCACTAAGGAGAATCCCGCTATACTAGGGAAAAATATTCACATAATAATATCATTTGTAGTTATACGCATTAAACTCGTCTCACATGCTAATCTAGCAATGAACAAAATATAATGACTCGCTCGTGTCATATCAAACACGCCTCATTCTCTGAGGATAAAGCTTATACTTCTACCCTGCCAATCGTCTTGATTGCACAAATGGTCTCCGGACGTAACACGCCTGCCCAACCAACACAAAACTACTTTAATTGTTGTCTTTTACAAGGCACCATACTCTTATTCCTTTACTCACTTCGGGAAAACATCAACGCGTGCAATTTCACTCTCCACAAAATACCTCTACACATAATCCACTTATCACCTGTCATACCAACCATATTAGGATTGTCCTTCTCTCGGACTTTGGTAGGCTCAATTCATGTTGGTTATCCCCCGTGGTTCCCTTAGCCTTGTTGGCCCTAAAGAACATGCTACTGGCTACAATAGTCCTTACTGAATTCTCCATCGCTTTGGTAAGAATTCAGCTATTCGAATCATTTAAATGGGTCCCCTGACGTGTATCCCCGCCCCCTTGTGGTGCTACACTACCATTGTTGCATCCAGTCTTATTCTTAACTAACTTCTTTGATTCTTTTAGCTTCCCACACAAAGAAGCATTAACATCTCTATTGTCAAAGCACGATGTTGATAACTTCTGAATCGACCATCGAGCAGAATTCCCTTTTTGGTGTTATTAACTATTTTTATGAGTCGATCTCCCACTTGGAGTCCTCTCCTCCATTTGTATCTACATCCTCCGATGCAAGATTCGCTAATGGATTAGATTCATATTCATAAATGGACCTCTGTCAGGTCCTCCTGTGATGAGTTCAGAATAACGTTCACTTCTTATCGTGAACATCTGATGAAGGAACATGCCGTCAAACTGCACCTAAGATTCTTCTACAGGCATAGCACTTAACTTCTAAAAATGGTGGCTGACTCCCACCATTAAAACTTCGTTCCGACAAGCTAAGAAAAATTTTCTCCAAATTTCCACTTTCAGTTAGCCACACTCCATCCTATGTCTACACCTTTGGATACTTTACCTCCTTTGGCTAACACACACAATTCCCGCATTTCTAGAATTCCCACTGACAGTTCTCTATAATGCTTCATCTGACTTTTCCCAGTCGTGCCACGTTGGGGTGAATTTACACTTGCACATCTTTCGACTATAGCAACATTTGGAAATCATAAGTTGCGCCCTAGACGTCTTTACAGTCCTGGCTTCCCGTGCCATAATAGGGGTGACCTTATCTATGATCATCATCCTCG
Organism: Sambucus nigra; assembly: GCA_949130495.1. Classification (NCBI taxonomy): domain Eukaryota; kingdom Viridiplantae; phylum Streptophyta; class Magnoliopsida; order Dipsacales; family Adoxaceae; genus Sambucus; species Sambucus nigra. Next base: position 328,930,648 of record OX422221.1, on the reverse strand, counting down.
AATATGCTCTACAACGCCTCCTGTTGTCCGCCCAACGGCCCTTGCCTGCTATATTTCATTGTTCGAACACACCCGAACGCAATTTAAGATTCCCTAATGTACATACGTTATAGCAGGAGAATGGAATCTCACCATAAAAAACAACAATCCTAAACATAGGGCTCTATATCAAACAAAGTAACGCTGGAAGCATAATAAGTCGTACGGATCCTAAGGACACTAGAACCTGATGCTCTGATACCACCTGTGACACCGCGCCTAATTAAATACCAGGCGATCAATCCTTTATTAAATTAAAATCAAGGTGAACAATTGGTTCATTCTTAGCATCACTGTCGCAAAATAAAATTCCCTAATTTAAACACCCTAAATAATTAAGCTAAGTGTCAAAACAATTTAAAACTTTATTTCCATTTTTATTAAACTCCAATTTGAAAACCTTTTAAAAAACCAACAGTTTAAGAATCACATAAGTGCTACAGATAGCAATCAACACAAAAGAATTAATCCATCTAGATTAACCAAACCAAATTTAAAATACAAATGAAATCATCCTGACAAGAGTTAATACAAAAAGAGTACCGAATACTGAAAATAAATGAACATACATCTCTGACAAATCTATTTGAATGGGAAATGGGCGACACATGCCCTAACTATGAAGAACTATAACAAGAACCGAATCAATGAAGAGGTCGTCTACAACAAAGACCTGCAACTCCCACATAAGCTATAGCGCGTCCAATCCAAAGAACCTATGCATGACGCCCCAGTGGTGGGCACATATAATATATACATATATATACAAGAGAGAAGAGATAACAGAAAACGGGTCAGAGCCCGATTGTAAAACAGTTTAAAAAAAATAGTTTACCAAGTATTTAAAATGCTTACCTGCTAATGCAACAACCATGCTAGTATGCGACACTCTCTTGAGAATTCTCACCTCTCATCTAATGTGCACGTCTACCGTACTACTAAGCCTCAACAGTCTATCTCACTTATTCTCCATAAAGTTTTATCTCGAGAATTAATAGGGTGTAATATTTAGTTTAGAAAATTAATCACTTCAAGATTTCTTACACTTTTTAGAACAAATCGGTACCATTATGAAGTTCCCAAACCCATTAAGAAAGTTGCAACATTTATTCGTTACTTCACTACTTATACGCACAGTAGAAAGTTCCCATATAAATATACATATACATATATATTAGTTTTTCATATAATATATATATACTAACGACACCCCATATAAAACTATGGTGCTGGTATACTCAACTATCAAGTCCATGTATCACACATATTTAGGGAAATGCTAGATCGGAATCACTCTCAAACTGCATTAACATAAAACACATACAAATGGAGGCGAAGCATAGTTCCAAATCACTAAGAGGTCAGCACATACCCTCACGTCTCTTAGGACCGTCTGACTATCAATCAGATAGCCTGCACCAAGGAATCCTATGTTCTAGGGTACGAGTCAATATCCCCCATAAAGGTCCAATCGAGATAAGACCCCGTCCCGGCGTGGAAACTCCCGTGATGGCAAATAGCCCGAGTAGATTTTTATACAGATATAATATATGCACAACCACATAGTCATATATATATACACACACACACACACACACATCCACATTTCTAAATTAGGTGCGCTCACGACCCATAATTATAATTATCCGTTATTACACATTTTACTCGATTATTTCGTATAACGGACTCGTTATTTGTATTCTCATTTATTATTAACTTCATACTCACTTCTCCTCTCTCAAAGTATTCTAAGTATACTTTCAGTAGGCATACACTCACTTACTTTCCGGTCTAACTCCCTTACGAGTCCCGATCTTTTTATTAAATATACGTATGATTTCTTATACACATGAATCATTCCTCGTTAACCCAAAATCTCATCCTACACTAAAATGTTACTCAACAGGGTCTACCTAGGCCCTGTTGGTCATCTTTATATCCCATTATACTCCAACAACAACAATCAAGGGTTCCCATACATCTTAATCGGATTAAACTAACGAATGAGAAATATGCAGTTTTCCAGGAGGGGTTGATCGATCGAAGAAAAGGGGCCGATCGATCGATCAGTCGATCAATTGATGCTCTTGGCTCGATCGATCGATCAAGCAGTTCTTGCCCAGAAACTGCAAATTAAACCTACGGGTTTCATCTACCAATTTCTCCAAAAATGTCATTAATAACTCTAGAATTCTCAAATAATAGTACTACAAGTTCTATATTCATATATACCAGATTTTCTACGTGAAACATGTATAAATTCATCAACGATATCGGATTAATGGGGTAAAATTGACATAATCTTTAAGAACCTTAATTTTGAAAGAAATATACATTTCTCTAATTATTTCCCAGATTTCTTGTTTCTAAACTCATAATAATTCGCTGGTAATCTTCTGCATATGATGGCTATATCCAGAATGTATTGAATCTCTCTAAACATGCGATTTAAAGTCTCTAAATCAATAATTTCTTTCATAAAACATGATCTTGGTAATCCTAAACTAACATGGGTGAGGCATTAACCAAAAACAAAGCAAGATAGATACTTGCCTGAAATTCAAGATTCTGATTTCGTGGATGAAATGGTATAGTTGCGTTCCTCGTCGCGCGATCTACGTTTTAGTGGCGGTGGCCGTGCAAACGGGTGAGTCCTTGGCCTTGAGTTGCTTGGAAAGCTCTCCAACTCCTTCTCTAATGGCCGTTCTTTCATTTTGTGTTTGCTAACCCTAAGAGACAACTCCAAATGGCTGATATAACCTAACTAAATTCGTGGGTTTAATTACCCAAAAATACAATATGTCTATAATACCCCTCCTAGGATGTCAATTAAGCCTAAAAACACCCCGAGAACCAAACTAAACCCCCGGGTACACTTTTCTGACTATCTCGACCCTACCGGATACATTGGAGCACTCAAAATGACCATACGGGCAACTTTTAATTTATTCACTTAATATAATAATAATTTAGTCCTGACACGACACAGGCGCGTCCCGACTTAAATTTTAATAATTGCCATTTTATTCACTCGTGACAATTTTAATAAAATCAATCTTACATATTACTTTACTCATCTATTAATATTCAAAAAAATTCCAATAATTACTAACTCTCGTCACGCTAGTAATTATTTAAAACATATTTTCGGATTAATATTAAATTAATCTACCTCAATTAAATTTAATAAAATCTCTAAATTTAAAAGCCAATAAAATACGGGGTATTACAAAAACCTAACCCACTTTTAACACACGCATTCACAAAATTTGGTGATTGTTATTATTAATTGGGTGAAAAAAAATTGTAAATAATTTTTTGGTTGAATTAGATAAAAAAAAAGGGGGGGCATATACCAAATAGTCCCTCGAACTTTTTTTAATACACGTTTAGTCCAAGCCTTTTTATTTTTCTCCAAAGTCCTTCACCAAGCCAAAAACGCTTTACCATGCCGCTGGCGTGAAACTTTAAAGATAAGAGAATAAGGGACTTTTTGGTACAAAATAAAAGGCTTGGACTAATTGTGTATTAAAAAATGTTTGAGGGGTTTTTTGGTATTTGATCCTAAAAAAACTGTTAGTTTATAAGGGGTTATAAACAAACAGTTTTTTTACTCATTTTTTTGAAATGGTAAAACAGTTTCTTTTGAGTTAGTTTATTTTTAGGGGGACCCTGGTGTGTTAAGAACCCATAAAAAACAATCAGCTCAAAATTATTTTTTTACTATTTTAAAAAAACAACCATTAATTCATTTTAGCCAAAGACCAAATGATTAAAAAAAATGATATTCTAGTGCTTTAGTGAAGTCCCACATCGGTTGGATGTGGAATCTCCTTCCAACCCCTTCTTATAAATAACCTTGCTTGTCATCTTTAAACCTAAGTTAACTAGCTTTATATAGTTGACAGACTTTGAGTTTAAAGTTTGGTAGGAATTGTTATTTTAGTTTAAAAAAAATGACTGATAAAATGATATTAATCCTAGTTTTTTTTTGTTCATTTTTTTTTTTGGAAAATTAAGTTATTTCTGTCATTTGGTAAACATCATTATTTTGATCAAAAAATTAACTAAATAAAAAAGACGTAGACTAGGATATTATTTAATTCTTTTTTTTAAGTTTTGATATTTTCAAACAGTAGTTGGGCAATAGAGCAGACATAAAGATATCTTTTCAATTTTAGCTTTCAATTATTTTGGTCATGGTTCAGTTTTCTACTTGATGAAAATTGTTTAAATTTTTTGTTATTGCGAAATTTATTGAAAAAAATCACTTTTTATCGTAAACCACGCGTTTTGGTTTTGGTTTATGTTAGGTTATACCAAGCAGTACAAATGGTAATTTCGATTTTATATCATTAAAATTGGTTTGGTATACTAAATTTGATTTCGCAATGAAAAATAGGAGAAGAACACATTTTCTTTAATTTGATTTTTTTAATGTAAAAGGGTCACGATTTTGGTTTTTCGTCTAAGGCCCCGAAAAATATAGAGCCGGCCCTGGCTATCACCCACTAAGAAAATAAATAATTTAGAATCGTATAAGGGTTTATACATTTTCCCAATATTAAACACGAAAAGACAGATTTATTCATTCACGTTACAAAAGATCTCGTTAATCAATGTTCACTATGAATAGATCAACATTAAGCTACATAAACTATTTGGAACACTCAACAATATTTTTTTATTTACTTGACTTAATTGATCTTAACGGTTGAAGTGAGTTTTCTACCAATAAGTCTCATTAACTTGTCAACCATCATATAGGTCATATTCCTATTTTTTTTGGATTCTTATTTTTCAAATTTACCCCTTTTAAACAAATCATTCATAACCATTGGAGGGAGTTACTCAAGTGGTTGCCCCATACCCCACACTATATGAGAGGATCACCCAATAATCCCCTCGGGATACAACGGTTTCTTTCAGCACGTTGTGCTTTACGTAAAAATGATCAAGGTAAAGTCCATATCTATCATGGAATACCAACGTTGTCGACGTCCTACGTGCGCTCTAAGGATATCCCCATAGTATGTTTTTCTCACGAGCACTCACACATGGTATGTTGCACATAAATATACTAAAATAACAATAATCGGACCCATCAACTATCATTTCTTATCGAGTTGACACTAATATGACCCAAAATCATTAAGGGTCCACCCATTAACCAATAACATTGTGTTGGCTCGTATCGTATTATCGTGTCACGTGTCATTTTATCAGGTCTAAAAACAACATATCATACACAAGACAATATATCGTGTTAAGTACAATTTATTGTCCTATAAAAATGATTTTATCATTTTCTTCAAGTTCTTTTACACTTGATACTTTAATAACTAATAATCATGAAAAGTCTAAAAATTATTAGTTAATAAGTTATAAATTTTAATAAAATAAATCTACTATCTAAGAAATATTAAAATGTATTAAAAAACTAATGATTTTTTGAGAATATATGTAAGAAACAAATGAGTACCTTCTACATTAATTAAAACTTAATTACTATAGAATGGTAGGATTTTTTTTATATCTAGGATGCAAACTATATGTATGCAACATATAAAACAAAAGCACTATTTTAATATGCATTTACAAATGAAATAGTAAGAGAAAGACATGGGAAAAATAATATATATTTAATAATGAAAATCAATAATAATATCATAAGGTTATAGGGGTAATTGTCTATACGTTATGATATTCAATACACACGCCAAAGAAATATAACGATTGCAGAATATAACGATTTCACACACAACACAAGATGTACATAACTTGCATATGTCCATGGGGGTGCTAGGATTTATTCCTTTAATCATGATCAGCGGAGTTATAGCACTTCTCGACATTACAATAGAGCATGCCTCGTTCTCACGGTTTTAGTTATATATATAAGGCATCTTAGGAGAGTCCAAAGCCCCGTTAACCACTATCCCTAAGATTTTAGACTTATCCTTTAATCATGGTCAGTTATTACAAAAGTGTAAATAATCCTCCGTAGACTGAAAAACTTCATTTGTCATGGGTGTGCGCAATTGAGAGCGTGCCAAAAAAATAATTGACCCCATAATTGCCCCCAAAGTCTAGGGGCTCATTGAGGTCGTTAGGCTTTGTGCCCTGGTCGGTTGCTAATGTTGGATGTCTTCATGTTCTTCAAGGATACCATAGTTCCTCTCTGGGTTGGAGGTCGACAATCTTTTGAGACTTCTTTGGATTTAAGTGAAGGGAAATATTGTAATTGCTCGAGAAACTGAAGGGTCTTCACCTATTGAGTGCCCTAGGGGACATTCGTAATTTATTGTTACGGCTTAGTCTTTGGGGGGAAGTAAGTCACCACTTCGGTAATTTCTCACTGTTGTTTTGGTTATCATGCATACAATGATCACTTTGGGGAACCGTTCGGTTGTTTTCACCACAAAAGTGTGTTCCCTCTCTTTTCTCTTCATTTCAAAAATGGAGCATTTTGAGAAGATCTTTCACTTTCTTCATTTCCTTATAAGCACTCCTATCATCATCTCTTTAATTTTTGTACATTTTTAATCCATTTTCTTTAGTTCTTTTCTTTAATTTGCCCTTATTATTTAACAATTGTGTATGTAATCAATAAAAAAACCATAGACAAGTTCAAACTTGATTATATCCGAAATGGGTCAAAGTAGAGTTGGTTGAAGGCCCATGTGAACTATGCAAAATCAATAAGGGATATTGGTTGCCCTCCATTTTTATTGTTTAGCGTGGTGTGACTTTTCCCCCTAATAAAATCTTTCTCAAATTATGTCAACACTTTGATGTGGTCCCTACCAAAGTTACTCCAAATACCTCAAGGATCATTAATGGGGTTCATCATATCAACGAACTATATGGGACTAAACTGGGCATCACTTATATTATGTACTATTATCATGGAACCACGAGAATATTTATTATGTAAAAATGAGGGTGGCCCATTGAGCCTTGGCGGTGAATTTTCCAAATTCCAACAAAGAATGTTGGGATGATGGTGTGAATGTGAAGAACTGGCAACACAACCACCTCCCTGAGGGCACAAAATATGAGGGGTCAAAGTTACCTCATGATGGAAATGAATAGGTTAGGTCACTATCGTGGTCCTCCTTTTCATGTCCTCTTTTATTTGATTAATTGTAATTATTTTCTCTTTATTTCTTAACAGGAAAACAATAAGAGGAAACCTCCTTACGATAAAGACATCAACTTTGTTAATCTTAAGATGATCTGTATATTGAAGCATATGCTTGGGGATAAATATTATCCAAAGAAGTCTTATATTCTCCTTGGATACACAAGTTCAACTACCTCATTTGTCGCGAGGCTAGTCTACCAAACTCCAGTTATTCTGCTCGACTTTAACGATCCGAAAGCTTCCATCTATTAAGGTTCAAACGACGATGCAATATCCTCCTCATTTGTGTCATTGGGAAACTCATCCATTATTTCTACTAAACTTTCTCCTAGTGCGATGGCCCCAAATATAAAAGTGATGGATTTGATCTTCACCAATTTGGGCCCCAAGTCCTCCTACTCGCCCAGCGAGCAATAAAAAATATTTTTCTCGACCTGCTAGTATAAAAGATGAAGTTGGGTATCCTACCAACCTCTTGGCGATTACTTACTCCCCTCACGAAGGACGTGGAGCCCCATTATAAGATAACCAAAAAGGATAAATCTCCTCTTCCCCCACCTGGTGTTATGGGGAAAAATGTTATTGACTACGGCAAAGTTATTGCCCACTCTGTTATTACTCTCCCCGACTTGGCGCCTAGATTGATTAGGTCGGCCTGCCTTTCTACTAATAGGGAAGCTACTGTTGGTCTAGTTCATGATCGGCCGATGGAATGCGCCAACTATAGCCTTTATCTTGTAAGAGTGTTTTTCTCATGTATTTTTTTATATCACTTTCTAATTACAAGATACTCCTTTTTCTTTCCTCTTTATCTTGTAGTTCCTGATTGACTATGACCAGTTATTAGAGAAAGACATTATCTGGAGGAAATCCTTCCATAATATGGAGACAGCCTTAGATGAGGTGACTAAGGCCTTGGAAGTTATTTGAGCAGCCGATGAAATTGAGGCAGCTAATAAGGATAAGCTTGAACAAAAGGTCTGGATATTGGAGACTACCAAAGACGACCTCAATAAGAAGATAAAAAGAGTCCACAAACTTGGTCATTGCTGTCAAGAAGGCCCCGGACGACGGCGAGGCTAATAATGCCAAGACCAAGGGTAAGGAGGCCATGGATGGAAGTTGGGATAAGGTCTTTGTCAAACCTAATCGCATATTGAATACCTTCAAAAAGTATTCTTTAAAAATAGTTAGGATTATCCCTTGTAAAGGTAGTCATTCCTAAGGACTTTGAGATGTTCAATGAGCAAGATGCAAGTCCCGCTCCCCCAATTGATGATGAATATGATGGGGAGGAGGAGGAAGGGTTTCTCAATTACCAGTTTGCCAATGTTGAGGTTGCCAATGTTGGTGTCGATCAGCAAAAGTAAGTCAGCACTTATCAAGATGTTGAGAAGGAAAAAGGAAGATCCACCACTACCTAGGTTCTCAAGCAGGTCAATGCCCCTCAAGATGTCGAGAAGGCTAAGGATATGGCCTACAATTTGGAGGAGATTGTCATTGTCTAATCAGTCGAGAAGGCAAAGGTGGGAGAGAAAGCTATTTAGAGCTCCATCGAGATTTATGAGATCTTGTATTTGTTTTGCTTTCTTTAAGCATGTAATGTAGGGGTTTTCCGCATTGACTCTTGTTAATGAAATTTCAAATTTTAAATCAATTTTATTTATTTATTTATCTCACAATATTCTCTACACTATTTATTTTATCAAACTTGAATGATCAGCCCCTTGTCCTTGCATTTTTCCAGTTTAGTGCATCACGACTTTGAAGAGAGGTGTGGAAGACTTCTTTCTTACATTTTCAATGATGTTGATGAACTCGATTAGGTATTGGGTTCTGATGCATCTTTGTGAGTAAAATAAGCCTACTCAGATCTGTGTCGACTTTTCCATCGGGTTATGGCGAATAATGTTATCTATTATGACATGATTCGTGCCAACCAAGCCAGTAACAATGAAGCTTTAGCCAATATGAGGTCTAACTTGGACTAGGATATGGCCGAGCTTACTAAAGCTGGAGATTTTGACCAAAGTTTGGCCAATGTTGAGTCTATGCATGTAAAAAAGACTTTTATGTTGTAAGTCGACCTCAGGGGATCAAGGGATGTTGCGATTCTTCTTAAGAAGGAGAATAATTAACTGAGAGCCGAGCTTGGGAGATATAAAAAGTCTTTACCAAATAATAAAGTTGGTGAGGAAGCTTTCTTTATTGAAAATGAGAATGGTCAGCTGAGAGAAGAGCTGGAAAAGGCCAAAAAGTCCTTGTACGATAATAAGGCGGTCATCAAAGGTATTTTTGAGAAACTTGATCGTCTTAGAATTACATTTCACAAGTAACCTCACCAAGTATGGAATGATGGGTATAATGAGAGTCTTCTAAACTACATATTTCTTCAGATGATGCTCGAAATGTTGCATATAAAAATAAATGGCTTACCGTTTTGGTTGTTGCGAAGTTGCCAAAAGACTTCCAATTTAGGTATTAGTATGACCTCGTTTCCCCATTTATTAGCAACCCCATGGGTGCCCTTCCAATCATTTTGATAATGAAGTATCTGGGCGACCATGAACTTTATGGGGATGATGAACTCAAATGACCTCCACACTTAGTCTACAGGGTGACTCTAGGAGGATCGTCAAAAATTAGTGACATGGATGATATGGTCAAACTTTCTGGATTGGGTGATTCGATGACTGAAGATGGATATTCCAAGGCTAAAGTTTCCCAATGGCACAAGTGACCTTTTATAATTACTTTTTCATTGTAATTTATTCATAATCTCTAATTTCCTATTAATAACTTGAATTATTAATGGAATTTTTAACATTTTCTTTCATTTATGTTATACGGTCCCTGGTCTTACATTTTAGGTGATGTCGCCACATCAAAAACTTAGGCCTATAGCTACAAAATCAAGAATTCACCTGCTTATGAGGTTGTCTCCCAACTAGAATTTTTTTGACCTGGTCGGTTTAGGTTCTTAGGGTTTCCTCGTATGCCTTTTATTTTCTCTAAGAAATTGTGTATGCTTTGTGAAACAAAAAAAAAATAGTTTTTGGATGGTCATTCATAGACTAACCAATAAATCTAAAAAAGACATTCTAAAGAAGTGTCCCTATTCGAGGAGCAAGTGGTGGTCTTTGTTCGACCAACCAATTAGTCTTAAACGAAGACATTTTAATGAAGATAAAAATATAGGTGATAAATTATATGCCAAAAGCAATCCATTTGATTAATAATCTTCTTTATTAAATACTTATTCCCTTTCACTTGAAACAATCCAAAGAGATAAAAGCATAAGTTCTTGAAACATAATTCTACGTTAAATCTTGATAAATAATTTTTTTCCAGAAAGCCAAGAAAAGTAATTCAAAATTAAAATATACTAAAAGTAAAATTTCTTGAGTTTGGATGCGTTTTATGCCAAGGGAACTTCCCTAGCCTCCATTGTCTCCAAGTGGTAGGATTCTTTAAGTTCATCTTTGATTACTTTGAATGGGACTTCCCAATTAGGTCTGAGCTCACGTTGCCTATGATTTTCCTTAGGACTTAGTCCCCGACCTTGAATCTCCTCGCCTTGACTCAGCTATTGTATTTCTTGGAAAATTATTGCTAATAAGAAGTGAGTTGTACAAGGGATAACTATATCCTCTCATATGCCAAGTCAACCTCGGCTTTGATCACATCGTTGTTGAGACATTGGTCGACCAGGGAGGACTTCATAGTCGGTAAACTGGTTTCTAGTGGAATGATAGTTTATATCCCATAAGTTAAGGCAAGGGGTGTTATACCTGTTGATCTTTTGGGTGTGATCCAATATGCCTAGATAATGTGGGGGAATTGTCGACCCATGCACCCTTGGTTTTTTACATCCTCGTCCTTCTTCCATTGAGGACTGTCTTGTTGGAAGCTTCTTCTTTCCCATTGATCTGGAGATAGGCTACTGAACTATAGTAGTAAAGGTGAGAAGAGTTGGAAATTCTTTCACTTTTGAATGTATGCGACTGCGTCTTACTGCATATATGGCTACCACTATCCTTCTTCCATAGCTCTGAATATCAGGGATCTTCCCCCAATGTGGCTTCTGCATATCTCCTCATGTAACTCGTAAAGGGTTTAGTCGACATTGTCCAGGTGAACACATTACCAATATAGTCTTGGAAAGGACCGCTGATAAAGCTTTCCATCCAAAAATAAATGGAAGCGAGCAACCTTTACCCAAATCTTGTGTGCTTCCTTTTTATCATCAGGAAAAACATCCTCTTTTAGATAACATACTATCAGATTCATCCATCTTGAGGCCCTATAAATAATCATAACCTTCACGACCAACCTCCCCTTGTTAATGTTCGATTGATCGAGATTTTCCACTTGAATTATTCTCTTAAGATCTACCTTCACAATTCAGGCAAGTGCGGCTAAGGCATCTGCATGACTGTTGTTCCCTTTCGGGAACTACTTCACTTATATGTGTTGGGATTGAGGGACCAAGTACTAGACCTCTTTAAGGTATGAATCTATGCATTGATCCCTAACATTGGAGTCTTATGATATCTAATTTTATACCAGCCTTGAGCCACAAAAGATGTAAAAGTGACGGGCACCAAGGTAAAGTGCCTTCTTCAAAATGTTGATCAATCCTTCATACTCTGCTTAGTCATTAAAGGCTTCAAATCCTTAACATATTTATTGCTCAAGGTTAGTATTATACTGGTATACTAATACTATCCCTACTCCTTTAACCTTTGAATTGTAGTCTCCATCCGCATAAAAGTTTCATTTGTCCCCTTTTTTAATCGGTTATTGAACATTTTTTTCACTTTCGGTGCGAACTTCCACTAGTGTCTCGTCATTAGAGAACTCGGTGATAAAATTATCTAGAACATGTACTTAATCGACGTCCTAGGCTGAAACTGGATATCAAACCTCCCCAAATCCATTGACCACTTGGACATTCATTCAGACAAGTCGGCCTTTCGGAGCACCGCCTTTAGGGAAAAATTAGTCCAGACGATAATTTTATTTGTCTTAATATAATGTTTCAACTTCCAAGAGTCTATCACCATCGCATACCCAAGTTTTTCTAGTGGGAGGTATCTCTTCTCGGCGTTAAGCATAGGTGTTCTCGTGTAATAGAGGGGGGATTGGGTTCCTTTTTCCACATAAAATGGAGTTGATTTGGCTGCATGACTGGAAACTTCCAGGTATAGGTACAAGGGTCCCTCTTCATTAGGGATTGTTAATAGTGGCGATCGACTCAAATATTTCTTCACTTCTTCCAGTGTTTGGGTTCATTGTTCATTCCATGTCTCATTCATTTCTTTTCTCAATATCTAAAATAAATTTTGGCACCATTCTGAAGATCATTATATAAATCTTTTGAGATCCACGAGCATGCCATTCAACTTCAGCACCTCACGCACGGTGCTCTAAGGTTATACGTTCTTTATTGCTTCGATCTGGTTAAGGTTCGCCTCAATCCCTCTTTTTGATTGATCATGTATTTGAGAAATTTTCTCGACCTCACCCCAAAAGAACATTTGGATGCATTTAACCTTATTTTTTAGTAATGAAAGACTTCAAAAGTCTTAGCTATGTTGGCAAGAGGATTCTCTTTTTTCCTACTCTTCACGAGCATGTTATCTATATACACCTTTATTGTATCTCCCAAATATTTCTTGAACATCTTTGTAATAAGCCTTTAATAAGTTTTCCTTGCATTCTTTAGTCTAAATGGCATCACCTTGTATAATTACAATCCTAATGTGGTTATTAAAGATGTCATCTTTTGGTCAAGGTCGAATAATGGGATATGATGGTACCCTCAGTAGGCATCGAGGAAGCTCAAGCGCTGGTGGTTAGCAGTTGTGTATACTAGTTGATCTATCTTGGGAAAATAAATACTACCCTTGAGGAAAGCCTTATTCATGTCCATAAAGTCAATGCAGAATATCTACTTGCCATTGCCCTTTTTAACCACTACAGGATTTGACAGCCAATTGGAGAATTGAACTTCCTTAATGGGTCGTGCCTTCAGAAGTTTCTCGACTTCTTCCTATATCGCCTTTGCCTTCTTAGGTATTTTTCATGGTTTTTAGATCACGGGTGGATGCAAAGGGTCCATGTGAAGTTTATGACACATAACCTCTGGGCCAATCCCCGCATGTCATAGAGATGCCAAATAAATACATTTTTATAGCTTTTGAGGAAAACAACGAGTTTTCCCTTTCCTCTTTAGTAAGAGTATTGTTTATCAAGGACTTCCTTTAAGGTTGATTTCTATCAAAGACGCCTCTTGGAGGGGCTCTATGACCCGATTGGTGGGGGGAAACCATGGTTTCCTTGACACCAGGTCGCCCATACCTTAATTGCTACCTAGAGGTCACAGAGCCCTCTATTTATTCCTAAAAAAATCTTCTTTTCCATATTTGGTTGAATGGTAGCTATAAAGCACTGTCGAGCTAATGGTTGGCTCCCCCTGATCTCCATTATTCCTTTCTCAGTGATGCATTTCAATTTTTGGTGGTAGGTGGAGGGTACTACCCTCATGACATGAAACCACCCTCTACCAAGGATGGAATTATAAGGGGAATATATGTCAACCATAAGGAACTAAATGAGTTTAGTGATTCCTCCTACTTAGATAGGGAGAACAACCTTACCAATGGGCATATTCATTCTTACTACGAAGCTAACCAAAGTCATATTCGCCTCCTCTAAATCTTTTGCTGGTATATTAAGCTTATTAAACATTAGGAGGTATATAAACTCTCAAGAGATCCCGTGATCCACTAATAATTTATCCACATCCCAGTTGGCTACACTGATAGTGATTACTAGGGCATCGTTATGAGTAGTCCTCACTCCAACTAAATCCTCCTCGGTGAACACTATGTGCTTGTAGTAGTTAATCTTCTCCGGTCATCAATGTTTGCTTGCAATGGGATTATCCGGGTTAATATGGGATGCCTCCATCATTGTTATGAGTTTCTTCACCTCCATTATGAGTGTGTTTTCCTTGATTTGACTTGGGTTTGATGCCTTGTGGTTCACTTAAAACTCATGACCAATATCTTCATCCAACATGTTATATGGTCTTTGGTCACACACATATTGTGCTTGACCCTCCTTATTTTTGATAAACTCTTTGAGATGCCCGACCTAGGCCAGTTCCTCGAGGTGAGTTTTTAAGGCCTTGAAATTCTCGGTCTTATGGTCATGATATTTATGGTATGCATATCTCAGCTTTATGTTCCTCTTCATGGGACCACTTGTCATCTTTTCAGTCCATTTAAAATATTATCGACCTTTGATCTTGTAAAATATTTTATACATCGGTTCAGTGAAGAATGTGTTGATGGCCTTAAACACCTTCTCAGAATCTTTCTTCTCTTTTTCTTTCTGCTACCTATTATTCTCATTCCCTCTTTTATTGGTTATTCATTCTCTTTCTCTATTTTTGGACTATTTTGGTTGATCACCATCCTAGCAAACTGCATCCACTTCATTTCGACTTGGAATACTTTTTTATTCTCTCTATGAGGTCATCATTAGTGATGGTCTCCCTCCTATTAAGGGATTGATGAATCATGGAACTTATCAGCAGTCCAATTTTTAAGGAAGCCACTACAACATGCTCGGTGCAGTCCTCCACCTTATTCTAGAATTCCTAGTTCTCCTAGAATACTCCTGGAGCATTTTCTGAGGCTCATTTCTTACCATGAGAAGAGATTCCATCCGTTTATGATGGGTGCTACTTGTGATGAACCTGGTCATGACGGCCCCAATAAGCTACTTAAAACATGTGATTGATCATTGTGGAAGCTTCTTGAACCACTTCTGAGAAACATCCCCAAAACTGGAGGGTAATATGTTCACACTAAACTCTCATTGTTATTCCATAACGTCATCGCTTGGAAATATTTTTTGACATAGTCAGTGGAATTCGTCTTCCCGCCATAAATTTTAAATCGCAGAGCAGATAACTTTTAGGAGGTTCCAACTCCTCAATAGTCCGATTAAATAGCAATTTCATCTAAATAACAAAGTCTCTTCTAGTGAGATCATTGGTCGTACATGCTCCTTGATGATTTGGGTGTCTATCTACTTCTCTCCTGATCAAAACACAAAGATCTATCTCTCACGTTGATCATCTGAGTAAGGATTCCTTCCTTGTGTCTTCTCATAAGGAAAAAATTCCTCGCGGCGCTAACACTCCTCCCTCAAATGCGAGCTCTACTTGCTTGAGAACTAGGAGAGTGCAAGTTGTGTACACGTTTATGCTTCTCCCTTTAGGCTTGTCTTTCCAACGTTTCCAGTCATCATTAGAGTGTAGCATTTTCGTTCTACTAATACCTACAATCTACCCACTCATCTCGAAGGCTCTTTTCGTAGGTGCCAATGATCCTTAAGATCATGGTAGATCGATGGGGCTCATCGATTTCACCTGTTTCCTCCTCTTAATGATGATAGTAGGCACTAGGAGATTGGTAATAGTCATCAATATCTTATCTGACCCTTAGGGGCAAGGGAAAATGGTGATAACTATTATGGTCATCATAATTATCGTGATCCAGATGGTGACCATCCTAGTTTCTATGGCTTTGCGTGTGACCCTATTGGTCATCATATTCTTAGGGATCTCGGTTGGGTGAGCGAGACATCGCAAAATTTTTGGCTAGTGGAAAAGAATATTTAAATTGTTTCCAGACGACGCCAATTATAAGGGCAATTTCCTACAAGTTATGATATTAAATACACGCAAGCCAAAGAACAATAATGATTGTAGAAAAAAATGATGCCAGACACATAACACAATATGTACATAGTTTGACAACTTGACTAGGGTTTGTTCTCTATTAATCAAGAACT
The DNA here is from genome assembly GCA_949130495.1 of Sambucus nigra. NCBI lineage: Eukaryota > Viridiplantae > Streptophyta > Magnoliopsida > Dipsacales > Adoxaceae > Sambucus > Sambucus nigra. The sequence continues at coordinate 328,914,591 of OX422221.1, read as the reverse complement.
TAGGTGGACAGAGATGTAGTACTGCTCGACTCTATAATAAAACATGCCCCATTCTCATGGGGTGAGTTTATATTCAAAACATGGCTTAGTAAAGTTCTAAGCCCCATTAACCACTTTACCTAAGAGTTTGAACTTATCTCTTGATCATGGTCAGCCATTACAAGTAATAGAGTTTCAATAATCCTCCTTTGACCGAAAGACTTCATTAGTCACGAACATGTGCGATCCAGCACGTGCCACCAAAATAATTGAACCCACATCTACCATTATTCACCCATAGACATCTATAGACTCGTCATATATATATATATATATATATATATATATATATATATATATATATATATACCAAAGTACAAATATAAATTCTAAACTAATATATTTACTTGGGCTTGGGGTCTTTAATTCTTGTTATTTAATAACTAGGTGCCAAAAGTTTTAGTATTAATGTTGGTGTTGATAACCAAAACTACCCACTTACCTGAACCAATCAGAAATAGACATGTGTCATCCACTATGGAAATAATCCTAGTTAGCAAGGTACAGTCACTGACCAAGGCCTGGAATACCGACCATCATACTGGAATTCCATCCAACACCAGGAAGCCCGACCAAAAGTAGGGAGGCCGACCAACAGAATTAGCAAAATGCCAACAACCAGAAACATTATGGACATTCTGTACTGATGTAAATACTTAATTTATAAAGACTTTCCATCCTTTAAAATTTCATCTCTTTGTCTCACTATAGGGCTATAAATACGTTGTAATCATTTCATTAAGGGAAGTGATTGAAAGGCAAACAAAAGGCAATAATAAGCACAGTGGACGTAGGCTTTTCTCTATCATCCGAACTACTTTAAAAACCTTTTTTTCTATTTCCTTTAATTACAAATATTATCTGTGATTAATAATTAGATCTAATTTATTTTTTTGCATCAATAGATTGGAGTCGTCAATGGGAACGTATTTCTAGACATTTTTCACTCATTTATTTACCCAACATGACTAATATTCCTGAATCAAGCACGAGGAATGATGGCATTCCTCCTATTCCATATGCTTCACTAATAAACAACGATCTGACTAGAATCCTGGATAGCCTTGACAGAGGATAGTAGCCTATGAAAGATACCATTAGGCAGTTAGCCCAAACACTGTAGGCTGGATCTCTTGCCTTGTCCGCTCGTGGAAATATGTGTCATACCCCGCTTAATTCTGGCGTTGACTGCCACCAAAACTATGCCGGGCATGAATTAAATAAAATATCATTCTTAGCATGATATAGATATAAGACATAAATAAATAAATCCAAAAGATAATTAATTGAATCGATCCCAAATGATAATAACAACTGAACGATAAAAGATCCATCACGTGCTAAAACTTCGAATAAAATCCAATCTCCAAAAAAAATGATTTAATTAAAACTGAGTAATGATCAACTGTGAATAATCCAATTGAATCCTCTAACAACTTTGGAATCGAATGGCCCAATCAAAACCATAAATTGTGTCTTAATGCAAATACGACAGAAAGAAAGCTAAACTAAACTTCTAAGAAGTAATATAAAGCAAACTCCAGTTGCACCTCCATAAGATAATATCCAAATAATCCTATGCAGCTTCTCTAGACTTATCCTGAAAAAGTTAGTCAATGCATGAGGTCAGAGCCCCGAGCATGAATACACACTACTCATCTCAAATAGGGTCCGTAAACCCAGACAGTATCACTATTCGCAATAAATATCACAATAAAGTATTTTAATTACGAATATAATTAAACGCATGAAAGATAAATTATTAACCATCCTCAAAGATTCTGATAAAAAAAACAATATCATTTTAATTATCCCACAGCCCCAAATTTATTATTGTTCTCACTTTTTATTATGGCGGTCCTCCCGCCCTGGGTGGTAATCCACCAAAGTTTCACACTTCTCCTTATTAATAGCCAGCCGAATCCGTTTAAATTGTTGATCCCCCGCAATATGACAAGGTTCCACACACGACACGACATAAATCGCCCAAGCTTACCCGTTTAAACTGCCGGTCCCTGACACACTATGTTGCCACAAATTTTAATACCCGTTTTTATCTTAGGTATTAATTCTCATCTTCTCGATTTATTAAGTTATCAAATTACCCCACCCTTTTTATCGATGTGAGATCCTCAAAATACACCTTAGTCCCATACCTAAGGGTCCCCAAGTACACATACATCCTATCCTACGTATAGGATGAATTATCAATATAAAACACATCCTAGTCTCATGCCTAGGCTAACGCAATGATAATAAAATATAAAAATCATCCCACCCCCAGAATATAAAATCCCCACGAATTTACACTAACTAGTCCCATACCTAGCAAGCATAAATTATAACCAAGGCCTGCCCACTAGTCCCATACCTAGTACGTATCCTATAATAGAGGTGAGTAAAAATACTACCCAAAAGCCTCTCGTCCCCGCGATGGCAAAAGTGAATAATAATAAATCACACAATTCATAAGAATAACATAGCACGTAATCATAAAAATCCCAATTCAATTTAATTCAATGAATAGCACCGTCGTCGTTCTCAATATAATTAATTATGTTAAAAAATATTAACTTTTATTAACATGCAACAATATTCAATACGTCTTAATCATTCTCTTTTATAAGTTATCTAATTTTTTTTATAAGTGTGAGCGCGTCCCATTAACCATATAAATAATCCCACAAAAATTCTACACGAGAACCTACACCCAAAGCCATAAAAACCCAAAAACCTAACCTATGCACCCAAGGGTTCCAAACATTAAGTCATATTTTAAATTTTCATAAAAACAATCCCAAAATTAAGTGTCCACTTTCTCTAATTAAGTTTCTAACTGATTTTAATCAAAAACACATTATTAAGGGTTTAGGCGACACTTAAAATGCATAATACTAAAGGAAGAGAATAGAATATTCATGCCTGAATAAAAGTTGGTTTAGAGATCTGATCTTGAATGTGTATTACTCTTAAAAAATTAACAAAGATTCGTTCTTGACGCGTCTTGAGCCCGGGTTAATCATGATAAAACTTGAGTTGAAAGTTATGTAGAATGGGGCTAGGGTTTGGAGGTTGAAGAAGATGAGAGATTTCTGATTTTTGGGAAGGCTAAAATGTGTTTTAAAAGACATAAACTCGTCACTTTGTTTATATACGAAAAAGAATTTGAGTCCCAATCAAATATAAACACTTTCAAAATTATTACGGGTGATCAGACCGTCAAAATGGCTTAAAATTTGTAGCGAACAGCGAGACGGAGCTGCTGTGAAAAATTCAGCTCGATTGGACAGTCAAATTTCTAAAAATATTATTTTTTATTTATACAAAAAGTTATAATGTCCAAATTATAATCCCCATTTAAATTCCACTTAAAACCTTATTTTTATATATAAAATCAACATATCTAATTACTAAGAATAATTAAATCCAAAATTTTATTTTTTTTCTAGAATTTCCCAATTAATTAATTTAATTAATTATTAAAAACACGGGGTGTTACAATATGCCACCACCACCTCCAAGAAACAGTAGGTATAGCCAATCCCGGACTACCAGAGATACGCCCTACCGTCCAGGATCAAGTTCTTCACTTAGAACTGCAGAACCATATAATGAACAATCTTTTACTCTTGAAAGATTGATTGCTTTAGAACGGTTAAGCCGAGTATCTCCCTTTGATCGTTTGGAACCCAGGGGGAATAAAAATGTTCCTTAGGCATTGTCGAGGAATACTCGATGACCATCCGATCAACGTGAAGATTCATCCCAATCCAGATCAGATACCCAATGATTTATCCATGTCGAGCAAACCTCACAGGAGGAAAGTTCAACATAAACACTTGGTCGTAACAGGTGAGCTGTAACACATAGATCTGATGCTGGTAATGATGCTGGTAATGATGCAGAGAAAGGCTTTATTCAATGATTGGAAGATAAGTTGGGAGAAATGGCGAAGGCAAAAAACCCTTTGCAACGAAGTTATGTGAAAGGATCTCCTTTTGTGCAAGCTATTATGGACTTTCCTACTCCTTCAAAGTTTAAAGCTCATGTGGTTACTCCTAAGTATGATGGAAAAATAGATCATGTTGTTCACATAGAGCAGTACCAAGCAGCAGCTAATATTTATGTTGTTCTTGATGAAATGATATGCAGGGAATTTTTAGGTACAATTATAGGGCCTGCTCAAATTTGGTACAATAGCCTTCCTCGGGGACAAATTTCTAATTTTAACCAGCTCGCCGAACTATTTATTGGTAACTTCTGCTTTGGAGCCAAACCGGTGAAAAGAGTAGCTCATCTGCGAAGTGTAAGGCAAAGGGTAGGAGAGAGTACTTTCAACAACGAGAAGTTGGAAGTCATTAATTATGAGGAGAAAACAGTTATAACCCATATAAGTGGACTGCTTCCTGAGAAGCTTTGCTACACACTTGCTAAAGATCCTCCAAAGACAATGATGGAATTGATGTCTAAAACAACCAAAATAATGAATGCCGAGGAAGCCATGGAAGCCAAATAAAACTCAGGTATAAAGTATGAAGTCAAAATCGATAAAAAGGAGCAGAAAAAGCACAAGGAACATAAGGAATCGAAGAAAAAGTGAATACCGACAGGCTCAAAAAATACAACAATTAAACTCCAATAACAATGGGTATTCACCATGTTTTGGAAGAAATAAAGCATAGAAAAGAGGTACATTGGCTTGAGAAGTTAAGAGAACTTATTGGAAAGAGGGACATGTCCAAATATTGTGAATTTCACAGGGACCATGGGCATACGACGAATTGTTGTATTGCTCTGCAGAATGAGATTGAGACCCTCATCCGAAGAGGAACGCAAGACAAATTTGTTGACTGGAAGGATAATAATGGAGCCCGATGAATGTAAAAATCTCCATGCAAGCCTAGGTATGAGAAAAAGAGAACTCGTCAAAACGATCAAGAAGATAACCCTGGCCTTCCCAAAAGGCCCAGGAAATCGGAACCTGAGGTATTCATGCTTATTTTTGGATCTTTTGATTGACAGGTGATTATAGGTGGAGATGAAGGAGGAGGAGATCATACTGCTGAAAGAAAAGCTTACCTCAATGAGGCTCAAGCTTGCTCCTATATCCAAAGAATCAATCTGGTCGAGGAGGACAGGATGAGGAAAGTTAACAATGAAAAGTTGGTGATTGGTTTTTCCAAAAATAACCTTTTAGGGGAACTTTATCCCCATGATGATCCCCTTGTAGTTAAGGTCAGGATGTAAGATATAATTATTTTCAGGGTATTGATTGATAACGGCAGCTCGGTGGACATCATGTTTTATCCATGCTTTCACAGTCTGTACTTGAAGCTTAGCTAATTGGAACCTTACCACATGACCCTAATAGGCTTTTCTAGTGAAAAGGTATTTTCCTTGAATACAATCAAGCTAGAAGTGTTGATCGTCACCTGGCCAGCAAGCCGCACAAAGAAGACACATTTGTTTGTAATGGACAAGAATGTTCATTTTGCCTACAATATGATCGTGGAAAGGGTAGAATTGAAGAAATTTGAAGTTGTGCCGTCTATAGTCCATCAATGCTTGAAGTTCCCGACCAACTTTGGTGTAGGTGTGGTCAAGGGTGATCAAAAAGTACCTCGGGAATGTTATTACTCCTCTATCGAGCAACAAGATCTGTAAGAAATAAAAAAGAAGACCACCACTTACTAAGTGGATATTACTGATTCTAATAACGATTATTAGGTGGAAACTTTAGATCCAATAGAGGAGACAGAGTTAGGTAAAGGACAAATTGTAGAAGTAACGGAGAATATCATCTTAGACGATTACAAGCCAGAGCAAATTACACAGGTGGGATCAACTTTAAACCCTATTCTTAAAAAGGATCTAATGATGTTCCTGAAACAGAGAAAGCACGTGTTCGCTTGGACTCATGAGGACATGCCTGGGATTGATCCCAATTTCCTCTGTTATGAGCTCAATGTCAACAAGGATACCAAGCCAGTAAAGCAAAGGCGTAGAGTATTTAGCCTCGAGAAGAACCGGGCTATCTAGGAAGAGGTGGAGAAACTTTAGAAAGCCTTATTCATTGAAAATGTGAAATATTCAGATTGGTTGGCCAACGTTGTTATGGTAAAAAAGAAAATTAACAAATGGAGAATGTGTGTGGACTTCACGGATTTCAATAAAGCCTGCCCAGAGGACTACTTTTCTTTACCTAGGATTGATCAACTTGTCGATTCTATGTCAGGGCACGAACTATTGAGTTTTATGGATGCATATTTTGGTTATAACCAGATTAAAATGAAACCCAAAGATATGGAAAGAACTTCTTTCATTACTCCTGAGGAACGTATTGCTATAATATTATGCCATTTGGTTTGAAAAATGCAGGCGCTACTTACCAGAGGTTGGTGAACAAAGTCTCTAAGGAACATATAGGTAAAAATATGGAGGTATACATAGATGAGATGATAACGAAGAGCAAAAAAACATTTGATCATATTACCGACCTCAGCTAAACCTTTGATCAATTGGAGAAGCACCAGATGAAGTTGAATCTGACCAAGTGCGTATTCGATGTCCAGGAAGGCATATTACTCTGGTACATAGTGAATCAAAGGGTAATTGAGGCCAACCCTAACAAAATCAAGGCATTGATTGAATCCCCAACCTGCAAAAAGGAAGTGCAAAGGCTCACTGGGCAAGTAGCAGCATTGAACAAATTTATGTCTCGAGCTACAGGCAAGTGTTTACCATTCTTTAAAGTGCTGAGGAAGAGTTTTGAATGGAATTATGAATGTGAGAAATCTTTTCTGGAGTTGAAAAAGTATTTGGGATCACCCCTGTTGCTCTCCTGACTAGTGTTGGGAGAAAAATTGTATTTATAGTTAGTCGTATCTGAGTTAGATGTAAGTTATGCCTTGATACGAGAAGATAACAGAGTTTAAAAGCCTATCTACTACACCATCAAAGCCTTTCGAGGAGAAAAAATTAGATAACCACGCTTGGAGAATTTAGCTTTGGCCTTGATTGAGGCATCCAGACAGATGAAACCTTACTTCCAAGCACATACTATTGTGGTGTACACTAATATGCCTCTTCAGCAAGCTTTGCATAAACCAGATAAGTCTGGGAGGTTAATGTATTGGACAGTAGAACTGGTAGAGTATGATATTATATATGAGCCAAGGTCCTCATTAAAGGGCCAAGTTGTGGAAGACTTCAGTACTGAATTCACTTATTCGGAGGTTCTCGAGCAACGGAACACTCAATCAGGGCAAACCCAAATCGAGGAAAGCCTAATCGAAGTCATCACCGACCAACAACCCAAGGAGACCCCATTAGGGACAAGCTTATAAGAAGTTGTTGCTGACCAATTGGAGACGTCAACCAGGATGCAAGAGATGGACAAAAGATATGAGGAGGCAAGAAGCAAAGTATTTCATCATGGGATATTAACAGATCAAGTGTTTGACATTAACATCCCCATAAGGAACTTGTATGTAGATGGATTATTATCTACAGCATGAAGAGGAGAAGGTATAATACTCAAAACTCCTAATGGTATAGACATTGAATATGCATTATGATTCCAATTTCAAGCCTCAAATGACAAAGAAGAGTATGAAGCTCTCATTATGGACTTAAGTTTGGATCAATCACTGTACGCTGAGCAAGTTGTGGCACACGGTGATTCTCAGTTAGTGGTGAATCAAATTTTGAGTTTGTATGGAGTCAAAGGAGAACTAATGGCAAGATACGTAGTCAAGGCATTGGAGGTTATAGTAAAATTACATGTTGTTCGGATGAGTAGAATTCTAAGATTGGAAAATACCCGAGCTGATGTACTTGCTCGATTGGCATCAGCAACCATAATCGAGCTCAGGAGAACTATTCCCATTGAAATTTTGGCCAATCTAAGCAGTGATGAAGACTTAATGATTAGTTTCATTACGGTAGACATAGGACCCTCCTGGATGGATCCCATTAGAGCTTATATTGAGAAAGGAATCCTGCCAATGGATTCGATTGAAGCCAAAAAGCTTAAGTACAAAGCAACAATATATGTGTTAGATAAAGGAGTGCTATACAAGAAAGGGTTAACAGCTACTCTGCTACACTGTGTTCACCCAATATAGGTTAAAGAACTAATAGAAGAAGTTCACAAAGGATCTTGTGGAGCTCATATTATAGAAAGATCATTAATACAGTGAATGAATACTCAAGGGTATTATTAGCCGATCATGAGGGCATATTGTACAACCTTTACAAAAAAGTGTGACAAGTGCTAGAGGTTCTCCAATATTTTCAAAACTCCACATGCATCTTTGACTACCATTACTTCACCTTGGACATTTGCTATTTGAGGAATAGACTTGGTCGGGCCATTGCTGACCACCCGAGGAAGATTCTAGTACTTAGTTATAGATGTTGACTATTTCACAAAATGGGTTGAAGCAAAACCATTAGTGGATATGCCCTATGAGAAGGTGTACCAGTTCATCTAAAAAAACATCATTTATAGATATGGTTTACCATATGCCTTCATTACTGACCAGGGTACAGAGTTCAACAATAAGGAGTTTGCAACATATTGTCCCGCATCCAAGATTCAAAAGTTGCACTCTGCTCCAGGTTATCCTCAAAGAAATGGGCAAGATGAGGTAACGAATAGAAATTTACTAAATAGGTTGAAGAAAAGACTTAATGATGCTAAAGAGAATTGGATAAATGAATTGCATTTAGCTTTTTATGGTCATATTGAACAACTCCAAGAGCTGCTACTGGAGAAACACCATACATGCTGGCATATGGAGAAAAAGCAGTCATACCAGCTGAAATAGGTTTGTCAACTCATAAAGTGTTGAACTTTGATTCTCCTACGAGTGATTTGATGCGAAGGTTAGACCTGTACATGCTGAAAGAGGTGCGCAAAGATGCTGCTTTGAGGAACGCTGCCTATCAACAACAAACAACACGCTTTTATAACAAAAGGGTGAAGTCGACCGACTAAAAATAGGAGGATTATATACTTAAGAAGGTGATTCAGAAGACCAACAAGCTTGAAGCCAATTGGCATAGGCCTTTTCATGTCTCAGCAGTTGTTCAACCAGGAACTTATCGAATTGAAACTTTGGAGGGAGAAGAATTCAAAAATCCTTGGAATGTCGAGCATCTTAGGAAGTACTACCAGAAATGTAGCAAGTAATATCTTTTGTAATCAATTTGCTTTAGTATTAATAAACAGTTAGTTTTTCCATCTTTTTTATTTTTAGAGGGGCAAGTATCCCCATCCCCATTCCCCAATACTTGGTCGGCAGGAGTTCAGTAATTGGTCAAATTTTGTTAGAAAGAGCGATACTTGATCAGCAAAGCAATTAATTAATCGGTAAAGCAATCAAACCCAAGTCAAAATAGGATTTTAGTCCTCAGTACTTGGTCTAGAAAAATCTGGGATAAAACTCTGTAAAAAAATCAATAAGTTTTATCCGAACTAAGCAAAATGGAGGAAGAACGTTATGAAGATTCCTAAATAGGAATGTAGACACATATTCCACATACGCTTGGTCACCACTAGTAACTAATGCTAAACCTACAAAATTTGGTGCATCAGTAGACCCTATGGCAATACCACGAGTAACTGGTGCTAAACTTGGATTTAAATCTAGGTGCACTAGTAGAACTTATGGCTACATCAATGGTAACTGCTATTAAACTTAGAACTCTAAGAATATCAGTAGAACCTATGATAATCTCATTGGTAATTGATACTAAATTTAGGCAAACATCTAAGTGTATCAGTAGAACTAATGAAACAACAAAGTCATTCAAGCATCCATAAATTAATAAGATAAGTCAATAAAATACCTTTCATTTATATATAATATTATTACATGCAAATATTGTGTATAAATGAAATACAGAAAAAAAATTATTCTCAAGATTATTCTACTGTACGCTTTCCTTCAGCCTTAGACGAGCAAGATGCTGGTTCCACACCTGTTGGAGGATCATCTAATGTGTATGGGGAGTTAATGAATAGATAAAATCTTGAAGCATTCCCCTATTTTTGGTGCTCTAATCATCTAATAGATGAAGGGGGGGAACTATTTCTAGCTCGTCATGCAGGCTATAATCCCCTAAGTATTTGAAGATCAGGCATTGAGGAATGGTTTTTACAGGGATCCAGCTGACATCTAGTTTAAAGGGAGGCCCTTGACACTCCAAAATTCCTGAATCAGCCCAATATCATAGTTTCTTATCCTGGTTAACCTTCATAACTGTTAGGCAATTGGTTTAGCCCCATTTATAGCCTTTGTATTGAGCCTGACTAAAACGGTCATGAAAATGATCAAGAGCTTCATTATATCCTTCCATCTAGATCTCCCTGAACTGTTTGTGAAATTGGAAAGTTAATCTCTCAACTTGATGTTGGAGCTTCTTCAATACTCCCTCTTTAGCCTGTAGGTGAAAGGGCTGGGTTAAAAGTTTCTCTCCCTAGGTTTGTATCTATTGAGACATCTCAACAATGGCTAAATTCTTGGCCTTTATTTGTGCAGCCTAATTTGCAAGCATCTGTTGAGTCCTGCCTTCATCAGTCATAGAGCGGGCGGATCTTGCTCTTGATAGGGAGGATAAAGAAGGTTTAGATTTTTTCAAATCCTCCAGTTCTACCCTCATATTAGCATTTTCAATCTCCAAAAATGAAACTCCATCATTCACAGCAGCAGTAGTTGAAGGAACCTTCAAAGACTTCATCTCATCTGTCAAACTGTTATTTTATTCCTCCAATAGCTTGGCAATGGCCCTAGCCTCATTTACTTTACACTTGAGAGAAAACTCTTTCTTC